>OY728125.1:1500137425-1500694965 GCA_963277665.1 Viscum album | reverse complement strand
GAGGTAGTTGGAACAAATTGAGGTGATCCTCAATTATCTTACGGAACCTGATACTTTGTGTGTGAGAATTTTTTAGAACTGGGTTTATAGTTTTAGTAGAGTCTTGTGGGAGTCAGTGGTACCTTCTTAACTTCATGAATGTATGGATTGGAATCTCATCAAGATTGATTTTTTAATGGTTATTTCCTAAGGGAATGAATGTAGAGAAATAGACTGATCTCGTGAGACTTTCTATTAGTGACAGATCAGTATGGGAGTATGTGAATAACCTTTGAAGTATTGTTATATATTATCTAAAGATAGGGGTCATCAATTATGAGAAAGATCATTTCTTTGGTGATTGTCTTCACCCATACCTTGGTACATCTATACTGTCTTTGGGCATAACATCCATTTTGGAGGATGTCACTAGGGACATGTGAATGGAAGCTAAATATTCTTGGAAATCGATGGGTGTTGATTACTTAGTTTTATCAGGTATGTAAAAAATTAATAGTGGGAATGAAGAGAATCCAATTTGCAAGGAGTAGAGGCAGGATGAACCATAACATTATGAGAAGTCCCATTCTTATAGAAATAGTTCATTCATTTTGTGCTTCCAGTTTAGGGACTTTGAGTAATTTTGAGAACCATTTCTTGATATATCATTGAATTTTTCTCTATTATGGAAATTTAGTTCATCCTTATTTGTTTTTGATGATGGGGTTATAGAAGATGTCTCATGTTTGATTCCTTGTTTTTTGTGTAGGCACATTGTGATATACATGGATAAAAGCTCGATCACATTACCAAGGAACACACCTCAATATGTTAAGGGTGTGAATGAGTTTTTAGATTTTTCAATTTCTAATTGATCCATTTAAGGGTGAATAAAATTTCCATGTCCTAAATGTAAATTTAGAACATGGTTGAAGAGAGATGAGGTTTATGAACATTTAATACTGAAGCAATTCCCTGGTCAATATTTGTGTTGGATTTGTCATGGAGAATCAAACGTTACAGAAAGATTGAGCACTGATGTTAATCCACATAATGAGGTCCCCAGTTCATAGAAAATGGAAAATGAAATGCAAAACCTAATAAATGATGCATTTGGCACTGCAAGACACCACTATCAGCATCAAAACATATCAGAACAACCAGAAGAGGTTGCTACAAATTGCAGCGTGACAAGTGATGTTTTTGAGACTGTAACACAGGAAGATCAAGATTGCAACATATCATTGGATCCTCCTCTTGATTCTGTGGAGCCAAATTTAATAGAAAACATCACTGAGGAAAATGTGTTTCATGATTTAGTTGATGATGGAAATCAAGAGTTGTATAGTGGGTGTTTGAAATATTCCCAGATTTCATTTTTGCTGAAGTATTACCATATCAAATGTCTATGTGCAATTACAAATAAGGTAATGTCCATGATATTGGAATTGATTCGTGATGCATTTCCTAAAGAAAAAATCTCAGAATCTTTTTAGGATATGAAAAAAGTTGTTAACATGCTTGGTCTGAATTATACAAAAATACATGTGTGTCCCAATGATTGTATGATTTATTGGGGACATGATTCAAGTAGACAGAATTGCAAGAAATGTTCTTCTTCTAGATGACAGGAAAAGGGTGATGTCGGAAGTCTGAATGAACATAATTTCATGGAGAAGAAGAAAAGGAGAACAACTGCAAAGGTTTTGCGTTACTTTCCTTTGAATCCTCGATTGCAAAGATTATTCATTTCATCGAAAACCGCTGAACACATGAACTGGATTTCTGTAGATAATAACAATGATGGGTTAATGAGACATCCATGAGATTCCCAATCGTGGAAGACATTTGATTCATTACATATTGATTTCTCAGCTGATCCTTGGAATGATCGATTGGGATTGGCTGTCGATGGATTCAACTCATTTGGGACTTTGAGTACCAATTATAGCATTTGGCCAGTTGTTTAGATCCCTTATAATCTACCTCTGTGGATGTGTATGAAACAAAAATATTTTATACTTTTGATGATTATTCCTGGAAAACAAATGCATGGAAATGATATTGATGTATACTTGTAGCCTTTGATTGAAGAATTGCAGGAGTTATGGAGTAACGGTGTTGAGACATTTGATGTTTCTTCTAAAACAATGATCAAAATTCAGGTTGATTTATTGTGGACCATTAGGGACTTCCCTGGGCATGGGAATTTATCTGGTTGGAACACTTACATGGGTTTGGCTTGTCCCATTTGTAATCTGCAACATGAAGCCGAATTATTTGTCCATCATGATATTTAAAATATTAGTCTAGCAAGGATGAATGAAGTGGATGAAGCAATGGAGCAGGAAACTAACATGATTGAAGGGGAAAATGATTGTATGTACAATTATATATTTATTCAGAAACCACTTGTTTCATTTCTATAGTCATTCGTTATCATTGTTATATATATTTTGTCTGTTAGTACTCCATCTGTTATCATATTTAATTTTTTTTCTGCATAATTTTTTTTGAAATATATATTCTGAACTTAATTTTATTTGATTAAATGACAGGAATGCCAAGGAAGATGTGCTACATTATTTCATCCAGTTTTGTGACAGATGACTATCCATATGGCTCCCTCCCCACGACATCTGATGCACCAGCTGCCGAAACCCCTACACCATCTCCCCCTGCACCATCTCTCACACCATATGTGGATGTCTCAGTAGAGGCTGAGTCATCAACTCCACCTTCAAGATCCTCAGCAGTGGGGCAGTGACACGCCCCTTCCATTTAGGTGTGTGTTTGAATTAGTATTCGTGATTTTGGATGACTAGGAGTTAAACCCATTGTTGATGTGTTGAACAAATTGGGTCATTTCATAGTGATCAAGTGGATAGTGTTGTGGACACTTTGGTGAGGCCCATTGTTGAAAATGTCTGAATTAAGCGTCAAAAGTATCTAAACATGCTATAGCTCTTCTAAAATGTCATGATAATGTTCTAAATCAAGGTTGGTTCACTAAGATATAGGTGTGACTGAGGGGTGATATATTAGCATAAGTCTATGAATATAGGCAAGAATACTTTATAAATTAAAATATAATCTCGAAGATGGATGTCGACTGGATCCACAATTGGTATGTCTTATAAAAACATGAATTTTAAGAAAATAAATTCTACCAAATACCTCAATATTAGGAATGTTACAATGGACCGTTTCCAACCATAACTGTTTTGATCACTGAACTATTACTCTATGACTAGAACTACATTCCCCACACAATTTCCACTTAATCATGTTCTGTGTGGTAATTATTACCAATCATTATATCCCTGAATTATTTATATTATGATTCTTATTTCCATTTTTTGATTCATTACAAGCTATCCGGTCATGAAACATTAATTATTGAAATTCCAGAACATTCTTCTATACCATTCATGACAATTCATTCTACAACCACTCTCCCAAAGGTTACATTTTCCATGACCTGTGTGATTCTCCCCACCATAGGATTTTAATATTCATCATTTAAAAAAAATAGGAATATAATTCCCATGAACAACAACCTATCCACCACTAAACATGGTTTCTATATGTGAGTCAACATAATTATACCATGTTCCATCACGACAATCCATCCTTGGCATACGCTGAAGCCTCATCTGGAACTAATATTCCATCCTTGAACAACCTGTGGTTCACTTCCTACCACAAAGATTTACATCATCCAATTAATAATAAATAGAAATGGTCTATTCATAATCACATGTATTATAGAATCCTCATTCCATGCACACAAATTCAATCAACATCAATAACTACATCTTGAACTTTAACCCAGATTGATGATGTTATAAAACTCGATCCTCTTACGTAGTCATCCATAGAACTAGGATAACATAGATTTCTACTAGAAACTCTGGTCTACATCAGTTACCACAACGTAGTTAATATGTAGGTAACCTCACTCAGGGAGTGATCGGTTAACACAATCTTTTTAGATCCCACAACCCTAAACAAAGTTGTTATGTGATAATACCCCTCAAGGTGTTACCTATGATTTCATCCCTCAAACTCTAAGAGACTAGAAATTTTTTCGCAAAACACCACACAACTCTCTCCACCAAACCTTAGCTAAATAGGAAATTTATATGATAATGACTACTAAATTGATGTTACATCAATGAAATGGGAACACCCATTTCATATAATTCATAGAACCAATGACACTGTGCATTCTTGGTATTTTCTGGCCTACATAAAAAATCAAACCCAAGGGTCACGTTATCCTACATAACCATTTAACATGGATGATGATTTCTTGAGTCATACACCTTTGAAATTAAACTCACACAACTAACTAAACTAAATAAAATTAGATTGGCATGTCTGTCCCCCTAATCTCAAGCATTAAAGATGCTCATAACACCTAGAAGTTTTACTTATCTCATGATCACCTACCAACTTGGGGAATAATTCCACAACTAGAGTCCTACTCAATCCCAAAATACATAAAAAACACATTCTATGACAAAAAACTAAAAAGATGCATACAATGATGCTTAATATCTCCAAGGATGCTAGAAAAACTAGGTTAACCCCTCACATAATGTGAGGAATCAACACTAATTCTACGTTTGTTCCTAAAAGGTCACTAGAATCTCCCACCTAACCTATATTCCAACATAAAAAGATGTCAACTAAGACTCGCTGGAAATATCCAAATTCCTATAAAAGCTATATCCCAATGTAACGTTAAAACTATTCCCACAATATGATTTTTTATAACAAAATATTTCTAATATCTTATTTAAGCTATTTCATCTGTTCAAATTTATTTTAAGTATTAAGGATGGTTTCTAGGCCAAAAAACCAAAAAAAATAATTATATAATTGGGTTTGTACTAATATAACTACTAATTCATCAATTATTAATTTTTATAAGTAGAGTGGAATCACTATGGATGATCTATCCTAAGAATGTGAAGTTATAAGATTAATGGAATCTAGTTTGGGATGTTACAATGTAGTATCAATGGAGTTTTGTCTTCCAAGTATTTACTATTTAGGATACTATACACATGAGTATGAGGAATGTTTTGGAACCTTTGATTGTTTTTTCTGGTTTTATTTGTTTTTCAGGGCAGTGGTGCAGCATAATCCAAGAATTTTTTTTATAGGTAGCTTTTAGCGGCGGTTTAAACCGCCGCGAAATGTATAATTGCGGCCGTTTAAACCTCCAATAAAAGTAAATTAAAATTTACGTTTAGCAGTGGTTATAACCACTGCTAAATAGGAGCATCGTGGCTGCCTCATTCCGCGGCGGTTTACCAGAATTTAGCGGTGGTTTTACTACCGCTAGAAATTGAGTTTATTCTCTTCGGTTATAACTACCGCGAATAAAGAGATTCCCAACATAGTAAAACCACCGCTAAAATCAGTTAAACCGCTGCGGAATGAGGCACCAATGACGCTTTCCTACAACTGCCGATAAATGTTAAAAACCGCTGTTAAAAATTACCGATGCCCAATTAGGTGGCAGTTTCTTTAAACCACCGCCAAACAGCCTAGCAGCGGTTTAAACCGCCGCAAAACGGCGATTCTGTTGTAGTGGGGTCATGTCCAAGGGGGTGGGGTGATGTCCAGAGGGTGGGGGTGGTGTCCATGGGGGTGGGGGGCTGTCTAGAGGGGTGGGGGATGTCTAGAGGTTTCAAATCATTAGGATCTATGTAATTTTCTATAGTGAATGTATACATATTTTAATATTTATACTTCATATTTCTTTTTTAAAGAAGGGTGAATTTGGTATCCAGATCCACCAGGATGTATTATTTATGAACCTTCAGAAGAAAGGATCCAAGATGAATTTAAAATTGTTATATCTTACTATATTTTCATTTTAAAATCATATTCAAGCATATTTTTTTTAAATATGCATAGATTTGTTTTATATTTCAGAATTCTTTTACATTCAAATTATAATTTTTTTTCGTACAAACAAATAATTTTTATATCTTAAAAAGATGTATAATTTTGATATTTTTTATAGGTAATAATGAGTTGAAGATGGATTAAGGAACATCGAATGAGAAATGAATATGAAGAAGGTCTTTATGCCTTTTTGGAATTTGTAAAATGAAATGTTCCTAGTAGTTACATTTTTTCTATCCATTCCTAAAATGTTAGAATATGAAGAAGTTGAAAATTAGTGAGACAAAAGATCATCTAATTTTTCATGGTTTTAATCCAAGTTACAACCCTCGGTTTTGGAATGGTGAAAATGGATGGAATTTCACTGATGATGATGATTCACAAGATGGTCACTCTTATGGAATATAAGAAATGATTCACGATATTTCAGAAGAAAAAATTGAGATAGAACCGAGAGTTGAACGTCTATATAGTGATGCTGAAAACCCATTATATCTTGATTGTACAAAGTTTACAGTTTTTTCAGTGGTGTTAATATTGATTAACCTGAAGGTGAAACTTGGATGGACTGACAGATGTTTTACAGAGCTGCTACAATTGATGAAAGACATTCTTCCAAAAGACAACGATCTTCCAAATTCATATTATAATGCCATGAATATATTATTCCCTATGGGATTTAGATAAAAGAAAATACATGCATGTATGAATGAATGTATGATATATAGGATATTATATGAATTTCGGTTAGAGATTCTTAAATTTGGGACATCACAATATGAGGTGATATAAAAATCACAGGCTGATATAGAGATTATAAAGATCCCTTTAAAGGTATATTGGTAACTTCCTATAATTAATCGTTTCAAACGTTTATTTGCTAATTCAAATGATGAAAAAAAGTTAAAGATGTCATGATGATGAGTGGTTATGTGATGAAAAAATACATCATCCAGCTGATTGTTCACAATGGATGAAAATTGATGAGAAATATCCTACATTGGAAATGAAATTAGAAATATCCAACTAGTGTTGTGCACTGATAGAATGAATCCATACCGAACCCTCAGTTGCACATATAGTTCATGGCCTATTTTTTGGTAATTTACAAACTCTCTCCTGAAGTTATTATGAAGCGCAAATATGTCTTGTTGAGTGTAATGATCACTGGTCCAAAAAACCTGGAAATGATATTGATGTTTTCTTGTCACCATTGATTGATGATTTGAAACTTTTATGAGAGGATGGTATTAGGATGTATGATTCTTATAAAATGAAATATTTTCAACTACATTCAATGCTTTTGTTCACTATAAATTAATTCCCATCATATGGAATTTTTTATGGATATAGTGTTAAAGGGCATAAATCATGTCCAATTAGCGAACAACAGACTTCATACTGTCAATTGCATCATGGGAGGAAAATAGTGTACATGGTTCATTGGATGTTTTTTCCTAATGATCAATCTTATAAAAGACTAAAAAATAAATTCAATGGCTCACAAGAATTTTATATTGCTCCAAAACCTTTATCCCCTGATCTGTATTTTGAGAGGGTGAAAAACCCTGATGTGACATTGAGAAAGACACATAAATCTGGTAATGATAGACATATTTGGAAGAAAAGGTCAATATTTTTTGAGCTACCATATTCTAGATATTATAAAGATAAACATAATATTGATGACATGCACATGGAGAATAATATATGTGATAGTTTTATTAGAACATAGTTAGATTTTAATGTAAAGAAAAATGATGGGTTGAATGCAAGATTAGACTTACTATCAATGGGAATACGTTTGGAGTTAGCTCCCACTCCTAATGTAAGGCAAAAATTTCTTCCCCCGGCTTGTCATACATTATCTAATAGAGAGAAAATTAGCTTTTTTCAGTGTCTTCATGATATCAAAGTGCCTCATGGTTATTCTTCAAATGTAAAAAATTTGGTCCATTAAAGGACTTGAAGTTGATAGGTATGAAATCTCATGATTGTCACGTCATGTTGCAACAACTTCTACCAGTTCCATTGCGTGGGATATTGACCATCTATTTCAGAAAGACTATAAGGAAGTCGTGTTATTTTTTCAATTCCATTTGAAATAAGGTGATTGATGTGAATTCTTTGAACATTTTGGAAAAGGATGAAATTTGTATACTTTGTAAATTGAAAATGTATTTTCCTCCAACATTTTTTGATATAATGCTGTATTTAAGGATTCATCTGGTTCGAGCAATAAAGCATTATGGACTTATATATATTTTTTGGATGTATCCTTTAGAAGTTTATATGAAAATATTGAAGGGGTATGTTAAGAATCCATATCGACCTAAAACCCCCATTATTGAAAAGTATATTTCTGAGGAGGTCGCAGAGTTTTTTACGAGCTACATGGAGATGGTGGAACACATAGGTTTGCCTCCATCATTGCATGAATTAGTTAACAATTATGGAAAGGGGATTCATGGCTTGAATGTATAATCGTTTTTAGCTAAACAGATAAAGAATTCAGAATCAAACTTCTTGAATAAAATATCTGATGCACAACAGTATATCACAATGCCTATTTATGTGTTGAAAAAATTTCATCCAAAGAAGAAAAAAATATGGATTTTTAATGAGCACAACAAAATATTTTATTCATGGTTTAAAAGGACCTTGCTTTGTAGATCAGATGTATGAGAGACATTAAAATGGATAGTGGGTGGTCCTTGATTAAATGTGATAACATGGTCCGATTATGACATTAATGGATATATATTTCATATGAATTTTTAGGACAAGATAAGTGCACTTCAGAATAGAGGTGTATTGGTGTTTGTAGAAGCAATCCATTTTTTGAGTGATATGGACAAAAACCCAATTTCTACATCAAGTGCATATTATTGAGTGATTGAAGACATATGGGAGGATGATTACTTTAAAATTAAAGTTCTTATTTTTAACTGTAAATGGTTTATTGTTAACAATAGTGTCAAACATAATGAATTTGGAATGAAAGTTGTTAATATGAATAGATAGGAAGACACAGATGATTCTTTTATAATGGGAACACTTGAAAAACAAATTTTCTATGTAGTAGATCAATCAGATATGCGGTGGGATATTGTTTTAAAAGGGAAAACAATATGTTGGTGGGGATGAACATGGTGAAGATACCGATTTATGTGAGATACATACATCCATGGAATGATTAACAAAACATGAGGATGATCATGTAAAAGATATGGTTAGTTCCATAAGGAATGATCACGACGAAGGAATTTGCGGAAACAATCAATTTGTAGATTCCTAAAATTAAAGGTAACATTTGTTTATTTCTTGTTTACATTTTTTATTTTCATAAAATGTTCGATATTATAAGGTTTTCCTTTATTAAAACATGTATTAAAACAAAATGAGTATATATTTTTGTTTGTTTTAATTTTTTTAGTTTTATTTATCATGTTTACCATTACATAAATTATAAATCTATTATTTTTTTAGTGATAATTACTTTACCATGTTTACCTGGTTTACCCTGATTACCATGTTTACCATCATTTCCATCTTTACCAACATTACCATTATTTAACATGATTACCATATTAACTATGTTTACTATTATGTACCTTAATATAACTTTCTATTTTCTAATTACATTAGTATTGTAATATTTGAATTTCTATATTTGTGAACTAATGTTTGTTTTTTTGATTTGAAGGATAATGATAGATCAATCATTTGATCAATGACATGATTTTAGAGATGATCATACTGGTCATACCTATGGGGAGGAACATTCACATGCTCCTCTTGATATTCCCCAATCTTCCTCATGTGATCCCATTACGACAAAGAGTTCAATAGTTGGTAAACGTGGTTGCACACGTTTAACAAAATTATCACTTTCCAGTATGTAGGATCAGAGGATACTCGTTGAGTTTGTTGAGGTTTATATTCCTAGTGGTCCAAATGGAATATATTTTAAGAGTTTTGTGTCAAATCATGGTAAGAGAAAAGTAAGCATTTTGTATGATGACTGGAGAAGTGTGGAAAATTCGATAATCTCTTAGTTGTGGGAGACAATTTTGGTATGATATTTTCCTATTTTTTTCCTACTATTTAAATTTTTCTAGTATATATTATATGTTTAACCTCTTATTTATCAGATGAAATAAGATATTCATGAGACTAGAGGAGTCAGGAAGAAATGCTTATCGACTGCTTCCAAGAGATGGAGGGATTTCAAATCAACCCTCACATCTGATTTCATTTTTGTTCATAGCTCTCATGAAAATCCATGTAGTATATATCCTTTCATAGATGAATACACATGGAGACAGTTTGTTGAAAGTAGAAGAAAAGATTCATTTTTTAAGGGCAATGTAATCTTTTATAAGATGTCTTATATACATGATCTTATTAATGTTTTGTTAATGATTTCTTATTATTAATTTACAGAAAAAAAGGAATTCTAATCAGGAGATCCATTCTAAAAACGTATACCCTCATAGTTTATCTTGGGGAAGGTATACATTATTTGAAGAACAAATGATGGTGGAAAAATTTAAAAAAACTAAGAGATGACTCTTCAAGCTCTAGAGAGGTGTCCCCTCCATCCCCTCTATCTAAACATGAAAAATTGAAGAGAGCTCGGATTGGAAAAAGGCAATATGTTTTGGAAGATTCAATAATTGTAGATGAGAGGAATGTGAGATATCTATTTTATTTATTTCAGTTAACTATTTCCATCGTATAATTTCAAACATTATAGAAATGTTCAATTAATTAATACAAGATTCTCTTGAGGAGCAGAGCTCACTGGTGGTATTTACAGCTTCTGGGAGGCAAAATTTTTTATCTGCAGCATTGGCAAAGCCCAAACATCCGGGTCGTGTATGAGGATATTTGGAAGGTGTATCGGTAAGAAATGTGTTTCCATGTTCTTTAACTTCTTATGTTTTGGGTATTTATAAAAAATATAATCATTGGAGGCTGAAGTTTATAATATTAATGCGACGATGGAGGAAAAGATAAGATCGTTGGTATAGTCTGTGGTGTCAGACATGAAAAGGAAATTTCAGACTGTAGCTCCTACTCCTCTACCTCCCCCTATTGACCCCATTATTTATCCTCCACCTCTGCCAGTATCTCCCACTCCCCCACCTCAGCCTATGAACCCCATTTTTTATCCTACTCCTATGTTGTAGCTTCCTACTTATGCGAGTTTAATATTGATGATACTCAACATCATATAGTTTCATCTGGGTTGGTATATTGTATAGGAGATATAGTTCATCATCAACAATTCGAGGTAGAAAATCAAAGGGTCATTGTATAAGATATTATAGATAGATCAGCTCGAGTACCATTACCTATAGATTATGTGATGACTGTTGGACATAGTATCAGCCATTTTTTTATTTGGCCATCTAGACATCTTAGACTCATTACCATAGATGTATGTATATTATATCTTCTATTTTATTTTTTATTAAAGTTTTTTTATTATTTAAAAACTAATATATTTTTTATTTACTTTTACATAAATACTTCAAATTTAACGAAATACTATATAGAAAAAAACAAAGACAAATGGCTATGACATTAGATACAGATTCTAGTATTTTTGACAGATTATCATGATGTTCAAATTTATAGGTGGATCATTATGAGTTTCCAATGTAAGATCCTGTTTATGGACATGCATTAACTATGGGGATTGTGAAAACTAATATCATGGAGATTATTACTAGAGATAAGTTGGGAATCAACATGGTGATTTTTTTTCCATGTAAGCCTTAACACCTTTTCCCTACATTATATTTTTTTAAAAATGTATACTTAAGTCTGTTTTGTATTAGGTATCTTTGTAACATTTGTGTGAAGAATGTGCGGACAGATGTATACGGATTCATGGACCCGTATTTGATTTCCTCTAAAGCATGTTAATTTGAAGAGGAACAAATAATTATTTATATTGCTAAAATACTTGACTAGAATATAGTCACTCAATGTTGGATGATGCCTTTAGTGAGAGGTATGAAACACATCTTTCTCAAAGAGTTCATTTTATTTTAACATAAAAATCAATAACATTAAATTTTCTTTTATCAGTGATCATTGGATGATAGGGGTTTTTTCCAAGGGAGAAAACACTTTATTGGATATGCTCTGTCCATGGTGATGTGTGGGGAAGTTTTAAGAAAATGTTGAAAATGTATGCTTCAATTTCTAAATAGTTTTATATATTATAATTAATTTTAAATTTATCCCATTAGTATTATTTTCTAACAGGGGACGGGTCTACTTTTGAAAAAACAAAAATAAAAGGAGTGCGAAGAACAAATATGTAAATGTAAAGGTAAATTCCTATTTATAATTTGTTCTTTTTGATTTATTACATAAAAATAATATGTTGAATTTACAGTCACTCGAACAGAATTTTCCTGAATAACAAGGTAGCATCGAATGTGGATATTATATATTAAGACTTATGTATGAAATAATAACAATTGGGACAGTTGTGAACCTTGACCTGGTAATATTTCCCTTTAAAATTTGTCATAATATTTCATTTGATTTATTAATTATACATGTTAACTAATATCATTTTAATTCGTAGCTATTTAATGACCCTCAACCATATAGTGCTCAATATGTCAAACACTTACAAGTGGGATGGTCAAATTATTTTATAGGTTTCATTGAATATTAGTTGTTTGTAGTGTAAAATGTTATTTTGAATATTGTCATTATAATTGTGTATTTGGTAGTTTTTTAGGTTGGATTTAGTTTTTTTATATTGGCATTGTATGTTTTAAATGTTATATAAGTGAATGTTTAGTTTTTCTCTACTTCTTGTTTTGGACTACATATGATGGTTTTTATGGTATGAATTCCGGTCTGAGGGGAGGGGTTCCAAGGGTGTGGGGGGTGTCCAGTGGGGTGGGGGTATCTGGGGGTGTGGGGGGAAGTCTGTTGGGATGGGGGGTGTCCTGGGTGTCCATGATAGTGGGGGGTAGGGGGAAGTCCAGGGGATGGGAGCATTTCCAGGAGGGTGGAAGGGCTGTCCAGGGGAGTGGGGGATGTCCAGGGGGTGTGTAGGGGTATTGGGGTGTCATGTGGGGTGAGGGGAGTTTCCAGGGGTGTGGGAGGGCTGTCTAGTGGGGGTGGGGGGTTTAGGGTGTCCATGGGGATGGGGGGGGGGCAGTCCAGAGGGTGGGAGAGGAGGCACCGCCATCCCTTGAGGGGCTGAACGCCACTAGAAGGTACCCATCACTCCCACATGCGAAGATTGAGCTCTCAAAATGTTTAACCAATTATTTATTCCCCTGTAAACATCATTCATTATATTACATTCATTCCCGTATAACTAGGGGAAATTCCATCATCTGTGATGGTGTTTTACCCCTAATTATACCAGAATCTAAGTGATAGAATGAATGATATTTATAGGGGAATAAATCATTGGTGAAACATTTTGACATATCAAGCTTCGCATGTGGGAGTGATGAGTACCTTCCAGTGGTGTTCAACCCCCGAGGGACGACAGTGCCTCCTCTCCCAACACCAGCTATCGAAGGGTTGTCCAGGGGGTGGGGGTGGGGCTGTCCAGGGGTGTGGGGAGGGGGAGTGTCCATGGGTGTGGTGGGGGATGTTCAGTGGGGTGTGGGTGGGTGGGTGGGTGGGGGGGGGGGTTCTGGTCTGGTTTTGGTTAGGTTTAGGTCTATTTTTTGTCTATGGGTGTCCGGTGAGGTGGGGGTGTACAAGGGGTGGTTGGGGCTGTCTAGTGGGGTGGGAGGGTGCCTAGGAGGGTGGGAGGGATGCCTACATGAGAGGGGGGGATATCCATTGGTGTCCAGGGGTGTGGGGGCAGTCCCAGGGGGGGTAATCTTGGGGTGTGGGGGTGTCCAGGAGGTTGTGGGATTGGCCAAGGGTATGGGGGCTGTCCAGGGCGGGTGGAAGTCCATGGGTGGGGGGTGTCTATGGGTGTGGAGGGGGTTGTCCAGTAGCGTGGGGGGGGGGGGGTTCTGGTTTGTTTTGGTCTATTTTTGGTAACTTTTTCGTCTATTTTAGGGGTGTGGGAGGGATGTACAGTGGTGTGGGAGTGCATTCCAAGGGGTAGGGGTAGTCTAGGGGTGTGCGGGTCTCCTGGAGGGTGGGGGTGTTCAGGGGTTTGGGGGCTATCCAGGGGGTGGGGTCAGTCCAGGTGTGTGGAGGGGTGTCCAGGAGGGTGGGGGTTGTCCAGGGGGTGTGGGTGCTGTCCAGGGGGGTTCTGGTATATTTTTGTAAACTTTTTCTATATTTCACGGGTGTAGGAGGGCTGTCCAGGGGTGTGGGAGTGCTTTCCATGGGGTGGGGGTATACAATAGGGTGGCGGGATTGTACAGGGTTGTGGGGGGCTGTCCAGGGGGGGCTGTAGTCCAGGGCTGTGTGTGTGTGTGGGGGGGGGGGGGGTTATGCGAGGGTGGTTCGGGGGTGTGGTGGGGGCTGTCCAGTGGGGTGGGGGGTTATGGTCTGTTTTTGGTAACTTTTTGGTCTGTTTCAAGGGTGTGGGAGGGATGTCCAGGGGTGTGGGAGTGATTTAAAAGTGTTGGGGGTATACATGTGGGTGGGGAGGGTGGGGTGGTTTCTAGGGGTGTGGGTGTTTTCTAGGGGGTGGGGGTAGTCAAGGGGCGTCAGGGTGTCCAAGAGGGTGGAGGGTTGTCCAGCGGAGTGGGGGTAGTCCAGGGGGTGGGGGCTGTCCTGGGGCGTGGGGGTGTCTAGGGGTGTGCTAGATCTATCAGGTAGGGTGGGGGGGGCTCTCGTCTGTTTTGTTCTGTTTTTTATAGCCTTTTGATCTGTTTTAGGTAATTTGGCTGGGCATAACATTGGTTCTGTTTTATTTAAATAATTATTTTAACATCGGTTATTTCATAACTGACGAAAAAAATGCATTGGTATTAGTTTTAACGTCATTTATTTGGAAACAGAGGTAACAAATTCATGGGAAATGGTTTTTATGTCAGTTATGAAATAGCCGACGTAATATGTTGAAATGGATAGTTTTTTACGTCAGATATTTTATAACCGATAGCGTAGATATTTTTTACATCGATTATTATATGACCGACCATGGAAACTTCTTGGAATATTTGTTTATCATGTCAGTTATAAAAATAATTGATGCAATAAATGCTTCTGATGAGTGGTTTATGACGTCAGTTGTTATATACTCGACGTGAAAGGGTATATACCACGCCGGTTATTAAATAACGAACGTAATAAACCATGACTCGGAAGCATTTTCCACGTCGGGTTTTTATCAACCGACGTGAAAAACACTTCAGATTTGTGTTCTTTACGTCAGTTATAAAATAATTGACATAAAAAACTATGTTTATAACATCTCTTTTACTAACATCGTCCAAAAGCTGACTTTAAAAATAAAAAATAACCTCCGTAAAAAAACATTTTCTGAACTAGTATTCATCTCGTTATTATCTTTTTAATGGTTTTGTTTGGGTTTTCTAGTATTTTATTTTAGTCTATTATAAAGAATCTTATATCCATTTAGTGATTAAGGAGATGTCCCAAAACCCACATTATATTTCTTCATAAAAAGTGGTGTTCGTAGCTCATCATCATGGTTTTCAATCCACATGGAAATATCTCATCTAGTGAGAGAGGCGAGTTCATGGAGTAAGTCAGACACTTTCATTAGGAAATGAGGTATAAAACACTCACATACTCTAGTTTTATGATGTTCACATGGTAAATGAGTATTTTATTTGGAAATGTCGAGTTAAACTGGAACACGATGCAGCTTTAGAGAACCTCTACTCATGTAATTGAGTTAGCCGAAGATTTTTTGTAAAACATAAAGGCTGAACCATGTAGAGTTTTCATTAATCATAGGATCTTCACATCACCTTGATTCTATGGGGTTCCCATTTTGGGATCACATTATTATGTGTAGTGAATTATATTTTTCTCTGGGTCACCTGATCCATTAAACAATTGTAAAATGGGGTTCCGGAAATTAGGCGGTGGTGAAATATTTCTTACCTAGTCGGTTTAAGGTTTCTGTTCTGGTTGGATCAGAGCGTGTGCCCCTTCCATGGATTCTAATCGTATCATCATTGAATCGATGGTATTCATGAGCATTTGATGTGTGTCATGTTGAACATGAACATGAGTGGGCGTAGGAGGGTGAAGGATTGGACTTACCAATAGTACTAGAAGTTGAGCCAAATACCTAGATGAAGGAACCCTTTGGGAATTTTTCTAAATCTTTTATTGTTGGTTCATAAATTGAGGGAAATATTAGTATCCTCATGAGATTGTGTTCCAGAAGACTGATGGTCACAACACTACCTTGAATGATGTTTCTGGCCTTAAAAAACTTGTCTGAATGATCCCTAGAAAATGAGTCACCTATATTGGAAATGTGTGATGATGCTCTATCTATGAAACATATCCAGTAGGATGGGTTTCTTGAAGTATCTCATCATTGATTCTACTTGGCACCTTATTTTCTTCCTCCTATTAAGTGAATCTGTCCGCAAGCTGGAAGGGTGTATTCGCATTGGGAGGAGGTGGTGGTTATATGAGTCCTTATTCTTATTCTTATCCTCATTGGAGATTCATAAGGGAGGAAATGATGTAATATCTAAGGGGTCTACCAAATATATGGTGAACAACTGGTTCTGGGTATAAAAACCATAATTCTTAGTGTGGACAACCTCTCGAAGGGATCCATATCTCTTGTATCCTCCTCTTTTGGATTATCTTTAATATGGTTTATGGGATATAAATCTATGAAATTAACTAATTCATACCACCTTAGGGGTGGTTTACTAGGTGGTGAATCGTAGGATGTCATCATGCGCTCTTTATAAGGTATTCTCCCTCTATTCATGTATACTCTCTATGTTTTCTAGTGAATAGTGACTCAGGGGATGCCTAGATGTCACCTAGTAGTGCCCCTCCAACATAGGGGACATGAGTCACGATAGGGGATAGAAAGAGTAACCAATCTATTTATTGTCCTCCACAGGGGGTAAAATACTAACATCCACTGAGATGGTGATATTTTAAAAAATCCCCTAGCCCTATAGCATGGGGTCACTTCTATTTTTCATTCTTGTGTCTTGGACTGAAATATTTTGTCTTATGGTGGAAGTTTATATTGAAATGAATCCATCATTATGGGATGTGGATTATCCCATACTGTAGTAGTTACAGGTACTATTTCCTCCTTCTTTATCTTGTGCATTCTCATGAAGGATTGATTTAGATATAATGTTAGATCTATACGTGAATTATTTACAATGGAGGACATGATAAGTGCTTGTTGGTTTTCCTCCCTTAGGTTAAAATCCTTCTGAATGTTCTCGGTGGAATGGTTCCAGAGTTTTTTGATTTAATGACCTCAACTAGCCTGATACTTTTGAGAGTTACTCTAGTAATGTTATTGACTATAGGGAATCATTTTATAAAAAGGTACATAATTTGGATGCCACCTTGGGATGATGAAATTGAAAGATTCTATTTCTAGTGGGATCTGCAGGACAAGGCATGGGGTAATGTTTAGAGCTCAATGTTTACCCCACCCTCATATGTGAACACCATATGGGGCTTCACCAACGAGGAAACCCAATTTGTGTAGAATGTGGAGGAAATAAGACTCATGGTTTATCTTTATTTCTTTCTGATTGCAGCTATTGTGCAGAAGGAAGTGCCTCTAGGTCAATTTTCTAATGAAGGTATGATAATATACTGGAATGGTCTACGTACTTGTTATAAGGTAGAAAATTTATTTTCACATACTGTAGAGTTGACCATACATTAAAAAATATAATTTTAACCTATATTTTTCTGATAACTCTTTTGTATTATAGAACTGAGAAGTGGTTGTGTGTAGAACCTGACCATTATGTCATCCCTATAACATTGTCTTCTCATGAGTAGAAGATTATTTTTTTCATCTATCAAGGATTTCTCTACTTTTTGTTCCCAATATGGATGTCGTATGATTGTTTCAACATGAATATTAGGAATAATAAGGATTTCATTGATGAATGAACATTGTGGGGCTAGCTCAGAGGATGTGAGTGTCCCCAGGTCACCTCCTAGATGAGAAAGGATCTCACTTTTCATTTTTAAAGTTTCCATCATATATGACCACATCCTTCAAAGCACGCATGAATAAGAGGGAATTCCGATATTTGGACCAGAGTGGGGAGGAACTTGTCACCGGTGTGAATTTGGGTTGTGGGGAGGACCTTTGCAGTAGAGGTTGTGATGCTTAAGACTATTATCATAGTATATCATTTAACCATTAGGAGATATTATATGGAATATATCCAAGGGAGTGCCTTAAGAGGGGACCAAAACAAGGGGATGACCTTCTTAATGCCTGGCACCATTTAGGGTGGGGGGACATTATCAATTAATACCATTTTGTAGAGTACCTCAATCATAGCTCTGGATACATGGTGAATATATATATTTTACATTCTATGGAGGATCATCAATAAATACTGTAATGAGGGGAGGACCTTCTCATTACATGGTTTCACTATGGGGAGGGCCTTCACAGTGACATCCATCCTAGCGAGGACAATCCTAATAGCATGATGTCTTACTATAGGGAGAATCATATCTATAGTTTATACCTTTGGGAGGAGCATCAGGGTGAACTAAAGTAGGGGGTGGATTATTTCTCTACGGTCTTATTGTCAAGGTTAGGGACACCTAGAAACTTATAACGAGATATATTTTCATGATCATTATTTTATGGCCATCATAGTAAGATAATGTGTTTTCTCTGGGCAGGACCATCAGAGCTACTGGTATCTACTTTATGGGGAGGTAATTCACTAATTCAACTACCTTTTCGGAATTTGGTAGTAAATTGGGAAGATCCTGATCCCATATTGATAAATGTAATATGGAATCAAGAACAACATATAATAGCAGCGAATGATCTTTAGTGTGCTCTTCATTTCCCATCTTCCTTTAGTGAAATTCATTTTTGGGCACCCTCTAATAAGAAACTGGGGATGCTCTCTCTTGGTAATGATATTCATATACGAGTCCCAATTTTGTTGGTTCTTACAATTTCATTTGGATATGGTGAACAGAATCTTTTTTTGGTGGGGATATGTGCTTTCCCTGGAGAAGAAACCACATTGGATCATTTTCCCCTATTGGAATAGGTGTTTGTTTCCAATACAGATGCCCTTCTGTTGTAAAATTTTGTAGTTGAAACTCCTGGACTAGAGTAGGGATGGAAGTCTACTCCGATGTAACCATATTATTTATTGGACAAAATACCCCACTCAGGGAGATGGGATTGTGGGACCATATCTTATCTTTTTCCATATAAATAATGATGTCTTTATAGGTTTGGAGGATTTGGTCTAGAAGTATTTTTTTACTTTCTATCATTTCCATGATGTGCAATGATACATATTTAGCAAGAATGTGTATAAATGTCCATTCTAATATTGAAGAATGAGTTCGGGACTGCTCATGTCCTCCATGTGTTTCTAGTGGGTACTAGTATTTCTCCATTTATGCGGAAGAGGAACAAGTATTCCCTATACTTGTAGCTTGGATATGCCTAATAGTTTCTACAGTTTCCATTGTATTTGACTGGTGGTATTTATATTTGCGAGAAGGAATATTTATCTTATCATTTTCCATTGTATTTTTCTTATGGGAATGATTTTCATCCACATGAATTTGACTCTGTTTATATTTTTGTTCCACAATATTTTTCGGGTGGTCTTGATATTAGATGAAATTAATTTTCATATTCTTATTTATTTCCATCATATTTGTTTTGTGGGCTTCAAATTCCTTGGATGTTCTATGTGACTGCCCATAGTTTGTCACCCTATTTGGATGGTGGGATTATTTTTCATTAGTATGGATTGGTGACTAATTGTATCAGGATGCCACCCAATTTGGATGGAGGGATACTTTCACATTAGTGGGGATTTTCACCTGCCAATACATTGCAACAATATCTGCAAGGTGGGACCAGTGAGCATTGGATGGAATTTTTGTCAGCACAAATTATGCCATAGTATATTTTTGGTGGTCTTCATAAGAGGAACTTGGGTTATTCTTCCACTTATAGGTTGTCATCATATTTATATGGAAAGATTCAGAAGTGGAGGTAGAGTTTTACGTCTGCCCACAGTATGTTTTTCTTCTTGTATGACATATGCCTTCTTCTGGAACTACTATAATGACCAACTATGCATTATGCATTCTCATCACTCAGAGGGCATACCTTGGGGCCTGTGTCTATTGGAATTTAGTTGAATCCATCAGCATGATATCCTCATCATTGTGAGGATATTGGGATATATGCCTTAGGTGGTGATGTCCTCTGCCAGGATACCTTGAGCAGGGTTCACGTGCAGCTAGGATGAAGTCAGTGGTGAGGACATCATCTGCCTCCCAGAGATAATTTATTTTATCATTTCCATGTTTTAGAGACAAACTCAAAAAATTATTTGAGATGTCCAATGGGACAATCTTGGGATGGATTAATATCCACGACTAAAGAGGTGGCTGGTGAGCTTTCACTAATTAGAGGGTCTGCTTCACTGCCTCCACCATTGTAAGAGTACAATTTTGTTGGAACTTTTTGATCAGTGTGTCTGAAAACAAGTGTTGAAGATGATGGTTAATAGTGGGATACATATTCATCATTGGGGACTCATCCAGTGTGTTAATCGTCATGCATGTTTCTAATAACATTAAGGATTCCATTTTATTGAAGGTTGTTATAGATACCATGCAATATCTGTAACAAGAATATGAAAAAAAACCCCCATACAAAGTTGTATCTCATGATAAAATGCATGATCAGTAATATTTCATCTCTTTATTAAGAATAATAAGGGGGATTGAGGTGGGATGACCTTCCACCTTCTTTATTAATTCATGTCAGGTTCACCATTTTTTGACCCAATTCACGTTGTACCATGAAAAACTAAATAGTCCAACATATAGTAACCTACTATTTTTTATTGAAGAGGGTTTCATATTGGGTTCACCATTTTTGTTTCATATAGAATCGCATTGTACCCAAGCAAACAAAATGGTTTGATAGATAGTAACTGATTTTCTTTTATAGTAGAGGGTTTCACACTATGCTTACCATTTCATTTTCACATGATTCACATTGTGGCCCCTTTTAGGTGGAAGTAATTGTTACACCTAGATTAGGGAGAATATCATTCATGTGTCATGAAAGTGGTACAATAGGTGAGTGGACCCAATGGGTGATTGCAGGGGGTTCAGTGTTTGTGCAATCAGCCCATGTTGGGTATGATGTCATCGGATCTTCTTTTGTCAGTTTATTTGTGGAGACAGAAACAACCAATGACCCTTTTATCCATGACTAATCAGTTTACATCTACAAGAAGGTTCTCATTAGATAAATTAAACATAATGACATTATTGGTTGAGAGGATGGGAGGTCGGGCTCATCACACCCATGGGGGTGGGAGTTATTGCCTATTATGAGACTCCCTTATAAATTTAAGAAATGTTAATATAATTTTGTGTCCTTCAGTAATTCCAAAGAATGCATCCATGTTGTTCTCATAGGATGAACAATGAATCAAAAAATTCCATGGGATCTGAATCATATGTATGTATATGAGGTTCATCATCGATGTTTCCATCTTACAGATACATTAACGATTCTATGGTATTTTTCCATGAATATAAGGATTTAAACCATGTGATGATCCACTATAGATATTATCATAAAATTTGGTGATAGATATTTTTTTTGATATTGGTATTATACCCATATGGTGGGCATCATACATATCCTCGTGAGAGGAATTAGATTGCACATCATTCGGTGTTGCTTTACCGGGCACATTCCCTTTTAAGGTCATGTTACAAGGACCCATATGGGAACATTAACATAAAGTGGAGTGGATATCTAGGTGGAATATGGATATAAAAGATTTCATGTGGGACTTATACCAAAGAAGTCCAAGATTCCCAATAGAGATATGGTCTCCCAGGTGGAGATGTCCCTACAGATGATATAACCTAGAGAATATTATGGGGACATTTGAGTAGATTTTCCACCTCATAGAGTCTTCCTACGTATTCATGTTAGTTGAGAATAGAAAACAATGTTTTTGGTGTGAGTTGGGACTTACACCCTTGATGGGGTGCATTTGTGGGGGAATTATTTAGGCTTCCTCATGGGATCATCCCATTTGAGAGAAGGAATTTGTGGCATACTCTTGAAGAGGATTCCATATCTGGTTTGGGGGAATTTTATAGGGACTTACTTCTAATGAAAAGTTCCTCTGAGATTGTTCATTACAAAGGTGTCTTACATATCCTAATCTGATCAAGAATCCATGATAGTGTCGGTCATTATATTTTGGTATTACACCTTATAGGAAGAGGCCCTTGATTTGTGGTTATTAAGATGTCATAATCACCACCAACCTCTTAGCCCATGTGAGTCATGCTCTGTTTGAGAGATAAGATGATGAAGTGGATTTTAATATCACATGTCCCACATCATCTGATGATACATTGTAATGGTGACCAAAGAGAGAGAGAGTGAGTGTGTATTTTAGTGTGAAAATTTATCATTCCATATTGATACCAATGATAGCCTTATTTACAATTCAGAAATGTCTTCGGTAGAACCATAGAGGAGCAAGAGATCCAAATCCCATGGAATGGTTGGGGACTTACCTCAAGAGAAGTACCTAGAAATATGTTTAGGGATACAGGAGATGTATCGCTCCACTTCCTAGGGAAAAGAAAGAATGAGCCCTTTGACTTTTCACTCATCACTGAATTGTAAAGATCGTGATTACCCTTGATCCGTATAATGTAGAGGTACATGTGAGTATCCCATGGGAGGTCCCCATGTTACCAAGGGAATTTAATCTGAGAAAACATATAGGGTACCCAACCATTGGGGGATTACCCACATGTCCCCTTCACCTTGTGTTTGTAACTTAAAAGGGCGTGATGATTGACCGGGTGGTTTTATCATATGGTTCTAGCGGCTTTATGATAGGTTTTAGTATAATTTTATTGGACTTGTTTGTAGAGCGGCTATATAGGGTATGATTGAAATGGAAGTGGATGGTTGATTATGGAAAATATAACATCACAGGGTGCCCCATTCAATGTACTATTAATGCATGCCAGATGGGGCCTCCCCATGTAGCATATTACTACGTGAGTAGAGGGACTATCCATGTACCTTCATGGTACATAAACTTGGTTCGATTAGTTATATTGGTTTCTATGCAGGACTAATTTATGGTAGCAATGCATGATGCTACATGGTGTCGAGTTCCATCCATGTTGACAAGTGTTATGCGGTGCAAGTTATTCTTGTGCTACGCTGGGCATCAGAGTGAAAAGAAGAATTAATCCTTTTGTTCTGGAATGATAATCTGCTACAGGGATATGGATAGTGGTTCTCCAATTATGTTTACTATCTACCAATTCCTATTATGTTTCCATATTTTTATACAATGTGGTGGATTTATAATAGAAAGAATTTTTCAGAAGAGTTTTTTTACACATCGATCTATCTATTTATAAATCCATCTCTCTAGTCCTTCCAATCCTCTAAATCCCGTCAATCATAATCTCCCATTGGGGTCCCTTTATAGCGAGCATGGAAAACTGGATGAATGGATATCTCAAAACCTTTTATAGAATACTATGGTGAGATCATCTAATCTACAGATGACCTAGTCAACAAGGACCTATGGGATGGAAATTCGCAGTGCTGAAGTTCACCACCTCAATAATGTGAATGACATCATCTTTTTTGTGGGGTTCTGCTGGATTTTTCTCATCCGTTAACTGTTGAGTTCTCATGGATGATACTCAGGGGCGAGCTTTCCCCATCTATTTTTTCAAATTATGTGGTTTGCGGTGGGTATTGTATGAGAGTAAAAAGTTCTTTCCATGATTCTTCAATTGACACATTTCATATATGGGATCATATGCAGGGATCAAGTTCTCTGCCATGATCCCTCCAGTGACATGGGTCACAACAAGAGACATTTTTTTCCTTGTTCAATGTAATTCATGGTTTTCTATCCAATTCTCCACAGGCCAGTGCCTCATGGGCTTCCACTAATAATTAGTTGATGTCCAGCACCTTCCATGCACTGATAATGGGATTCATTATTCATACCACTTTGGGTCCTTTCCAAATTTCTCTTCTTAAATTTTTTTTCTCTAAATCATCGAAAAAAAATTCTCTTATCGTTTCTAGCATTATGTGATTATTTACATTAACTATTCATAACTTTAATACCCTAAAATTAATAATAATGCACAAATTTATAATATATTTTTAACCATATTTAAAATATTTAATACATTTTTCATGATTCATTTTCAAAAAAGGGAGACATTAATATAATTTTAAAACAAAATATTCAACAAAAAAAACCAGAAAATTTCCATTAATGTATAAAAATGTTTTTATACCATGTGAGACAATATAGTTGATTATAGTGATCAAAATTTTATTGTTAATAATATAATATAACTAATTTTAATTTTATACCATTTAATAAAAGTGTACATTATAAATTATTGAATCATAAATATTATTTTAAAAAATAATAATTTTCATTTATTCATTTGAAAATCATTCTCCACAAAAAAATCCAAATATTTAATCGAATGTAAATGTGATAAAATTATTTGAAAAATTAAAATCTTTTTAAAAAAATTTCTATAATTTATATAAATATATTATAATTTTCACACCTACATGGAAATAATAAGACTTTCAAATAAAAACATAATTTTGAATAATTAAAATGTTTTCTAAAATTGAGTTCTTATTAAACAGGTCTCAATCAACACATTTTCATTTTATGGAAAATTAGATGTAAATATATTTTATAATGTGATTGTTACAATTCATATACACCAACTAAATGGCTAGTTTAAAATAATTATATTATAATAATTGTATTTCATTGTTTATTTTAGTTATGTGTTTTATATTTTATACACTATTGAACATAATGTTCTTTAAAATTCATATTTTGTTTCAGGGTATGACCTAAAAAAATACATGAATATATACCTCGATCCCCATCTGGGATAAAACTTTTATGAAAAACCACTGAAGGAAAAAATCCATACATTTAGCCTTCCAGTCAATAAAAAGATAATCACAATATTCTAAAGTAGATATAGATAGAAAAGTAGTTGGGCCACATGATCTTATTAAAAATTATAATGCTTATATGTTTTAATAATTAGTGAAGGTAAGTATGCATTTATATCAATGATATTTATAATGACCCATAATTTACATATATGGTTATTACTTCAAAAATTGATGCATACTTATTACTACATATAACAAAACCGTGAAAGGATTATATGGGTATAGTGTCTTTAGAAACTGGGAAACATAAACACCTAGTTCCAAAATCATCTATGTTGTCTCCAATTTATTTCATCATATCTAGATTCCCTTTTTTAATATTCTACTTAATACCATTCATCCAGACCTGGGGAAAAGAAAACATAAAAAAGTGTGAGCTCAAATTCTCAGTAAGGGTAAACAAAAGAAATATCAATCATATTATATTCATAAGAACATATCATTTTGAATGTCTTATCCTGCAAAAGAGATCATAATATCATAACATGGGATAAATCATAGCGGTGAAATGTAATCCAAAATAATCACAACATAAAAAATTATACTCTTTGTAATACACACATAATCATAGAATGTCATTTCATATTAGTCAAGACTCATTGCCAAAAATATCATAGTGGAAAAAGTCAATTACTGAACTGAGTTCACTCCTTGTTCCAGTCCTGTCTCACTGAACAAGATTATCATGTCGTTCTAGCCATGTCTATCTCATGTGATATAAATCTTTACCCAATGCATTGGAGGGAGATATAGTTCACACCCATCTAAAAATAAAACAATTCTTATTTGTGCCACAAAATCATAAATCATAGCGTAACCCATGCAATAAAAATGGGGTTCTTTCTTTTTAAAAGGGAATTCCCCTGTGTGGCCTTTTCGAAATCTCCACATAAGGGAACCCCCTCCCCACGAAGGGGTCACTCCAAAGAGAGACCCAGCCGGGAAGGAGTTGTTGCCAGCCAAGATGGCAGAGTGTCTCGGAGGGTGACGACCCGATAGCGATGGTCCGTCATGCGATCCGTCAGCGATTGGGCCACGCCTCATTTTGCCTGCCCAGATGAGACCGGGCGACCCGGCAAGGTGGGTGGATCCCCGGGGAGAGGCTCGCCCTGAAAGAGGACTCCTAAGATTCGAACCCCGAACCTCCCAAAGAACAGCGTGGATGTGCCACTCACCTTCACCACCACACCACCACCGAAGTGGCAATAAAAATGGGGTTCTTAAACATCATTCCATCATAACATAATCCATATAATATAAAGGGACATCATAATATTAATTCCATCATAACATAATCAAATCAATTTAAAAATCGGGATAGAAATAGAACCCTATATTATCTTAGATGGAAAATAATTTTAATAAAACACTTGAACTTCATTCTTGAGGAAAATATCCTTTCTACTTAAAAAACATTTTTCCTTTCATAACATGTCATAAAATTTTAAACTAAAAGAAGTTGATTAAAAATAAACATGAAAACATTTAAGGTAAGATTCATGGAAATAATGATCTATGAAATCATAAAAATCCATTCAATCCATATATGATAAAAAACATTCTTCTCGCACTTTGGCCGGAAAAGTCAAAAATTACCTCGTACTAAAAATGACAAAAGCTTCTTTTCCGATATTTTACTAAAAACTCACCAATGGGTAAAATTGGTTTAAAAAAATCGTAGGAGGATAGAAATAATATTACAAATTTAGGAAACATGGATGTTGATGATAAATATTCCCCAGTAAATTCTGATGTATAAATAATCTCGGATAAAAATAAGATTGCAAGAATTTCCCTTAACTTAGGTCTGATATGATTTGTACATATCAAAACCTCCTATATAATGATTTAAATAATGTCATTGACTTATCAAAGAATAATATTAATTGTTATGATATCATATATGATCATATTCTTATCTTTTTATTAGTAATATTTCATTGTTACTTGTTATTTGGGTGTTTATTGCTTTATGTTCTTATGCATGTTTTGCCGAATAAAGTCTTATTCCTCTTTTTAGGTTATAGATACCTCATTTACAGAATGGTATTAATGTAATATATATCATATTTATTTATTAAATTCATTTATATAATAATTATTCAATGAAGATCAAGTAGAATGAGTCGTATCACATCGTAGAGACGGTAGACCGTACGTACGCACAAGTGATGATATCATTTCCATAATCTTGTAATTGTATTGGAGTGTATTTATTATATTTAAGAATCAATATCAGTTAAAAATAATAATATATAGTTATTATTTACACCATTATACCCATCCATGTAAGGTGGTGGTGGAAAACAGATTACACCACAGCATGGAGATATTATTCCGTACGTAGGCACACACGGTGATTCCATTTTCCATAGGATGGATAAAAGGTGATTTAGGGTTGTTTCATATTTATAATAACATATCAGTATATGATTGGTACTGATTTTATTACTTTATAATGAAACAAATAAAGAAAAAGTTGAAGAATATATAAATTTGAATGAATCGGTAATAGATATTACCTTTTCATCGACACTCCTCTTTGAAGCCTCTTCTTAGGGCACTAAGATTGGTCTTTAAATAAGGCCAGGACCTTTAATATGTTTCTAGGCAAGTGGAGAATAGAAATGGGTATGGGTTGGACGAGCTTGAAGGCTCTAAATTGTGAAAAAGAACAGAGGGATGAGGTTCCCTTTTATAAGGGAGGAGAGGGGCACCTTTGGAGATATAAGAAATATTAATTTACAATAAATTCCAACCCCACTTAAAAACCACCAAAATGACTCAAATCCGAAGATTAAATGAGATAGGGTTTAAATCTCACAATCCAATAAAATTTATACTAGTTGGTAATTTATTTTAAATATTATCAACTTGATTTATCATTATATAATCTATTTAATTTTATTTGTGGTAATAAAATTATAAAATTTAAATCATTATAAAAAATTACTTATATGTTGTGAATTGTCTATAATTGTTTTATTTATGACATTTTAGAACATATAAATTTTAATTTATCATTTGTAAATATTTTTGTGATTTTTAAACAATTTTATAATATGTAATTTCTATAAAATAACAATAGTGTCAATTTTGACACTGTTCATTTATTTGAATTTAAATGAAATATATACAAAAGATATATTTGAACTAAAAGATTTAATATATTCATAAAATGTAATTTTTATCTAAAAAATTAGTGGATCACATTAAATAGTTCATATAATATTTATTTTAATACTTTTAAAATCATTTATTTGATAATTAAATCAATAAAATAACTTCAACAACACTATTGTGTCATAATTAATGATAAATATTTAATCCCTAAAAATTATAAATAAATTCACATGATGTAGATAATTTAATTATATTTCTGTAGAATATTCATGTTTGATGTTTCATGATGTTTATCACTAAATAAAAATTATTATACTTATAAGATTCAAGAGAGTGACATGTTGTCACTTTCTTTGGTTTTAATAATAATTATATTATTTCATGGTCAAAAGTCCATGAAATGAATCTATTTTGACCCTTTGGTGATATGGGTCTACTTTTATTCATCCAATAGGTTTTTTTCAAGTGTTAGTGTAATTTTATAATCTTATATTTACCCTTAATTACCCGATTTACCTTTCACTGCAGTAAATAAAAATTACTGTAGTTACTATTCATAATCTCAAAAAAAAACCTATTAACATAATTTGGACCCACTAAATCCAAATATGGAATCTATTTTTCAAAATTCTAAACAAAAAATTTGCATTAATTAAATTAAAATTTTTCCCTTTGTTAAGAAAACTTGTTTTTAAAAGTTAAAACACTGCCAAAGATTGAAATGTTTTTATCTATAAATTCAATGTAAAATTAATGATAATGACATACTTTAAATTAAATGTTAAAAATATATTATATTTATACATTAAAACCATTAAATATTATAATTAAACCATATAAATTATTACGATGAAAAAAGTTGTTTTTAATTAAAATATATCGTGTTTTTTATATTCATTAAAATATGAATGTTATTAGAATAATATAAAAAATTTATCCAATGTAAATTTTTATATCCTAATTCTAATATAGAATTTTATTTTCTCAAATTGAACATATACACTTGTCAAAAACTAGATTTAATGTTGGTGCGCCATCAAAAGGCGGCAAAACTGCATATTTTGAAAAATACTTATTTTACCCGAAAAATTTATTTTCCTCTCATACCATGTTATATAAAATATTTAAGATGAATAATAATGTTATAAAAATCAATATTCAGTTATTACTATTCACAAGGGCTAGTTTATAATATTATAATCATATATCGTTGTTTAGTGAAACTCGGTATTGCGTTCTACACACGCTATCGAAGAAGGTCGCGATTGCGTGTAACGCAAGCCCAGCTGTGTTGTGTGCAGTGAGAGATTCCTTTGATGTTGTGTATAACATAAGACATAAAAAAAATATACTTCTCATAAAATATCAGGGTGTTACATTCTACCCTCCTTAAAAATAATTTCGCCCACAAAATTTGTCACTTTGTAACAAACAGATGAGGATACCTCTCCCTCATCATATCCTCAAGCTCCCATGTAGCTTCTTCTAATTGGTGGTTCCTCCACAAAACTTTCACCAATAGAGAGGTCTTGTTCCATAGAACTTTTTCTCTATGCTCCATAATCTCTATCATCTGTTATTCATCTGAATGATCTTGCTCCAGCGGTACAACTTCTGAGCTTTGTACATGTGAAGTATAAGGTATGTACTTTCTCAGGAGAGATACATGGAACACATTGTGAAATTGAGAGAGATTCTGTGGAAGCACAAATCGGTAAGCTACCTTCCCAACATGATCTAGTATTTCTAAAGGACTGATATACCTAGGGCTCAACTTTCCCTTCTTTCCAAATCACATTACTCTCTTCCAAGGAGATATTCATATGAACACTTTATCACCGACTTCAAAGTCTAGGTCTTTTCTTTGGTTGTCGACATAAATTTTTTGTCAATTGTGAGCTGCTATTATGTGTTGTTGAATAGATCTGAGCTTTTCTGCCATCTCATCAACAAGATCAGGTCTTAATAGCTTTATTTCCCCAACATCATCCCAGAAAGATAGAGTTCGGCATTTCTTTCCATAGAGAGCTTCATAAGGAGTCATCTGAATGCTGGAGTGAAAGCTATTATTATATGAAAATTCCACCAAAGGTAGGTGTTGAACCCAACCACCTTTGAAATCCATAGAGAAAGCTCTCAACATGTCTTCTAGTGTTTTAATTATTCTATCAGACTGACTGTCTGTCTGATGATGATAAGCATTGCTGAAACTCAACTATTTATCTAGAGTATGCTGAAGACTTCACCAGAATATCAAGGTAAACCTCAGATCCCGATCAGATATAATGGAAAGTGGTACTGAATACAATCTTACTACTTCCTTTAGATATATCATGGCAATCCGATTCACAGAGAAATCTTCTCTAATAGAAATAAAGTGTACCGACTTCGTAAGACAATCAACTATGACCCATATAGCATTATTGCCATTGGATGTTTTAGGAAGTCCAGTGAAAAAAGTCCATAGGGATGTTTTTCCATTTCTATTCGGGTATGGGTAATGGTTGTAACATCCCCTTAGACATCTGTCTCTCAGCTTTAACTTGCTAACAAACCAAGCATCGAGAGTCATATTCATCAACATCTCTTTTCATTCCATCCCACCAGAAGTACTCTTTCAGGTCCCTATACATCTTCGTGCTTCCAGGATGAATAGAGAATAAAGAACTATGAGCCTCATCCAGCAGCTCCTTTAATTCTGGGTTGGGAGGAACACAAACCCGATTCCCAAACCTTATTATCCCATCACAATCAAGATTGAATTTACGAACATTTCTCACCTTCTTTTGTAACTCTACATCTTCTTTTTGTTCCTCTATAATATTCACATACATAGATGGTTCAACATTCATTTTATAAATATAAGATTTATCCCTTTGCATTATAATTCCATGATCCATCCTTTGTAAATCCATAAATATAGGATCTTTTGTGATCCTCATCATGGATAATCTAGCATGGTTTTGTCGACTTAATGCATCTTCCACCTTGTTTGATTTCCCAGGGGGATAATGAATTGAGCAGTTGTAGTCCTTAATAAACTCCAACCATCTTCTTTGGCACATATTAAGCTCCTTTTGTGTGAAAATATACTTCAAACTTTTATGATCAGTAAAAATATCACACCTTTCACCATAAATATAATTCCTCCAAATCTATAATGAAAATATTACCACAGCTAAATCCAAATCATGAGTTGGGTAATTTTGCTCATTGATTTTCAACTATCGTGAGGCATAAGCTATCACTATATCGTTTTTCATGAGAACACACACCAATCCCTTCTTGGATTCATCACTATAGATCACAAACGTTTCTCCACAATAAGGGAGTTTGTAAAAAGGTGCACTGGATAACCTTATTTTCAACTCCTTGAAATTATCTTCACACTCCTCCGTCCACACGAACATAACTCCTTTTTGATTCAACCTGGTGAGAGGATTGGATAATCGTGAAAAATCATTCACAAAACGTTGATAATATCCAGCCAAACCAAGAAAACATTGGATCTCTATTACTGTTGTTGGTCTTGACCATCTTTCGATAACCTCTGTCTTTGTGGGATCCACAGATATCCCCTCTTTTGAAATTATGAGACCCAAAAATAAAACTTTTTTGAAGCCAAAATTCACAGTGGGTAAATTTGGCATAAAGCTTCTCCTTTCTTAGGGTCTTTAATACAATTCGTAAGTGATATTAATGTTCTTCCATTCGCTTTTAATATACAAGAATATCGTATATATGGACTACCATAAACTGATCAATATAGTCTCTAAAGAGTCTATTCATCTGATCCATGAAGATTACATGGGCATTAGTAAGACCCAATGGCATCACTTTAAATTCATAGTGTCCATACCTTGTACGAAAATCCGTCTTTGGTATATCCTCCTATTCACCCATAATTGATGATACCCTAAATGAATATCAATCTTGGAAAAGTATTGAGCTCCGCAAAGTTGGTAAAATAAGTCATCAATGCGCGGGTGGGGATATTTTTTCTTGATATTAATCTTGTTAAGTTATCGATAATCAATGAAAAGTCCCATTGATCCATCTTTCTTCTTAACAAACAGAACAGGTTCTCCCCATGGTGATACACTAGGCCGTATGAATCCTTTATCAAGATTCTATTGGAGTTCCTTTTTCAATTCCTGCAAATCAATTGGGGCCATTCTATATGGTGTCTTTGAAATGGGAATAGCTCCTGGTATGAGTTCTGTTGAAAACTCAACCTCACAATTTGTTGGAAGACCTGGAAATTAATCCATAAAGACATCATAAAACTCCCATACAATGGGAATATTCTTAATCGTGATTTTCTCTCCAACCATTTGAGATAAATAACATTCATTTATTGGAATCAAGACGGATAAGATGGATGAAATTTCCACAGGAAGGTTATATTCATCCTTGCATCGATAGATGATAGTAGATTTATCGTGAATATGAAATGTGATTTCCCTTCCTTGGCAATTGATATGAGCTCCGTATAAATAATGACAATCCATGCCAAGAATCACATAAAATTCCACTATAGGAAGGATCACATGATTTACAGGAACCACTTTCCCACAAACTTCAATCGGAGAAGAATTGTAAACTTTTGATGCAACCTTTTTGCCCTTAGGAGTTGTCACAGCTAACTCAACATATAATTGTTGAGGTAATACGGCGATACCCTTAGAAAATTCTTCATAAATAAAAGAGTGGGTGGATCCATAATCAAATAATACATATTCTACTTTAGAGTGGATGGTATGTGTACCTTTCACCACTTCGTAATCGTACTCCACATCGCCAATAGTAATTGCATCTACCTTTCCTTTATATTTGTCCTTAAGAGTTTTTTGACGTCGTTCATCATCAACAACCCATGGATTATGGCATTTATTGGAATAATTCCCCATTTCCTTGCACTTGAAACATTGAAGTGTAGGAGGTTAATTCTGTGTATCCCTTTGTTTGATCGCATCATTAGACATCTTCTTCCCATTATTTCAACATTCAACTGCTCGATGACCTTGTTTTTAACACTTAAAACATTTTCCTTTCCCTTTAAGGAAATTCCCTCAATGTTTCCTTCCAAAATTTGAGCATAAAGGAAAACTCATATTCTTTTCATTGGGGTCTTTAGATTTCCCTTTAAATTCCATTTTCCTCTTCTTATCAATCCCATATAATGGATGAGTTACTCCAATCTCCATCTCAACCTTGAGAGCACATTGAACAATTTTCTTATAGCAATTGAAGTCCCTTATGGCTAACACCCTTCGAAGACTTGGTTTTATGCCACTAAAGAATCGATGGATTTTACTCTCAGGTTGGATAATAATTCCGGAAGCATACCTTGAATGTCTTGTAAAATTTGCTTCATAGGTACCAACAGATTCATCATCCTTTTTCTTCAGTTCAAGTAACTTCTTCTCTATCCTTTTTCATAGAATAAGAGGTAAGTACTTATTGAAAAATAATTTCTTGGACTCGTCCCATTCCATGGACACAAATTCATCTCTTTTCCTCGTATTCTTGATAAGATTCCACCATTGATCAACATCACCTTCCAAAGGACATACTGCTAAGATGAATTTATAATGCTTAGAACATTGTAGAACTGAAAATATCTTTTTAGTAGTACTGATCCATTGTTTAGCCACTAACGGATCAGAAGACCCATTAAATGAAGGTGGACGCTGCCTCGTGAAGGATTAAACAGAATGTTACTCCTTCATTTTCTTGTTTGGAAGTCCTGCATGGTTCATAGCTTGATAAAGTTGTGTGAGAATGGCTATAATATTTTTCATTCCAGCTCCCAAAAGGTTTGGTTTCTCAGGGGGACAATCATTTCACTTCCCGTCACATTTAGAATTAACACGGTTCCTTCGGGTTCCATCCATTGACTAAAACCAAAAAAGCATAGAGTGGGAAACACTAATCATAATAGGAAAACCACAAAATCAAGAATAAAATTTCACACTTTAGGTATTATCATAGGTTGTTAATGGTGATTTATAAAACAGTAATATTGTGTTCTATTCTTAGACATATCCTTAGGGTTCTTACTATGGCTTTTACATCCTAGTTTCCAAAGGTTGACTATACCTTTCCTATGATACCAACTATAATGGCCCATAATTTACATACATGGTTATTACTTCAAAAATTGAAGCATACTTATTACAACATATAACAAAACCATGAAAGGACGGTATAGTTATAGTGTCTTTAGAAACTGGGAAACATAAACAACTGATTCATAAATCATATACGTTGTCTCCCATTTATTTCATCGTATCTAGAGTACCTTTTGGCATATTTTACTTAATACCCTTCATCTAGACCTAGGGAAAAGTAAACATACAAAAAAGTGATCTCAAATGACCAACAAGGGTAAACAAAAGAAATATCAATCATATCATATTCATTCGAACATAAAATTGTGAAAATATTTTCCTGCAAAAGAGATCATAATATCATAACATGGGATAAATCACAGTGGTGAAATGTAATCCAAAATAATCATAACATAAAACATTTTACTTTGTTTCATACACACATAATCATTGAAAATCATTTCATATTAGTCAAGACCCATTTCCAAGACTATCATAGCAGATAAAGTCAATTACTGAACCGATTTCACTCCTTGTTCCAGTCCTGTATCACAGAACCAGATTATCTTTCCATTCGAGCCATGTTTATCTCATGAGATATAAATCTTTACCTAATGCATTGGTGGGAGATATAGGTCCCACCCAACTCATAATGAAACAATTCTTATGTGTGCCACAAAATCATAAATCATAGCGTAACCCATGTAATAAAAATGGGGTTCTTAAACATCATGCCATCATAACATAATCCATATAAGATAAAAGGGCATCATAAAATTAATTCCATCATAACATAATAAAATCAATTTAAAAATAGGGATAAAAAATAACCCTATATTATCTTAGATGGAAAATAATTTTGATAAAACACTTGAACTCCATTTTTGAGGAAAATATCCTTTCTACTTCAATAACATTTTTCCTTTCTTAACATGTCATTCAATTTTAAAATAAAGTAATTTGATTAAAAATGAACATAAAAAATTGTAAAGGAAGCTTAATTGAAATAATGTTCTATTAAATCATAAAAATCCATTCAAGCCGTATAAGTTAAAAAAACATTATTCTCATACTTTGGCAGGAAAAGTCAAAAAGTTCCTCGTACTAAAAACGACAAAAGATTCCATTCATAAATTTTACTAAAAACTCACCAATGGGTAAAATTTGATTTAAAAATTTATATGAGAATAGAAATAATATTACATATTATGGAAACATGGATGTGGATGATAAATATTCCCCAGTAAATTATGAAGTGTAAACAATCTCGAATAAAAATGAGATTGCGAGATGTTCCCTTACCTTAGGGCTGATATGATTTGTACGTATCCAAAACTCATGTATAATGATTTGAATAATGTAATTGACTTATTACGGAATAATTTTAATTGTTATGATATCATATATTATCATATTCTTATCTTTTTATTATTAATATTTCATTTCTACTTGTTATTCAGGTGTTTATTGCTTTATCTTCTTATGCATGTTTTGTCGAATAAATTCTTATTCTTCTTTTTAGGTTATAGATACCTCATTTATAGAATGGTATTAATGTAATATATATCATATGTATGTATTTATTTAATTTATATAATCATTATTCAATGAAGATCATGTAGAACGAGTCACATCACATCGTGGAGACGGTAGGCCAGACGTACGCACGAGAGATGATATCATTCACATGATCATGGAATTATATTGAAGTGTATGTATACAATTTCATAATCAATATCACTTCAAAATAATCATATATAGTTATTCTTTTCACCATTATACCCATCCATGTATGTTGGTGGTAGAAAACAGATTACACCACGACGTGGAGACGATATTCTGTACATACGTACGCGTGGTGATTTCATTTTCTGTAGGATGGATAGAAGGTGAATTATGGTTGTTTTATATTTATAATGACATATAAATATATTAGTGATACTTATGTTATTACTTCATAATGAAACAACTAATGAAAAAGTAGATGAAGAAAAAAATTTGAAAGAATTGGTAACGAATATTACCTCTTCTTCGACACGCCTCTTTGAAGCCTCCTCTTAGGGCACTAAGATTGGTCTTTGAAGAATACCAGGACAAATAGGATGTTTATAGGGAAGTGGAGAAGAGAATTGGGCAGGGTTTTTCCGATCTTGAAGGATCTAAATTGTGTAAATATGGGAGGGAGGAGGTTCCCTTTTATAAGGGAGGAGAGGGGCACCTTTTGGAATTATAAGAAATATTAATTTATAATAAATTTCAATCCCACATAAAAACCACCAAAATGACTCAAATCCGAATATTAGATAATATAGGGTTGAAATCTCATCAACCAATAAAATTTAGACAAGTTGGAAATTTATTTTAAACATTATCAACTTGATTTGTCCTTATATAATCTATTTAATTTTATTTGTAGTAATAAAATTGTAATTTTTAAATCATTATAAATAATTACTTATATGTTGTGAATTATCTATAATTGTATTATTTATTACATTTTCGACCATATAAATTTTAATTTTTAATTTTTAAATATTTTTGTGTTTTTAAACAATTTTATAATATGTAATTTTTATAAAATTACAATAGTGTCAATTTTGACACTATTCATTTATTTGAATTTAAATAAAATATATACAGAATATATGTTCCAAATAAAAGATATAATAGACTCATAACATGACATTTGTTTCTAGAAAATTAGTGTATCTCATTAAATAGTTCATATAATATTTATTTTAATACTTTTCAAATCATTTATTTGATAATTAAATCAATAAAATAATGTCAACATCACTATTGTGTCCTAATTAATGATAATTATTTAATCCATAAAAATTATAAATAAATTCACATGATGTATATAATTTATTAGATTTCTATAGACTATTCATGTTTTATGTTTCATGAAGTTTATCTCTAAATTAATATTATTATACTTATAAGATTCAAGATAGTGACTTGTTGTCACTTTCTTTGGTTTTAATAATAATTATATAATTTATGGAAAAAAGTCCATGAAATGAATCTAGTCCGACCCTTAGGTGATATGGGTCAACTTTTATTCATCCAATAGGATTTTAGAAAGTGTTAGGGTAATTTTATAATCTTATATTTACCCTTAATTACCTTAATTACCAATAACTACAGTAATTAAACATTACCGTAGTTAATATTCATAATCTCAAAAAAAAGTAACCTATTAACATAATTTGGACTCACTGAATCCAAATATGGAATCCATTTTTCAAAATTCAATCCATATAAGTTCGAGTAATTAATTAAAAATTAATCTTGTTGTTAAGCAAACAAGTTTTTAAAAGATAAAACATTGCCAAAGATTGAAATGTTTTTACCTATGAATTCAATGTAAAATAAATGATAAAGAAATACATTATATTAAATATTAAAAATATATTCTATTTATAATTTAAAACCATTATATATTATAATTAAACCATATAAAGTATTACGATGAAAAAATTTGTTTTTAATTAAAATATAATGTGTTTTTACTATTCATTAAAATATGAAAGTTATCAGAATAATATGAAAAATTTATCCAAAGTAAATTTTTATATCCTAATTATAAAGAAGAATTATATTTTGTAAAATTGATCTTATAAAATTGTCAAAAACTAGATTTAATGTTTGTGCACCATCAAAAGGCGACAAAACTGCAATTTTTTAGAAATACTTATTTTACCCGAAAAAATTTATTTTGTTCTCATACCATGTTATAGAAAATATGTATGATGAATAATGATGTTATAAAATTAAAAATTCAGTTATTACTATTCATAACGGCTAGTTTATAATATTATAAGAATATATCATTGTTTAGTGAAACTCGGTATTGCATACTACACACACTATTGACGAAGGTCGCGATTGCGTGTAACACAAGACAAGCTAGTGTTGTGTGCAGTGAAAGATTCCTTTGATATTGTATATAACATAAGAAATAAAAAATATATACTTCTCATAAAATATCAGGGTTTTACAATATGAGTATCATAATGTTACATTGTTCCACTAATTACACAATGTCTTCCACTGAGAATAAATCATTGTTTTTGGTAAGGAGGGTAACATGTTTAGATTCCATAGTTTTCTCATAAATGTTGATGATTTTCCTTTCTATAAATTGAATCAACAAATTGTGGGTGTAGAAAATAATTTTTTAGATCGTTTTATTCTTCCTAAAAACATTATTATAGCGACCCTGTCCTATTTCATATATCATTTAATTATTTTAATCATAATATATCATTATATTACTATCCAAGGATTGTAATGTATAATGTTATTGAAGACTAGGTACAAAAATTTGGAAACAAGGTAATAAATATAACATTGTATAATTTAATATTAATCAAATTCATTTAAATTCCATTTTTCTCCTACTTATTCATCGTATAAACCAAGGATAACATAAACAAATGTATCAGCTAAAAATCCCATTAATGGGATGATGATAAAAATAATGCTTTAGAACATGGGTTAGAAAGAATGAAATAATGTTATAAAAAGTCACAAAACATATAGAATCATAACATATAAACATGAGACCATATAAACATGGATTCATATTAATTTTTCTACAACATCAAATATGACATTATCAAAAGTCGAGGCTTGTTTGTCATAGAAGAGCACAGTTCAAGGTTAACCACCAATACCATTGCACATGGTATCACGAGTCAAGGCTAATCACCAAGACCATCATAAATAATTTCTCAAGAAGAAAAACATTACCCAATGAATTTGGGAGATATTTGGGCACAACCATCATAATATGTTCATGAATATGCTTTCCCCATAAATAATCATGCATAATCCAATAAACATAACATAATTGTGCCCATAGATGGAAATGGGTATCAAAATAATAGAATTTAGCATTGAAAATGGGTGTATTAAAAAAACATACATGGAGGAAAGGAATTAGATCATTCATGGAAACTCATTGGGTAGTTTAGTAATATATCATGAAAAGTGATATAAACTTGAAGTGTTAACTTGTAAATAAAATAATTAAGAAACATTATAATTAAAACATTTTAGTGGAGTTAAAGAAAATATCAAAGGAAATTTAAAAACTAAAGTGGAATATTATTTTATATAAAATTAGAATTAAACCATGGATTTTTTTCATATTAAAAATAGTGTTTTTATAAAACTAATAGCGGTTTTAAATAGATTATATAGAGTACTTGATATTGGGTAAGAATTCAGGAGGTTTCCTTAAACGAGTTTCCTGATTAGAATATTTGGAGGAGGGAACAACTTACAAACATTTATATCCCCAATGGGAGATTGATTAAATGACCGAGATACATGTGTTTGGTGCATTTAAAATGAATTTATAATTTTTACATAAAAATAACAGATAACTTCATTTTTGTAAAATGAAAAATAGAGAGAACTGTTGGAATAATGGTGGTTCGGGTAGAATCACTTTCCATTAGTACGATGGTGTCCTCCAATTGGTCATAATGTATTTTATAACCAAATACAATCCATTAATTAAAATTTTAAGTACGTATTATTCATTTTATTGATTAATTATAGTCTTCTTATGTTCATTCATGCCCTTTTTGAAGGCTTAAGTGGTAAAATTTCATTGTTCGAGAGGGTTTGTTTCTCAAGTTTCATGATTGGTTTAATTATATAAATGTAAGGATGAACATGTAAGATGATAAATGTTGTAAATAATTGGATTTATATGTTATTAGTAAAAATTAATTTGTTTACCTAGTTATAATATGTATTTCGTTATTTGGAGTGACAATTAATCATTAATGATATTTATTTTTGTTAATTAGTGGGTTCTTATCCCAGTGAACATATTTTGATTTATAAATTTATAACATGTGTATAACACATTCCATAACCTTAAATAATACATTTTACATATATTATGGTCTATTTAAACAATAAAAAGTGTTTCAAGACTATAATTATTGATGGTAAAATAAATTGAAAACTCGTTGTCCATGAATGTGAAAAATTAACACATATCAGATGATGTTTTCATTTGTAGTATAAATGGATGGGAACAGAGTGACGATGATGAATTATTCCATTATCATTAAAATATTATATTAAATGAAATGTACTATAATTATGATAACATTTGGATGAAAGGAGGTGAGCTGAGAAAAAGAAAAAAAGGAACTTCAATAAAAATAAAATAAATAAGAATAAGAATTTATCTATGGAATTTATCGTACTTGAGAGCCTCTTTGGGGTAGGGGATTTGGTATTTTCAGATACCAAGGGCTTCTACTCATGGGGAGGATCTTGTAGTATATTTTATCATAATTTATATTGGAAAAAATTCTAGACAGTTATGAATAGAAGAGTTAAAGAGTGGTTGTATTAATAGTATAAGAGAGGTAGGGTTTCCCATAATTTTAATTATTAGATTAATTTTATTGCTCAAGAATAAGAATATACTTGATTATTGAGACAAAAAATAGTTAAAAATCATGTGATTTTGAACCAATGGATATTTACATCATCTATGACTCAATCATGATGCATAAATTCATTTATTTATCATTACTCGTAAATTATCATATTTTACTATTTACCAAAAATTCATGTATTTTTGAAAAATCCCAAATAATTACCCCAAACATTTATTGATGTGTCTAATTAAAAAATTGAAATATATCTTTTGAGAATAATTTATTAAATATGAGAAATTTTATTTTTAATTAAAATCATAATTTACTTGAAAAATACAAATTTAAAATTTAAAAATAATATTCTAACACATTAAATGATTAATTAAGGTGTCTTAAAATTATATTATAATGATAATTGAAGAAAAAAAACTATATATGAATGAATTAAAAAAAATAAATTTTCTTTTAAATTATTAAATTAATCATGAAATTGTAATAAAAAATACATGGCTTATAAAAATACCAACACTTGATCAATTTTTTTTAAATATCTATTTACTTATACTATGATATAATTTTACCACATTTTTACTTATAAAATGGATAAATTTTATTTTTAATTTCTTTTTTGGGGTTACTATTATATTTTCCAGTTTACAATTCATAATGGTCATATTACTATTCCAAACGTCATGTTACTATTTATCAGTACATATTCCACAACATCAACAGATACCTTTTATTTCACTCATTAATTATTTATATGGTTTGTATTATAATGATATATTATTATACTATAAGACATAATTATATGAAAAGAACTCCATTGATAAAATATTGGGTTGTTACATTCTTCCCCCTAATGAAATTTCACCCTCGAGATTTCATTTTAGATTATATGCCATAAACATGTGTGGTTACTTTTCTTTCATTGCTTCCTCAAATTACTTTGTGGCCTCTTCAGACGTATGGTTCCTCTATAGTACTTTGACGAGATGAGTAGCATAAAGACCCATAATTATTACATAAAAAATCTTTAATTTAGTCAAGAAAACACTTCCTTTACATTGAGTATCTTTTCATGTTTAGAGCTCTATAAAATTGGGATATAACACAATCCTGACACTGCACATTATTATAGAGTGGATACCATAAAAACATTACTCATTCCTTCCAAATTAAAAAACATTCCAAAATAAAACTTGATTTATTTGATAGATCTTAAAACATTTAACATGAATTCCTTCACTTTTTACACATCCTTATAAACTGTGAAAATCATTTAAAAACTAAGGATGAGAACGAAAATCTTAGAAAGGGATATAAAAAATACATTAGCCCAGGAATACTTGTAACATATGAAATCACATTCAAAAGACATTCTTGTCACCCATATATACATATGTCGTAAAAAATGATATTTCCACAATAAATAAAAACATATATAGAACTATAAAGGTATCTTGGGGGATTACTTAAATAATATTGTAACCCTCTCATCTACCTTAAAATTTGTAACCCTCACATCTACCATACTATTTGTGTAACCATAGCAGTTACACTTGGAGTAGCCATACAGCTGACCTCCAAAATACACATAACCAATGCATTGGAGAATGATATAGGTCCCACCATGCATCATAAAAAATGATCAAAAACCAGAACATAGCCATACAACATGAATAATTACATAAAAACATTTCTTTAGAATTCCATGAAACAAAATATTAAAAGAAGATTTTAAAATGAAAATCCATTATAAATATCATATAATTGAAGGGAAACATAATAGAATAGATTAAATATGTATATAAACAGTAATTAAACATTATTAAACATAATATAAACAAAAACAACTACCCAAATTATTTTAATAGAACATAAATAACGAATTAGATGGTCAACCCAAAGAATGGAAATCGGGTTAAGAATTCACTTACCTTTGGTTTTTCTTACTAAAAACTTGTTTTAAAATTCTGTATAATGGTTAAAATAATATTATTAGTATTTTAAAAAATAATTTTCATGTCTATAATATCTTATTTGATCATTTCATAACATCATTTCACCCTTTAATTGTTATTATTTTGCTCCTTGCACTATTTTTATGTAAGTTCTCTATATGATTTCCATGATTTGTTCATGATGGATGTTCTTGTTAATTGGAAGTGAAACTATAGAATTGGAATTGAAAGGTATTTATATATTTTCATTACCATAATATATTCCATTTATTATTTGGAATTATTATATGAGGAATATTCCTTAGTTAAACCATTAATGAAGTTCGTTTAGATCATTTTAGCGATTCATTGATAATAACAACCTTATTTTGTATTAAAAATTAAAACCATGGGTAAAAAAGAATTACAGAACCATGGATGATAGATAATACATATATTATAACATGGTTATCCCATTAAAATGGTTTAATGACAAGACATTAAGGATTTAAAGAAAAATGAAATCACATCATACATGATGTCGTAATTTGACACATCATGGACAATGTTTTTAATTCCTTTGATAAGTGGGAGAGGAGAAGAATAATGATGATGAATTTTCCATTAACATGATAACATCCTGAATATAAATGATTCCTCGAGATTTTTTTCCTCTTGTTTAAGAGTTGGTGTGGAATGAAGAATAAAATAAAAGAATCCTGAAATAAAAGAAAACATCACAAATTTCGCACGAAAATTCGGCAACATAACGATGTCTCTAAAAATTTCCTAAAAATAGTTTCATGAGATAAAGGGATATATCATCACTCATACATAATATGGAATTTAATGGGAAATATGGAATGGTGTAACCCAACATAAACCAAAGTTAAAAGAAGATAATTACATAAAAAAAAGAAAAGAAATAAAATAATAGAGGATGTTTACCTCTAGATCTCATCTCCTTGTGATCCTTCTTAAGGGCTTCAGTTTTGGTCTATTCGTGAGACCAGCAAGTCTAAAACCTAGGGAATAGCCTTGTGAGGATTATTTGGCTGAATTAAGGCATGACTCAAGGATTGAGAGGTGTGGGAAGAAGAGGAGAGTGAGGGTGGTATTTATAGTGGAGGAGAGGGGGTATTTTTAATTATTTTAATTGTTATTATAATATTTTTTACCAAGATTATGAATTGTATAAATTCATGTGACCTCAAATAGTAATAATGACATGTGAGTTCGAACCAAGTGACCTTTATTCACTTATAATGTCATAAATTGCGAATTTTACTAATTATTTGATTATATGTTATTTAATCATATTTCACTATTCATCCAAAATTAAAGAATTTTAGAAAAATCCCATAAATTCACCCTAACCATTTTTTGATGTGTATATTTTAAAAATGAAGTCCATTTCTTGAAAATAATTTTCAAAATAGTTTAAATTTATTTTTTTAAAAAAATCATACTTAATTCAATAATTAATAACTCGTATTCTATAACTACTTCTATATCACGATGAAAAATTAACCAAAATGTTATTATCTTAAATCCTTAAGAAAATAAAATAAGAATAAATTTTTCTATTCATTAAGTTCATATTACTATTCATATTAATTTTCATATTGCTATGTTACTATTCACAAAAAAATAAGCTAGTTTCATCATACTCCAAAATACATACTTAGCACAGTTGTAAATGATAGTTCCTTGAAATTAAAAACCTATAAGTGGAAAATTTATGTTCTAAATGATAGTTATAACTATCTACATAAAATAATGTTTCGTTCATTTATATTTATTATTTTGAACAAAATTGGGATGTTACATTATCCCCACCTTCTGGAAATTGCATCCTCATAATTTTATTTACTTATTAAACATCTAGGAGAACTTTTCCCTCATATCATTTTCAAACACCCATGTTGCTTCTTCAACCGTATGGTTTCTCCACAAAACCATTACCTCGTGAAATACCATATTCTGCAATACCTGGTCCCATTGAATAAGAATCTGAACTGGTTTCCCTTTATAAGAAAGGTTCTTTTTCAGATGTACTACTTCTGGGCTCAAGATATGTGATGAATCTGGAACCTACTTTCTCAACATCAAAACTTGATAATAATTGTGTACCTGAGGAAAAATCAGAGGCAAATCAATGCGATATGCCACTATTCTAAAATTCTCCATGATTTCTAAAGTACCAATGAACCATGGAATTATCTTCCCTTTCTTACTGAAACACATCACACTTTTCCAAGGATATATTTTAAGGAAATCATCATCACCTACCTTGAAAGAGAAGTTTTTCCTTATATTATCTTCATAACTTTTCTGCTAGCTATGAGCTGTCCTCATGTGATGATGGATCATCTTTGCTTTCTTAGCCACTTTTTCTATTAACCCTGGCCCCATCTACATTCTTTTACCAACTTCATCCCCAAATCTAGGAGTTTGACATTGCTACCCACACAAAGCCTCAAATGGAGCCATTTGTATACTATAATGGAAACTATAGTTTTAAGAAAACTCAACAAAATAATGTTGATGATCCCAACTTCCCTGATAGTCCATTGAACAATCTCTAAGAATATCCTCCAAAGTTTTAATCATTCGTTCTAACTACCCATTTGATTGAGGACAAAAATATGTATTGAAATTTAACTCTATTCCCAACGACTTCTAAAGTCTCATCCGAAAGTTAGAATTTAATCTATGATCACAATGTAGGATTGAAATAACAATGTAGATTCTCAATATACAAGAGGGGGGGTGAATTGTATACTTTAAAAACATCATTAGATAAGGAAAGAGAATAAGTTTAACAAGGTTAAACTAAGAAAATTCACAACACCTCTAATCACCAACTGGAGAATTAGAATCAAAGATTACAATATGAAATTCTACCTTAAAGCGTATAGAATCTAAACTAATCAGAGTACAAGTGTAAGGAAATATAAGAGAATTATTCATTCCTTACAACACTAAAGTTCCGTGATAAAACAAGTAGTAAAACTACAAGTAACAAGATATAAGTATTTTGACCGAGAGAGATGGGTATCCAACAACCTTGGATAACGGTCCCTTGATTTATAAATTCAAGAAAGTCAGTCTTACCCACATCGGGGTAAGCCCTCGATAGGAAGATCGGAATCTCTGTCTTGCTATCCCCACAATCCCTCAACTTCAAGGTAGTTGGAACCTCTATCTTCCTCAGCAAGGAAGCCCTCAAACATCAAGGAAGTCAGAACCTCTGTCTTCCTATCCCCAGAAGCCCTCGAATATAATCACCAACATTCGGAGTTGCACTAAGCAATCTGAACAAGCGGTTAAATACGCACAAAGCATGAAGAGATTATATCTCTAGAAATCACCTTAATAGCGCGTGGTCTATAGATCGATCAACTCGTTTTATATCTTTTGAGCTCTTTCAAATGAGCTTTTATTTAAAGGAAAATTTCCAACGGTCGGCTCCCTCCTCCAATGGTCATATTTTCCATGAAATTCGTAGGGACCTGTACACGTGTAACTGAACCAACGGTTAGTTTGAAACAGAATAGACGACATCATTTAACAACAAACCAAGTATAACTGAATGCACGAAATCATTTTTTAATGAATCATCTCTAAGTAAAAGACATACTATGTTCGGAGTGTAAGAAAATTAAAAGTTTGGAGTCTAACCATAATGAAATTCAGAGTCTATGTTAAGAAATGTTCCGATTCGGTTTTATAGGTATTCAGAGTCTGGTTTCACTAGAGATCGGAATCTGAACTTGAAGAGTTCAATGTCGAACTAGTAAAAGTTTAGAGTCGAACTATTTAAGAGTTCTGAGTCGAACTGATGAATGTTTGGAGTCGAACTTCATAAGAGTTCGGAGTCGAACTACTTAAGAGTTCGGAGTCAAAATCATGAAAGTTCGTAGTCGAACATCATAAGAGTTCAGAGTCGAACTACATAGGAATTTAGAGTCGAACTCATGAACGTTTGGTGTCTAACTTCATAAGAGTTCGGATTTGAACTACTTAAGAGTTCGAAGTCAAACTACTTAGGAATTCTGAGTCGAACTCATGAATGTTCGGAGTCGAACTTCATAAGAGTTCGGAGTCGAACTACTTAAGAGTTTGGAGTCAAACTACTTAGAAATTCAGAGTTGAACTCATGGATGTTCGTATCCATAATTCAGAGTAGAACTTCATTATAGTTCACATCCAGAATTCAGATCCTATAAACAGAATACTCCAATACTTATCATTATAAGATTCTGGGATTTTGTTTTAGAATCTGATTTCTATACTTAAAAAATATTTCTATGTATAAGAAAATATTGGTTAAGGTAAATTTCCTTATGGAAGAAAATTTTCCTTATGGAGGTAAAACATACATTTTCTTATGTATATAGTGTTTCTGATTTTGAAAACAAGAAGGAATGGAAAAGTCATAAGGAAAACCTTATTGACTCAAAAATCTCCCCCTTTTTGGAAAGCACAAACATCCTTAAAAAAATATAATGACTTTGAAAAATTTCATTACGCTTTGAAATTTAAAACTTTTCTCCCTTTGTTCATGAAGAAATGTGAATACAAATAACTCCCCCTTAGGAATTGAAACTCTCAGGATAGTATTATGAATTTCCAGAGTGGTGTTTTCATTATCATGGGAATGAAAAACATCGAAGTGAGAAACTCCCCCTGACTTTAAGTATATTTCACATTGAAATTTTTTTCTCTTCCTTAGGAGTAGTTCTTTTTCCTGCTCCCCCATTGTGATTTTCAAAAATAATTGAAGGGTATGGATAAGAAAATATTGTACCTGAAACATTAGTATATGACAAGATTCAACGATCCAAATAACATTTCATTAGAGTTGGGAATGTTTTACAAGGAAAGACAACTACATCAAAAGATCGGAGTGGGTTCATTTGTCTTATTTTTTCCTTTGTAATCAGCTTCTTTAACAAGGTTTTGAGTTTCTTCAAGTCTCTTTGGTCTTCCTCGACTTGACTTTCCAAGGATCTTGTCTTCTTATCTTGGGCATTCAAAGCCTCAACCGGGGCCTCAATAGCTTCTTTATCTATCTTTATCAACTCATCTTGCCAGAAAACTCTTTTTTCAATATAAATCCTAATATTTCTATCATTTACAAGATTTTGAGCCAGAGAATTTGCCTTGTCATTCAGTTCCATCACTTGTTGACTCCGGGAAATCTGCTCAATAATCAACTCATCGTGAAGATTTTAAATCTTTTTATCTGCTGTATCAAAGGCATTTTGAAATTCATCCTGAAAACAGTCAAACTGAACTATATATTAATCAACTCTCTTAGACCACTTAGTCACCTTACTGTAAGACTTTATATGCACATCATAATCAATAAAGAAACTTTTCTGTTTGGCTTCTATCTTCACACACTTTTCCATTAGCATGGATATTGTATCTGATTTTTTATTTTGGCTTAGCTGAAGCATTTGACATCTAGAGTCAATGGTGGGAAAGATTAGTATTACATCCACCAGCTTTTTCAATGACTCAACAATGAAATCATGACTTTGAGATAATGATTCTGAATCAGATACATCTCTTTGAGATTAATCTTCTTCATCTTGAATTAGATTTCTTCTAGAGGTACCACCAACCTCTTTCTTCTTGATACCATCTTTTATGGGAGTCTCTATGAGAACATTCATCCCCTTACCATCTCTCGGAATGAGTTTCTCATCAGGAGATACTTCCTCAGATTCAGAAACTAGAATAATCTGATCTTCTTCTGGATTTTGTTTTTCTTTTCCTTCCTCAAGGAAATTCCTCTCATAGGATTCTTCCTAATCATACAAGAAATTTTATGATTATTATTCTTCTTACTGTTGCTCATCACCATTATTACTACCTACATCTCATTCCTTTCCTGGAGTTACAAATTTTTCGGATTCAGCCTTATCTCTATGATCCTCTACTTGTTTGATCAAGGTATCCAAATATTCACTTCCCTCTTCTTCTTTTTCTTCCTCTTCAACTTCTTCCTCTTCAACTTCTTCCTCTACTTCTTTAGCAACTTCTTTTTCAGCTTCTTCAATTACATCTTTACCTTTGGATTTTTACAGAGTGACATAGTTCATAGCTGGTTTTTCTGGTAAAGAAGGCTCTGTAAGGAAAGATTTCGGAACCAGAATCAGTTCAGAATCTAACTCAGTATCTCTCAGCAAAGACTGCACCACTTCAGCTTCAGTCACTTTCTTCTTCATTTTCTTCTCTTTCACCTATTTCTCTCGCTCTTCTACAACAATTTCTTTTAAGGCATTTGCCTCTATAGGGTACAATCCAAATTGTGGATCCCCTTCCTTCCCCTTCGGCTTATCTTCCCTCCATTTTGCAGCAACTTCATTAGGATAAGTTTTTTTCTTCTTCGACTTGGGGGGAGCAGACTGAGTTTCCTTAGCCATAGGATTTTCTTCATCAGCAACCACTTCCTTAACCTTTCTCTTCTTCCTTTTCTTTTTGGATGGCTCTGGATTCTGTGTTTCTTTCTGAGCTGCTTCATCCTCTTCCACAGATAGATGGTAAAATTCTCTAGATTCACTGGAAAATCCGATCTTCATCCTCTTCAAATTATCATCACTAACCAATATAAGCTTGCAATTCCAGACTTTTGATTTTCATGCAACCTTGAAAGATTCTAAGCACTGAAATATCAGCTTAGAAAGTAAGGCAGGGAACATGATTATCTAAGCTCTCAAATTTCCTCCTTTGATGTTCTTGATCGTAACAATGACATGCCTCATCCAATTTATCCTTCTTAGATTTACAACGAAATATAAGACATAGATATCAATTTTATTCAAATTGTCTTTATCACCTCTTCTTGGAACTAGAAAGCCTTGCACCCAAAGGTGAAGAATTCTGTTGTTCGAAGTGAGACGCGCAATATTAATGGTTGAATCATCCTTATGCCCCAGACACTTCAGTGCCTTCACCTTGTTTTAACTTCCATGCACATCCGGAAGATTGTGTGAGCAAAACTCAGCTTCTCTTTCGTAGGATAAACCAACCAAGGTCGCGGCCTTGGTGTAAGATAGCTTATAAGTCTTCCCATAAGACTTGAAAGAAAACCACTCTCTGCCATCTTCCATTTGGAAGGAAATAGACTCGTAGAACTCGATCAGCAAATCAGTATAAACCGGATCCTGTTTATATGACTTTTTTACACAGACATCTTACCATCCATTCAGTCTAATATTCTTAGAAATAAGGGAATCAAACTTATAGAAATACGGATGAACTAACCTTTCCCTGAAGACTAACAACATATAGATTGGTTTCTAAGTTGACATATCTTGAGATGTTTATTCAATAGACATTCGGAGCAGAGAGACCAGAAGGATTTGGAACGACTTTTCCAAGACCGGAACCATTCTTAAGAGGGGTAGCAGGGCTTAGAGATGCAAAAGGGTTCAATACCAATGTGGGACGAGTCTTGAGGCCCCCTTTATATAGGCGATGGATGTGATCTTTGGTCTTCCAAAAGCCATCTAACGGTTGAAAAGATTCTTGATCAGATCTGACGGTTGAGAATATTCCTGCAAGGAAAACTTCAATCCGATCTTTTGTGGTATTAAGAAAACATTCGGATTTGAGAAAAACTAGAATCTGAACTTTTTATAAAAAAAACTCAGGAAAAATACCAGCAAGAAGAAATATGATAACGAAACTGTAAGTAAGGAAATCAAACCTTTCGGATTGGCTAGAAGGAGTTTTCGTAATTAGTAATATTGGGAGAAAAAAAACTTATTTCGAAAGACTATTATGAAAAAAACGGTTACGAATGATCCAGTACGAAAAACCCACTACGAATGTTCTAGCTCCCGGAAATTTCTATTTTGGAAATTTTGATTCTGGAAATTATCATTCTGAGAATTTCCAATTCATAAATTTCCATTCCGAAACATCTATTCTGGAAATTATTAATCTTGAAAATTTCAGTTCCAGAAATACCCAATCCGGAAACATTAGTTTCAGATATTTTCATTCCAGAGACTTCAGTTCTGAAAATTTTGAAAACCAAAAAACAAATTAGTTACACTAAGTTTAAAAAACAGCATACAAAAAATATAGTTACACTAATAATCAAATGTACTCCCTCTATGAAAATGTGTTTATTAATTTTAGGAGAATTGTTCAACAAGAATTTAATGAATATTTTTTACATTAGAGTTATCATTCCTATCTTGTTTTAATGTATTCAAATCTATTAGAGGGTAATGATTTTCTGAAAATATTAGCAATTTGATCTTGCGTTCCGATAAACAGAAGAATGATATCTCCTTTAAGTGAGTGATCCCTAAGAAAGTGATTCCTAATATCTATATGTTTTTCACGAGAGTGATGTGCAGGGTTCTTACTTAGGGCAATGGAACTTGTGTTATCACACAAAATTTGGGTCTTAGTAAAACTCAGGCCATAGACTGTGAGTGTGTGTTGCATCCACAACACTTGAGCACAACAACTTCCAGCTGCTACATATTCACCTTCAGTAGTGGAAAGTGCTACAGAATGTTGCTTCTTGAATGACTAAAAAACTAATGAATCTCCTAAAAGATGACAAGTTTCGGATGTACTCTTTCTATCAGTTCTACATCCTCCAAAGTCATCATCTGAAAAAAGATTTAAAATAAAATCATTTCCAGAAGTATAAAATAATTCTAAATCCATGGTTCCCTTTAGGTAGCGAAAAATTCATTTAGCTGCCTTTAAGTGAGATTCCTTAGGATTGTTTTGATATCTTGTACATAAGCATACTGAGAACATTAATTCTGGTCGACTAGCTATTATGTAAAGTAAACTTCCTATCATACCTCTAAAAGATATTTGATCTACTGGTTTCCCAGCTTCATCATGATCTAAGGAGTTTGAGGTACCAAAGGGAGTACTTATAATCATAGTGTTGTCAGAACCATACATTTTGAGAAGATCTTTAATATACATATGTTGATATATATAGGTTCCTTTTGGTCTTTGAGAAATTTTAAAACCAAGGAAAAATGATAACTCACCCATCATACTCATCTCAAACTCTGATTTCATTAGACTTGCAAAAGAGTCAGTTAAAGATTGCTGAGTTGAACCAAATATAATTTCATCAACATAAATTTGAACAATCAAAACATGTTTCTTATCTTTCATTATAAAAAGGGTTGGATCAGCATTTCCCTTAACATAGTTATTTTGAAGCAAAAATCCTGTAAGTCTATCATACCAAGCTCACGGGGCTTTTTTAAGGCCATACAAAGCATTGGTAAGTCTAAAAACATGATCATGATGTATTGTATCTTCAAAGACAAGAGGTTGTTCAAAAAAACATCTTATTGGACATAACCATTAAGAAAATCACATTTCACATCTATTTGAAAAAGTTTTAAATTGAAGATTGCTGCAAAGGCATGTAAAATACGAATCTATTCAAGTCTAGCTACTGGAGCATAGGTTTAATCATAGTCTATTCCCTCTTGCTGATTATAGCCTTTAACAACTAGTCTAGCATTATTTCTTACAATGAATCCATTTTCATCACACTTGTTTCTGAAGACCCACTTTACTCCAATAACAGAAGTTTCATTAGGTCTTTCAACCAAGGTCCAGACTTTATTCCATTCAAATTCATTTAGTTCATCTTATATGGCTTTGATCCAATCATCGTCACCTAAAGCTTCATCAGTGCATTTTGGTTCTAATTGGGAATGAAATTCTAGATGTTCTACTTCATTTCTCAAGGAACACCTAGTGCTTACAGGTTGATTGACATCACCAATGATGCTATCACTGGGATGATTCATAAGAAACACCTGATTTGGGTTTTGTAATGTCTGTTCATCAACATAGGGTAGAAAGTCTTCGGGGTAAACGTTTCGGAAGTATCTTATTGAACATTTTCCTTATCATAATGATCTTCTATCAAGGGTTGATAATATTTTTTTTGAAAACACATCCGAGGATGTAGGTTGGGATGGTTTGAAAACAAAAGGATCAGATTCATCAAATGTTACATGCACTGTTTCTTCAACAGTACAAGTATTTTTATTGAAAACTCTATAAACCTTAGAAGTTGTGGAGTAGCCTATGAAAATTCCTTACTAAGATATTGGAGTGAATTTATGTAAATTATCTTTAGTATTCAGAATGAATAATTTGCCACCAAAAACCATGAAGATGGAAAGTCTATGTTTTCTACCATTCCATAACTCATACGGAGTTTTATTAAGAAATGGTCTAATCAAAACTCGATTTATAGTATAAAAAGCAGTACTCACAGCTTCAGCCCGGAAATGTCTAGCTATAGAATATACAATCAACATGGTTCTAGTAATCCCTTGAAGAACTATATTTCTTCTTTTAACTACACAATTTTTTTGAGGAGTTCTAGGTGCTGAAAATTTGTGAGTAATACCTTTTCTACTACAAAAGGATTCAAAATCAGAATTTTGAAACTCTCCACCATGATCACTATGAATAGTTTTAAATGGAAGGTTTTTCTCATTTTCAACTTGGGCTCTAAAACTTTTTAAATAATAAAAATCTTCAGACTTCTTTGCTAGAAAATATACCCATGTAAATCTAGTGTAATCATCAACTAGAACAATTACATAGTATTTGCCGCCAATGATTCCGGTTTGTGTTGGACCAAAAAGATCCATGTGCACCAATTGTAATGCATCAGTTGTTGAGACTTCACTGGTTTATTTAAAACTAGATTTATGTTTCTTGCCATATTGACAAGGATCAAAAACATTAGAAGAATCAAATCTAGGCTCCGGTAGATCCTTAACTAGCTTCTTCTTAGAGAGTTTACATAAGTTCCTAAGATTACAGTGACCGAATATTCTATGCCACAACGAAGAGCGATCATCCATTGCAATAAGTCAATGTAAATCTTGGCTTCTAAGGTCTTCTATGTTCAAAGTACAAACATTCTCTTTCTTATTGGCCGAGAGAATAAATTATTCCTTGGAATTGTCAACTAAGCACTTATCATTCCTAAAATTCACAAGGTATCCTTCATCACACAACTGGCTTATGATAATGAGTTTGTGATTAAGACCCTTAACAAATAAAAAATTTGAAATCAATGTTTTACCAAGATGATCAATATTACATATACCAAAAATTTCTCCCTGAGCATTATCTCCGGAAGTTACTTTTCCTCCTTTCATTTTGATAATCTTTTCAAAATAACTTTTGTTACCAGTCATGTGTCGGGAACATCCACTATCCATGTACCATATGTTATTGTTGCTAATCCCTTTATCTTTCTGAAATCAAGAAAAGAAATTAGAATTTTGGAATCCAAACTTGTTTGGATCTGAGATTTCCAGATGATAAAATTTTGGGGACCCACATATTCTTTGAAAAATATGCCTTATGAAAACCTAAAGATTGGGTTTTTTTTAAGAACATTTCATTGCCCAGTGACCACCACATTGACACTTTGTACAAAATGGGGCACTTTGTTGAATAAAGTAATTGTTACCAAAATTTGATTTAGCATGGGTATAACCAAATCCGGATTTGTTTCTTAAAGGTCATATTTGAGAATACATTTTATCAAAATATTCTTTACCATGGGTAAAGTTTGATAAACACTTTTTTAAGGAAAAAATTTCAGACATGAGTTTTATAACCAAGTTTTTATATTCAAAAACATTAGATTTAGAACTAGAGCTAGGCTCGAAGACACTTTTCTTAGAAATTACATTTTCTAACTCTTTAGAAACACTGTTCTTCTCAGAACAAACTTCGTCAAGATTTTTTGAAATATTTATAAAATCAGAATTTTTCTTATCAAGATCTTTAGTAATATTTGATATTTCTTTCGTAAGGATATAATTCCAAGAGTTTTCCTTATCATATTTTTTATTGAGTTTGGAATTCTCAATTTCAAGAAGTTCAGCAAACCATGAAACTTCTTCATATGTAGGTAAGATATTCTCTTCATCAGAAGAATATTTTTTATCTGAAGAATTATAATATTCAATGTCATTATAATCTAAAGAAACATTGGTCAATGATTCAGAATTTCGTACCTTAACCATAAAACAATGATTGTTAATGTGTAATCGGGCTATAAGACCAAGATTATTCTGTCCTGAAGATTCAAAGTCTGAAGATTCATCTGAAGAGTCACCACCACTAGCACTCTAGGTGTCATTAGCTTTAAAAACATTCTTAGCTTTGGATTTATAAAACCTCTTTCTGTTCCTGTCAGGATTCCTTTCTTTCCATTCATTCTTTTTGAGAAAAGGGAAATCCAGTCTAATATGTCCAGCTCTCTTACATTCATAACAAGTAACTTCTCTATATTTCCTATCTTTCCATTCCGTTTTCTTATACATAGATTGGAAATTTCTCTGGCCAGCTATTTTGTTCATCCTTCAAGCACGATTTGCTAACTCATTTTCAGAGATTTCACTCTCACTAGATTCAGATTGGAGAATAACTTTCTTAGACTGGGATCTGTTTACTCTCTCAGGAGTCTTAGCTTTCATATGATTTGATGTTGTTGTAAAAGAAACAGTACCACTACCATTATTCTTCTTGATGTTGTCAGCATTTGACTTCATTCTTGTATCATGTTGGAGAAGAGTTCCAAATAGCTCATCTAACTATATTTTTGTGACCTTCCTATTTTCATCCATAGTTGTTCTTTTGGATTCCCACTCATTGGGCATAATATAAATTATCTTATCCTCAAGAGCTTAATCATCCAGACCTTTCTCTCCCATAGACTGATGACTGTTCACTATAGTCATAAATCTCTATTGATCTTTGCAAATTGGTTAACTATAAGGAAAATTGAAGCCATGGTATTCAGCTCTAAACATAGCTCTCCTAGTCTCAATCACTTTTGAAGTACCAAAGTGTGTAACTTCTAACTTTTTCTAGATACAATTACCTGCTTCACAAGAAGAAATTTGGCTATATATATTTCTAGTCATTGAACACAGTAAGGTATTACGTACCTTATAGTTGAGTTGATATTCTTTCTTTTCCTGGTTAGTGAAGGTTCTAACTTCATTATCAGGAATTCTATAATCACCAGAAAGAATAACGAAATTATCAACTCTGGTATTGATAACGAAAGCCTTCATTCGATCTCTCTAGTACTCATAGTCATTACCATCAAAGATCGGTGGTCTTGTAGGGTTTAGATTGTCAATAGAACCAACATTGATTCCTTCCATTCTTAATAAAATTTGAAAACAAACTAGTTAGTAACAAGAGTTCGTAACCACAAAGTTCGGAATGACAATTCGTAATGACAATGTTCGGAATGGCAATGTTTATAATGACAAAGTTCGGAATGACAAAGTTACTTTCTAAGTAAGAATTAAGAACAATGAAAAATGAGTAAGAAAAGATTATATGTGAGTATAAGTATTTTAGATACCTCCTCTGATACCAATTGTAGGATCGAAATAACAATATAGATGCTCAATATACAAGAGGGGGGTGAATTGTATACTTTAAAAATTTCCTTAGACAAGGAAAGAGAATAAGTTTAACAGGGTTAAACTAAGAACATTCACAACACCTCTAATCACCAACTGGAGAATTAGAATCAATGATTACAATATGAGATTCTACCTTAAAGCGTATATAATCTAAACTAATCAGAGTACAAGTGTAATTAAATATAAGAGAATTATACTATCCCTATAATAAAAAAGTGTCATGGGAAAACAAGTAGTAAAACTACAAGTAACAAGATATAAGTCTTTTAACCCAAAGAGAAGGGTATCCCACAACCTTGGATAAAGGTCCCTTAATTTATACTTTTAAGCAAGTCTGTCTTACCCACACCAGGGTAAGCCCTCTATACGAATATTGGAATCTCTGTCTTGCTATCCCCGCAAGCCCTCAACTTTAAGGTAGTTGGAACCTCCATCTTCCTTAGCAAGGAAGCCCTCGAACTTCAAGGAAGTCGGAACCTCTGTCTCCCTATCCCCGGAAGCCCTCGAATATAATCACCAATATTCAGAGTCGCACTAAGACATCGGAATGAGCGGTTCAATATGCACAAAGCATGAAGATATTCTCTCTCTAGAAATCACCTTAACAGTGTGTGGTCTCTAGATTGATCAACTTGTTTCATATCTTTTGAGCTCTTTCAAATGAGCTCCTATTTATAGGAAAATTTTTAACAGTCGGCTCCCTCCTCCAACGGTAATATTTTCCATGAAATTCAGAGGGACCTATACACGTGTAACTCAACCAATGGTTAGTTTGAAAGAGAATAGAGGAAATCATATAATAACAATACAAGTATAACTGAATGCACGATATTGTTTTGTAATGATGAATTTGTAAGTAAAATCCATACTAAGTTCGTAGTGTAATCAAATTAAAAGTTCAGAGTCTAACAGTAATGAAATTAGGAGTCTATGTTAAGAAATGTTCGGATTCTGTTTTATAGGAATTCGGAGACTAGTTTCAATAGAGATCGGAATTTGAACATGCAGAGTTCAAAGTTGAACTAGTGAAAGTTCAGAGTCGAACTATTTAATAGTTCGGAATCGAACTCATGAAAGTTCAGAGTCAAAATTCATAAGAGTTCAGTGTCGAACTACTTAAGAGTTCGGAGTCTAACTCATTAATGTTCAGAGTCGAACTTCATAAGAGTTCGGAGTCGAACTACTTAGGAATTCAGAGTCGAACTCATGAATGTTTGGAGTTGAACTTCATAATAGTTTGGAGTCGAACTACTTAAGTGTTCAGAGTTGAACTACTTCAGAATTCGGAGTTGAACTCATGAATTTTCGGAGTATAACTTCATAAGAGTTCGGAGTCTAACTCATTAATGTTCAAAGTCGAACTTCATAAGAGTTCGGAGTCGAACTTCTTAGGAATTCAGAGTCGAACTCATGAAAGTTTGGAGTTGAACTTCATAATAGTTTGGAGTCGAACTACTTAAGAGTTCAGAGTTGAACTACTTCATAATTCGGAGTTGAACTCATGAATGTTCGGAGTCTAACTTTATAAGAGTTCGGAGTTGAACTAATTAAGAGTTCAGAGCCGAACTACTTAGAAATTCGGAGTCGAACTCATGGAAGTTCGTTTACATAATTCATATTAGAACTTAATTATAGTTTACATCCAGAATTCGGATCCTATAAACAGAATACTCCAATACTTATCATTACAAGATTCTGGGATTTTGTTTAAGAATCCGGTTTTTTTACTTAAAAAATATTTCTATATATAAGAAATTCTAGGTTAGGATAAATTTCCTTATGGAAGAAAATTTTCCTTATAGAGGTAAAACATACCTTTTCGGAAGTATAAGGTGATTGTGATTTTCAAAAAAAGAATGAATGGAATTGTCATAAGGAGAACCTTGTTGACTCAACACCCAATCAGATATAATTTAAAGAGGAACTCCATGTAACCTGAAAATAACCTTGAGGTACAATCGATAAAGCTGATCCAAATACATTTTATCTTGAATAGAAGGAAAGTGTGCAGATTTTGTCAGGTGATCCAAAATAAACCTAATTGCATTATTACCTTGATATGTCTCAGGTAGTCCCACCACAAAGTCTATCGGTACATTATCCCACTTCCACTCTGGTAATGATAAAGGCTGAAGCATCCCCTTTGGCAACTGACTCTTTGTTAACCTGCTGAAATGTAAAATATTTCGTGGTAAAATCAACAATAACCCTTTACATTCCATCCCACCAGTAATACTCCCAAAGTTCTCTATACATCTTAGTACTTTCAGAATGTAGTGAAAATGGAGAACTATGAGCTTCACCCAACAAATCATTCTTCAATTGAGAATCGCAAGGCACACACAACCTTTTTCCAAATCTTAAAACACATTCTTTATCAATGTTAAATTCTAGAAACTTTCCCATTTTAACCAATTTTACCTTTTTCTGTGGCTCACGGTATTATTTCTACGCTTGCTTAATTCTATCTAAAAATGAATATTTCACTGAAACCTAGAAAAATAGTCATATTTCATACACCAACAAATTCTAATCCAAAATTCCTCAAATCATTAATCAAGGGATCATGTCCCAAACATAGCATATTTAATGATGCATGATGTTTTCGACTTTAGGAATCCACCACATTGTTTGCTTTTCCAGGATGGTAATTGATCATGCAGTCATAATACTTTATCAGTTCTATCCATCTTCTCTTCCTCATATTTAATTACTTCTGAGTTACTATATACTTCATAATTTTTTGGTCAGTATATATTAGACATTTGGTTCTGAATAAATTATGCCTCAATTTTTTCGAAGAAAAAACCAAAGCTGCAAATTAAAATCATGTGTGGGATAATTTAGCCCATTAGTTTTATGTTTTCTCAAAGCATATGCAATTACCTAATCCTTTTACATCAAAACACAACCATGTACCTTCAAATAAGAATCACTGTAAATGAAAAACTCACCATTCCGGGAAGGTAAGGCCAAAATATGAGAATTCACAAATCCCTTCTTCAGATTCTAAGAACAAACATCAAATCCTTCTATCCAAACATATTTAACTCCTTTTCTTGTTAACTTAGTTATCAGGCTAGATGACCATGAAATGTTCTTAACAAACTGTCGATAATAACCTACTAACCAAAGAAAACTACGAATCATTGTAATATTTTTGGGTCTTGTCCATTCATCAACCACCTTTGTTTTGGAAGGATCAACTGTTATTCCATCCATATTTACAATGTTGCCAAGAAAAGAAATATGTTGCAACGAAAAATCACACTTGCTAAATTTTCCATATAGTTTTATTTTCTTTTATGGTTTGTAAAACAACCCTTATATTTTTTTCATGATCCTCTTTATTTTTTGAATATACCCGAATGTCATCAAAAAATACAACCAGAAACATATCGAAGAACTCATGAAATACTCTATTCATGAGATTCATGAATACAATAGGTTTATTAGTTAAACTAATGGTCATAATAACAAATTCATAATTACCATATCTAGTATTAAAGGCTATTTTCAGGATTTCATCCATTTTCACCTTCAGCGGATGGTATCCAGATCTCAAGTCAATACTAGAAAAGTACTGAGCTCCCTAGAGGTGATCAAATAAGTCATCAGTATGAGGTAATGGATAATTTTTTTAACATTGATTTCATTCAAATATCTATAATCAATTCAAAGTCTCATGGAACCATCTTCCTTTTTCACAAACAAAATAGGATCTCCCCATGGTGAAGTGATAGGACGAATGAATCCTTTATCAAGAAAATCATACAACTGATTTTTCAATTCAAGAAGATAAATTTTGAGCCATATGATAAGGGGGTTTTGAAATTACTTTAGCATTAGGGACTAATCAAATTTTGAATTAGGCTTCCCGGTCATGTATGACACCAGGTAACTCATCAGAAAAAAAATCAAGGTATTCATTTTTCACTGGTATATCATTCATATGAATAGTCCCCTTGTTGTCAACAATATGAGTAAGATAACATTCATTTATATCTATCAATAGTTTCTTAGCTTCCTGATATGTTATAAATTGTATGGGTTCATTATTGCTTACAAACTGAATCTCTTTCTGAAAAACAAGTTCTTTAGCTCTACAATAATTCATAGTATGATAATCAGAAATCCAATCCATTCCTAGAATAACATCAAACTCGACTAAGGGAAAAACAACAAGGTTTGTAGGTAATGATTTATAAAATACAACAATAAAAATATTCTTATAATTACTCTTTCCTATAACATTTCTCCCTAGTGTATTAACAAATAGATCTGGATTCTTTTTTTGAGGTGATATTTACAATTTATCAAAAAATTTCTCAAAGATGATGGAATGTGTACACCCCATATCAAAAAAACCATTAGTATTATCTGTGTGAAAAAACAATGTACATGATACAACTTCATTGGATGGCCTGAAATCTACTGATGTAGTCACAAAGGATCTTAGCACACCATTCTACCTGTATTCTGGCTTGTTTGCATCATTCAGATCTCTCTATTAGTATGAATTTTCATAATCACCCATCTCACCATATTTAAAACGCTTTACACATTGCTTATCAGGATTAGTCTTTAGATCATCTTCGTTATAATCTCGAGCTGTATGTCAAAACATACTACATTTAAAACACTTCCTAGTTTTTCTAAGACATTCACTAGGGTGCTTCTTTCCACACTTTTCACAAACTGGAAACTAGATTTTCTTACCATCAGATTTCTTTGGTTGATTCTTACCCATTTATTCCATCTGGACCCCTTTTCTCTTTATTGCCAAAATTAACATGATCATCAGCAAACTCCATCTCAACACTTTCAGCAGATCGAACTAGTTTCTAATAACTATAAAATTCATGGGAGGCTAACACCGTTCAATACCTTGGTTTCAATCCTGAGTAAAAGTTGTTGATTTTACTATCAAGATCCGGAATAAGATTTAGAGCATACCTCGCTTGTCGGGTGAAGTTCTCTTCATACAGAGCCACTGAATCTTCCTACTTCTATTTCAATTCAAGAAATTTCTTCTCCATCCAACATCACACCACATTAGAAAAATATTTTTCAAGGAAAATACTTTTAAAATCATCCCACTCTAAGGCATCAAGATTTTCTTTACCCTTGTTATTCTTTACCATTGACCACCACCGATCCTCTTCCCCTTCAAATCGTTAAATGGAACAACTTACCTTTTGATTGCCTGAACATCCCATAACATCAAGTGTTTTTCAAGGGATTTGATCCATCCTTCATTTGCTACAGGGTCAGAAGATATATTGAAAGCAGGAGGGTCTTGTCTCATAAAACGTTCGACTATTGTCATGTTCTGTTGTAGTAACTCTACCTTTTCTCTTTCATGGATTCCACCACCATTTATTACCTGCGTTAGCTGATATATTACTATCACAAACTCCTTGGTACAAATACCTACAATTCTAGGCTGTAGATTTGGAAGGATGTCATTCTGGAAGTTCCTCTCCTCTCAAACATCCCTGTTCCTTCTACGGACAACCACTCTGAACAAACATATCTTATATGAAGCAACATGGTAATCATTAAATGCGATAACATTTCAAAGTAATCATAGAGTAATAATCATTTATATTATTATTTTATCATAATCATATCCCCTAATGTTATATAAACCATCATCTAATACCAACTATAAGAACACAACCTTATTACATATATAATCATGAATTTTGTCAAGAAAACACATCCTTTACATTGATGATCTTTTCATGTTTATAGATTTAGATAATTAGGACATAACACATTCATGACATTACACACTATTACAGAGCGGATACCATAAAAACATTACACATTCCTTCCAAAATATAAATCATTCCAAATAAAACATGATTTCTTTGATAGAACATGAAAATTTTAAATTGGATTCCTTGACTCTCTTACACATATTTATAACTTGTGAAATTCAATAAAAAACTTGGGATGAGCATAAAAAGCTCAGTAAGGGATAGAAAAATCACATTAGTCCAAGAATACTAGTAATCTATGAAATCACTTACCAAATACATGCTTGTCACCCATATATACATTCTTGGTAAATCATGATATCTCCACAATACATAATAACATAAGTAGAGACATAAAGGTTTCTGGGGGCATTAATTACATAATCGTGTAACCTTCTCGACTACATTATAATTTGTAACCCTCACAGCTACCCTACTATTTGTGTAACCATCATCGTTACACTTGGAGAATCCATATGGTCGACCTCCAACATACACATACCCAATGGATTGGAGGGAGATATAGATCCCAAACATCGTCATAAAAAATTCCAAATTACCATAACATAATCATACTAAATGAAAAATTACATAAAAACCTTTCTTTTAAATTTCATAAATCAAAATTTTAAAAGAGTATTTTAAAAGGAAAAATCCATTATAATATCATATAATTGAAGTGAAATATAATATAGTGGATGGAATATGTTTATACATTGTAATTACACATAATTGAAAATAATATAATCAAAACCAATTACACAAAAAAATTTAATACCACATAAATAATTAAGTAGAAGGTTAACTCAAATAATGGATATCGGGTTAAGAATTCCCTTACCTTGGGTTTGTCTTACTTCAAACTTTTTTAGAACGTCATGTATAGTGGTTAAAATCATTTTACTAGTATTTTAAAGATACATTTTCATGTTTATAACATCTTATATGATCATTTCATAACATCATTTCACCCTTATATTGTTATTATATTTCACTTTGCACTGTTTTTTGGTGTGTTCTTTAAATGATTTCTAGGATTTGTTCGTGATGGATGTTCTTGTCAATTGGAAGTGAAACTCTAGAATTGGAATGGAAATTTATTTAAATTTTTCAATTACCATTTTCTATACAATTTATTATTTTTAATTATTACATGAGTAAGATTAATAAGTTAAAACATTATTGATGTTCATTTTGATCATTTTAGTGGTTCATTAATAGTAACGACATCCTTTTGTTTCATAAATTAAAACCACGTGTACAAAAGAATTACAGAACCATGGATGAGACATAATAAAAATATTATAACCTGGTTATACCATAAAAATGTTTTAATGATGATACTTTAATGATATAAAGAAAAATGAAATCACATCATCCACGCTTTCTGTAATTCGACACATCATGGAAAATGTTCTTAATTCCTTCGATAAGTGGGATATGAGAAGAAGAATGATGATAAATTTTCTATTAACATGAGAACATACAGAATATACATGATTCCTGGATCTTTCATGCCTCTTGTTTAAGAGGAGGTCAGGAAAAAAGAAGAAAATAATGGAATCTTGAAATGAAAAAAAATCATGAGAAATTTCTCATGAAAATTCGGCAGCCTAACGATGTCTCTTAAAATTTCATAAAAATAGTTTGATGAGAGAAAGGTATATCTAATCACTCTTTCATAATATGTACAGTAAGGTGGAATATATAATGAAATCTCCCAACATAATCTAATGGGAAAAGAAGATAATATCTTAAAATGAATGAAAATAAAGAAAATAAAAGAGGATGTTTACCTCTTGATCTCTTCTCCTTGAGATCATTCATATGGGATTTGGTTTTAGACTTTTCATGAGACTAGTAGCTCTAGGACGTGGGTAAGTGACTTGGTAGGATTATTGAGAATATCTTAGGCATGTATCAAGGCTTGAGAGGTGTAGGAATAAGAGAAGAGTGAGGGTGGTATTTATAGTGTTGGAGATGGGGTATTTTTCATTATTTTAATCATTATTATAAAAGATTTTCCCAAGATTATGAATAGTCTTAGTTCATGTGACCTCAAAGAGTAATAATGGCATGTGAGTTCTATCCAAGTGGACTTTCATCTCTTATGGTGTCATAAACAGTGAATTTTAATGATAATGTGATTTTTCGGTATTTAATAGTATTTCTTTTTTCATTGAAAATTAATGAATTTCCGAAAAATCAAAAAAAATTACCCTAACCAGTTTTCGACGTGTACAATTCAAAAATAACGTATATTTTTAAAAATAATTTTCTTAATATTTTAAATTTCATTTTTAAATAAAAGTATACATAATTAAAAATTTTAAAATTCTAATTCTATAACTACTACTATATCACGAGGGGAAAATGACCAAGATGTTATTATCATAAATCCCTAAAAAATAAAATAATAACAAAATTTACTTTTCATTATAGTCACATTACTATTCATATTACTATTCATATGTTTATGTTACTATTCTAAAAAAAAACCAGTTTCATCCGACTCCAAAAAACATATTGAACATAAATGTAAATGACAGTTTCTTGAAATTCAGAACATAAACATGGAAAAATTGTGTTTTAACGGCTAGTTATAAACATCTACTTAAATCAATGTTTCATTCATTTCAATTTATTATTTTAAAAAAACTAGGATGTTACAAGTAGTCTTTTTATATATAACTTTATCTCTGCAATTCAATATCTTTACTTTCTACTCCTCGTAAGATAGATCATTTTATAATTTTTCCACATTTGAAAACAATACAACTGAAGGATCTGGAATGTACCTCTTTAAGATAGATACATGGAAGACATCAAGTACTATAGATATAGTAGGTGGATGTGTTAGTCGATAGGCCACAACTCCAACACAATCAAGAATCTCAAAGGGGATGATGTACTTGGGACATATCTTTCATTTCTTCCAAAATATCATGACCATCATACATGTAGATATGTTATAGAATAACATCTCTCTAAATTTTAACTCTATGTATCATTAAAGATTATATGTATAAGTATTTTTTCAAATTTGGTCGGCCTTGATTTTCTGTTGAAGGGTTTTCACCATCCCAATGACTTCTTCCACAATTTCTATTCCAAGTAGCTTATATTCACCGAAATTATCCCAATAGGTTTCCATTCTTAATCTTTTCCCATAAAAGGCTTCATATGGTGCCATTCAGGTACTGGAGTAGAAACTATTTTTATAAGAAAACTCCACCAGATGTAGATGTTTGTCCCATCTTCTCTTGAATTCCATAGAACACATTCCCAACATGGATTATAGTCTATAAATTGTTCACCTAGATTACCCATTTGTTTGAGGATGATTGGTCATGATAAAGATCAACTCAGTGGTTAGAGATTGTTACAGACTCTTCAATAACATCAATGTGAATCTCATATGGAAATCAGTTATAATTGGTAGTGGTACTCCATGTATCCTTATAAGCTCTTTGATATATATCAGTTTAAGATGATCCAGTGAGAAGTCCTCTCGAATTTTGATAATGTGATATGTCATTGAAAGATGATGAAAAATTACCTATATATCGTTTTTCCTCTGGAGGGGGGAGGAGTCTCTAGTCCCTTCCCCCTCCACTTTTCTCCGTTTTCCTATTTTCCACTACACTTTGTCTTCCATGGTCTTCCCTGATGTTGGGATTCTGTCTCCATTTCTCCTCGATGGTGCTCCATTTCCAAGCTGCTGACGGGACGATGACCAGCGTCGATCCACTCAATCTTGTCAGTGATTTCAAGGTGATGTTCAGGATTTACTACACTACGGTGAGGTATTGTTGGTATTTTCGTAGGTTCCATGATGTTTCGTCCCTTTGGTCGATCATACCTCGATCTTTCTTCTCATTCCTCTGCTCTTCTCCAAGTCAGATCTAGAGCAACGAAATCTATGAGGTTTTTGGTTCGTGGGTAGGTGGTGGAAGGCTCATTGTCTATTTCTAACATGATGTCTTCGTTTGGTGTTTTGGACACTTTTATCCCTGCCCAGGCATCGTGTTCCTTTGTGCCTCTCCTAGTCAGAGCCGGAGCAGTGCTCCTAAGGCGTTTTGGGATGTGGGTTGGAGGCCATCAATGGGAATGACTAGAGTCAGGATGGTTTCTTGTTTTTGTCCTTTGCAAAGATGGACTTGTTTACTGTTAGCTTTATCAATGTCAATGTCGGTGTTTCTCATTCTAGTTTTCTTAATTGTTCAGTTTTTCCTCAAAGCGGTTATATGGGCAACAATGGCACGATGAGGTTGATGACGGTCTTTGGATGGGCATGACGATGGCACGATGATATTAGGATGGGTACGAATTTGACATGGTGTATGGATGATGGCATGGTTGAATCTCCATTATGTTTTGATGTTTGAAGCTATGATGGAGTTGGATGTTAGGGTTCTCACTGGAATTTTCCGACGATGGTGACAACGAGGTGGTTTGATGTTAGGGGCGTGGCTCCAGAAGGCTTTCTGCTCGAGGATCCATGTCCCAAGGTGTACTGGTGGTGATACGATGATGGTTTTTATGTTATTTAGAATTTTTAATCTAAAAGAAGAGCACGTGAAAGCTATTTTTTAATTTTTATTTTGGTAATATTGTGTACGGTATGGTCCGAATTTGAAAATCAAATAAAAATGGAATTTTCAGTCTTCCACAAGCATGTTGGTATGAATAGTGGACGAATCATCCCTTTAAACTTTTTTCTATTAGCCTTCACGTGTTGACATAACTGTCACTTTGATGTATAGTCAGCAAAATATTTCCTCATATTGTCCCACAAATATTTCTCTCAGAGATCATTATACATATTTGTTCTTGCTAGGTGAATAAATAAGGTTGAGCTAAATGAATCATTAAAAAGATTATTCTTTATCTATAAATTGAATGGTACACATAATCGTGACCCAAATATTATGAATCCATTCTTGTAAATCATGAACAAAGATGATTTCCCATTACTAATAGCTTCCACTGTTATCTGAATTTCCATTTCATTTCTTTTAGAATTATTTATTTTCTCCTCAAGGGATTTTTTAAAAATCATTTGAGAAACAATTTTGGATGTTTTTCTCTTAATGATTCCCATGTACATCCTCTGAAAATCAATGATTTTTGGAACCTTTTAAATTACCATAATTGATAAAGATAAAGGATCCTTTCTACATAGAAAATCTACCACCTCAGTTTTCTTATCGGGATGGTAGTGGATTGAGTTGTCATAATACTTGATGATCTTTAACCATATTTATCGGTGCATATTAATCTCATTATGTGTGAACCTATATTTGAGACACTTGTCAAAAGAATATATCTCAAAAATCTTCCAAAATAGGTAATTCATCCATATATTAAATTCAAAGATCATATTCACAAACATGAGATCCTTGGTCATATAGTTTTTCTCATGGATTTTCAATTGACGTCAGGCATAGGCTATCACTTTATCACTAGCATCAACACACTTCCTAAGAACATAATTAAAGAATCACTATAATTCACCATGATTTCTCCACTTTTCAAGAGTGTGAGTACTAGTCTAGTGAAAAGTCTCTTTTTGAGCTCCTTGAATAATTCCTCACATTCTCAAGTCTTTAAATACTTCACACACTTTTATGTCATCCTAGTCATTTGTTTTGAAAATAGTCAAAAATTTCATCACAAATCATCATTAATATCCACATAGACCATGGAATAAAGGGATATCCATTACCGATGTTGTAATGGGCCACTCTTCAATTGCATTTTCCTTTAAGGGTTCCATAGATATTCCTTTACAATTGATAACATGCCCCAAGAATGATACTTCCTCCAGCAAGAACTCACATTTAATTTACATTGCATAATGTTTTTCCATTTGAATCATTTTACTAATCATAATGTGAGGTAGATGAGAATGTTTTATAATAATGTTTTGGGAACCTTTTTAAATTATACTAGGCATATCTTTAGTGTAAGCATCACATTACCTATCACAATGATAGTTGGTAAGTGTTCATCTGTTTCCCACCATTAGCTAAGAAAAAAGTACACTCATGGGTATTGACTACATATCTATTAAACATAAAAAGGAAACATTAACAATTAATGGAAAACTATTAAAGGAAATGTATATCCTATCCTTTGATTCCCAAATTTTCAAATAAGGTTTTCTATGATCTATATCCTAACAAGTATACTTATAGAATTTTTGTGTTCCCTTAATAATGGTTGGTACTAATCATAGTAATTTACCAAATAATATCCCATGGTAATGTCAAACTATGTGTGCGAAAAGGCTCATTATTTTGTATTATTTCCCATTCAAGTGTAGCGCAAAGTGGTGTTTTTGGATTTTAACCCTAGATACATCTATTCTAGATCCATCATCACATGTTTTTATCTAGTTAGGGATGCATTTTCTTGATAAAACACTTACAGAATACATACCAAAATTTCCGGATGTTTTCATATACTTAGTCTCATCTCTAAGGTAATGAAAAATTTCTCTATTCATAATCTATAAAAAAAACTAGGCCTTCATCTCATACAACCTACAAAGACCCCAACCTTTTACACACATCATTACATGATTTTATGAAACAATAAGCATCATATTATGAACCAAGGATCGTAAAGTCCAGTTTCGTGGAATACTAGGAACAAAAAACAAAAAACATGGTAATAAATAAAAAATTTCTTTACATACTATTCATTAAGAGCTCATAAAATCCATTGTGACTCTACATATTTATTGGAAAACCTGACAATAACATTGGCAATGGGATGAGCTGAAAATCCACGTTTGTGAATAAATATAATAATAAATCATTAGCACATGGGTTATAAAGAATGAAATCATAATAAGAAAAGGAATAAAACATATGTAACTATAACCAATTAACATGGGATCACATAAACATGGTTTCAGAGTAATGTGGAAGAAACATAAAACATAATTTTAGAAAGATTCAAAGATATTTGCACATAGATTATCATAAGTCACGGTTATCCACCAGGACCGTTGCACATGGTAGTAAGAGTCAAGGCTAACTACCAAGACCATTGCACATAACAACTCATGAGACTCAACATGAATCAACTCATTGGAGCACTATAAGGGTTCACCCATCATAACATGTTCATGAATATTCTTTCCACATAAATAAGCATACATAATTAATCATACATATCCTAAGGGTAACCATGGAATTAAAGGTGTATCATAATTCTGCCATTAAGCATAAAAATCATACTATCATAAAAATTTCCATGGATAAAATGAATTAGATCATGAGTGGTTATTAATAGTGTAGTATCGAAATATATCATGAAATTAGACGTCATCTTGAAGTATTAATAGGTAAAAAGTGTACTTAAGAAACATTAGAATTAAAACATTTTAGAATGGTTAAAAAAATATATAAATGTTAATTTATGACATAAAAGAGAATAATATTTTATATAAAACCATAAGTGTACGAAGAATATTTTCATTATATAAATATTGGTTTTATAAAAATAATGGTGTATTAAAAACATATTACATTGTGTACTTGAAAATGTATAAAAATTTGGGATGTTCCCTTAAACAAGTTTTCTTATCGGGATGTTTTGAGGAATGAACCACAAAGATACATGTATATCCCATAATGACAATGATTAATTGACCTTGATACATGATTTTGTATCATGTACACGAAATTTAGATTAATTACATAAAATGAACAGATAACATTATACAGGTAAAAAGAACAATAGATCAACCCGAAGGAATAATGGAGGTTCGAGTAGAATCTCGGGCCATAAGTCTGACGGTGTCATTAACAAGAACATAATGTAATATAAAACCTAATTACATAGATTAAATAATATTTGAAGAAACTCTTATTCATGTAATTAATTTAGTATAGACTTATTAAGTTCATTCGTGGCCTTTTTTGTGTTAAGATGTTCAATTTCATTGTAGGGGAGCATTTGTTTCCTTGGTTTTCATGACGAGGTTACATGTATACATGTAATGTTAAAAACATTAATTTGATAATGGTTTTAAAAAATTAGAGTTATATGATATTATTTTATATCTACAAGATTCATTTTTATAAAATTTCTTTGGTTATTTGGTGTGAATATGAATCATTAATGATAATTGTTATGGTTAATTGCTGGGTTTTTTCCAAAACAAACCCAATTTTTTCATAAATTAATATCATGTGAAAAAAGATTCCAAAACCTTAAAAAACAATTTTAAATATAATATATTCCTTTTATACTGTAAATATTTTTCATGACAAGAATTGAAAATTATAGGAGAAATTGAAAACATGTCGTCTATAAATGTGATAAATTAACAAATCTCCGTGGGTATTTTCATTTATACTATAAAAGGAAGGAAATGAAATATGATGACGAATTTTTAAATTATCATAACAATATTACAGTACTTGTAAGGTACTAGAATAATCATAAAATTTTGAAGAAAGGAGAAGTGGATTGAAAAAGAATGAATGGAACCTGAAAGAAAATAAATTAAATGAAAAGAGGAATTAACCTCTTGAATTTTTCATCACTATAGGACAGTTAAGGGGAGAGGATTTGGTTTTTTAAGAGAACAGGGTCTTGTGGAAAATTGTTTAGAAATTGTGAGGATATTTTTTCTAAATTTGGGCAAGGCACAAGGCTGGAGTGGGGTGAATAGAAGACGTAAAGAGGCGTGGCATTTATAGTGGAGGAGAGGAGGTGTATCCCATTATTTTAATCATTACTTTAATATTTTGTCTCATTACTATGAGTAGTGTTTATTCTTGTGACCAAAAATAGAAATGAGATATTACATGCTTTAACTAGTGTCCATTTATATCATTCATGACTCTAGCATGATTCATAAATTCATTTATTAAGTAATTATTTTAGATTATCTTACTTTAATAATAATCAATAAATTATGTATCTTAGAAAGATATCAAACGTTCACGCCAAAAATTTTTCAAAGTGAAATATTAAGAAATTAACACTATATTAGGAACATATTATTCAAAATATGAGAAATTTGAAATTTATGCAAAATCGAAATTTACTTGAAAAGTAAATATTTCAAAAAATTCCTTTTCCAACATTTTGAACAATTATATATGGTCTCCTAAAATATATTATAACTATAATTCATTAAAATAATTACTCAGGAATATATTTTATGAAGAAATTTTTTTAAATTATTTAATTAATCATAAAATTGTAATTAAATATACGCGACTTACAAAAATACAAACACTTAATCAATAATTATTAAAACATCCATTTACTTATACTACGATATAATTATAAAATATTTTCAGATATAAGATAGATAAATTTAAATTATGATTTTATTAGTGAAGTTACTAGTACTTTGGCCGGTTCACTATTCATAATGTTCACATTACTCTTCCAAAGGACATGTTAATATTTCATCATTATATTTTCCTTAGCATCTTGAGATATATTTTATTTTGATAATTTTTATTTATATGGTTTGTATTTTAATCTTATTTGATTATACAATAATAAATTATTATAATTAGGGAAATTCGTTGATAATATATTGGGTCATTATAATTATCCCAGTAATAAAACACAACATCGGATATTAATTTTTTTAATGAATGTATTTTATCATCTGGATTTATTTTATTCGCTTGATATTGGTTAGAAACTATTTAATTCCTATCAAATATTAGATTATTCATGTTGGGTGTTATGTTTCAAATGATAAATTATCACTTAATAACCCCAGAAAAAGGAATCATAAATTATATAACTAAAAAATTTTAGACATTGAAACTAAAACCATTCATATTAAAAACAATTAAAGTCTACCTTATAGAAAATATTACAATTGTTGTTTTCTTAGATCAATGATAGATAAATACAAGTATTAATATCCACTATAATCATCCCAATTATTTATATCCAAGAGATTCACCAAATCTATCAATTATATTAGGGAGGTCAATACCACATTCATGATAATATTATATCTCATATTTTAATGAAAAAAGGAAGAACCAATAGGAGGGGGATAAAATATTCAAGAAGCTTTCTAGATGAGTATACAAAACTATAATTTATAATCATCCTTTATAAATTCTATAGGGACCCTACTTAGGCACATGTATTTACTCATATTTTATGAAACAAAAACATAAATGACATATTCCATTTGATTTATTCCTTCTATGAATGTATTAAATCATCCATCCCTTTTTATGATTTTTATGGATTAATTATATCTAACTATGAATGATTCTTATATATTGAATTGTAAAATAATAATTTTTGTTTTTTATATGTTTTTTGTGTAGATAATAAAATATTCATCCTCTCATAATCTTGCAATATGATATTTCCATATCATACTAAATGATATGTTCATACATGGAATTTTTAATTTTTCAAGAACAAATCATATCATCTCATAAAATAACCATAAATTATTACATATAATATAGAAAAATATGTGTCATAATCACAATAGGTATAGGTTTATATCCCCACCAATATTCTATATTCACTAAATCCTCATATATTTTAAGTCATTTCAACTTATATTTTTTCATTATTCAATAAATTTACAATTCATATGGAAAAATCCATCAATATATATTGAAATATTAATATTAAAGTTACTAATAAAGAATAAATATATATTTAGTACCTTAATAACATCTATAATATACACCTTTTTGATAAAATCTAATCTAATTGTCCATATCTCTTAGATTTATTAAACTCAATCCAGATTGGGCAAACCACTATTTTGGACCCAATGGGAATATTTTTCATTCCAAATAAAAACGAATTAACATGTTTTAAAATATAATAAAATAGAAAAATTAGTGATACTCGTGATATAAATTGATTTAGATGCTGTTTATCAAAGACTTATATATCCATAACATTTTCCAGAAGTTGTACAATATAATATCATGAATTTTCAAATGATCTATTGGTCTTTGACATCAAGTGATCATGATATATTTTCTATGTATATTTTCCATAATATTCTCTTATATATTATACTCTATCATTCTAGGATTAGGAACAAGCCACATTCCATTCCTAAATCAGATGATATGATAACTTACCAATCATATTTGTAAATAAGAACAACATATTTACCATATATGTAGTGCCATCAATTTTATTATTCTATATCAATTGAGAGACCATATGTCATAATTATCATAAGAGAGGTATAATCACATATTGGTTGACCATCAACTAATGAAATTACCCAAAACATTCCCAATAAGCCATATTTATATAGTACTCAAATATTATTAAATAATTATATCAATAATTATATGTTCTTATTGATAATATATCTCAAAAATATAGTATGGGATTAAATATGAAACAAAAACCACAAGTATACTAAAAATAAAGTGTATTAGAATTCATGTGGTATACATTAAAAGTAATTTAGAATAAAAACCCCATTTTTTAACTCATAATAATTTTATCTATCTCAATAAATGTTTTATACACTTGTTAACAATAGAGTATTTTTATAACATTTATTGCTCTATGATGAGAATATATTTGGTATTTCTCACGGTAATAATATGAGAGGACATTTATCATTTAAATTCACAAAATATATATATCCAATACGAAGGAATGATATTTTGAAAATATAATTTTTAATATATAAGGATACATTTTATATTATTATTCATGTTAATGAATTTTAGGTAAAGAATAAACAAAAACATTGATAAAAAATGTTTTATATCATAGTCTACTGTATCAACTTTATGTTTGAATCACTTTAACTGTTTTTTAAACTCATTACATCTAAATGTGATTCCTACTTCATCTCCAACTGACAATATGATAAAACCCTGCCACTAAAATATATAGTGTGTAAAATATATGAATTTGTTTTATGAATAATGGTGATACACTATTATCATATCCATAGTTTTTATATATTTGAAGATTTATTCAAACAATATGACTTTGTAAAATAAATTGAAATGATGTTAGCAACTATTTTTATCTATATATAACTATTTTATTTCGATCATCATCATTGTTCATGAATGTTTTTTATAAAAACATTTCCTTGAAATTTATTTGCAATAATTTTTGCTTTTTATGTCAATTTTGGCCATCAAACACATACAAAATTTGGAACCTGTATGAATTTGATTTTAGAATAAATCATGTTTTCAGATTATGATTAAGATGTGATATCAGTATCTCAAAGTCATTGATGTTCCCAATCACGTTGAGAACATAAGTGGTTTCAAATATAACTTTTTTATATCTTTCAATAACAGAGTGACATTAAATCCTCAAAAATATAATATTTTACTTTTTTTGAGAGAGATTTTTTCATATATTTTATCATTTTAAATGACTCTATGTTATCAAGTTACTTTTTTTACATGTGTTCCATGTTCGTAGAAATTAATTCTTATAAATCTATTTAATTATTTTTTTGAATAACTTAAATATAAAAAATTATGGTTTTAATGGTTTTACTAGATAGTTTATTATGAAGTGGTCCTCCAACACATAGAAAAATCATTCTTGTGTGGTAAAAACCCTAAATATTAACACTATTCAAGGAAATTAATTCCATTATGCTTCCCTTTATAAAATATAGATGTAAAAGTTATTCATGAATATGATGGGGCTTCCATTATATCTATAATAGAATATTATGCAATATGGGTATCCTGATTTTTGTTAATATAATAAATAATTTTATTAAATGTTCTCCCATTAAAGTATTATCCCCTTCTAAATCCTTCATAATAATTGGTGGGGTAATATTTTTATTTTTATAAATAACGAGTTAAAATTAGTATTTAAATCACTACATATCTATTTTCATATGCCATAATTCCAATAATATCATATAATAATCTTGAATATTGGAGTAAATAACACCTTACCTGATCCATCATATGGATAGATATAAATAAATTACTTGGGATTTTAATCCCATTATTCCTGTCATCTCAATGTTTTACATTGTTACCTAACATTTAGAGTTATTCATTTTTACCATGACTTATACATTTCTTTTATAAGAACTAATAATTATCAATTATATAACTTGTTGAAAGATGGTATTCTTGATATGTCTTTAATTTGGATGATTTATTACACATAGTATTTTTTTGACATTTAATCACACCATCTTATCTCATCCAATTCCCTTTATGTATGCATGAGTCTATTGATTATGTTTAGAATATCATTCCTTAAACCACATGAATCTGATCAACCCATATCCATGTGTAACTCATTACCCAATGAATATCACGTATTACTCACCCATGATAGACTTAGAATATACATATATATACAAATTCAACACATGCATTTGGTTTATGAAATAATTTATTCTATAGAATTAGAATTATTTGAAATTAAAACCCCCCCAAAAAAGTAATAATGATGTATAGATAGACAACTGTATTTTTTTAAAATAAGGAAAGACATTTCAGGTTGGTGTGATGTTCGATAAAAAAACCTTAATCCTAATGGATCTTTACAGAAGAGATATATTTAATTGATCATAATTTTAACACATAATTATTATTAACCAAAAATATCATCTTAATTAAATATTATAACCTCGTCCAGTCCTATGTGAATGTTGAAGCAAACATAATACATTTTCTTATATAATAGGAAACATCAATGATGAATATATAATAATTTTAAAGGCTGTTAAATTTTTTAAGCTAAATTATACAACCATTCATTATATAAGAAATTAATAACTATGAAAAAATAAAGAATAAACAAAAAAAATGAACAATTTATATAATTTACATGAGATATACAATTACCGTCAATTTATAAATATAAATATATTAAACACTTTTATAGGTAACAATAATTTGAGGATGCTCCATAACATAGATATACCAAAATATTTTATAACAATATCTAATAAGAAGTACTATATATTATAATGTAGAATTTTACTTAAAAATATGATATGAAATGTAATTTGAGGATTTTATAGAAAAATTCCATTATGTAAGAAATGTATTATATATATGTCATATATTTAATATTATTTATACCATATGTATATAATATATCAAAAATTATTTTTTTATCATTTAAAAATATTATGAAATAAAGTCTCCAATTTTTAGATTTGAAGTTAAATAATGTAAATAATTCCTAATATTAATAAAAAACATTTCATATTTTTCATTATTTTATATCATAGAAATATTTTATATATTATCTATATAATTTCCAAATAATAATTTTTTATCTTGAATTATAAGTTATTTCATATAAATTTAAAAATTTAATAAGCATTAAAATTTGATATTATGATATATTTATAATAATAAATGTTATATAAATATTTTATTAATTAATTATACAAATTTTATACATAATCAAAATAAAAAAATTAAATAAATACCTAAAATAATGATTTTACATAATTTAAAAATAAGTGATAAATTATAATATCTATTAAAAATTAAAAAATTATAAAAAGATAATTCTTCATGATGTTACATTATATATATATTTGTGTGTGTGCTATATCTTAATTTCTAATTGGATTAAATGTATCTCATTTTTTATGATAGATAATTCATTCATTCCATATCACTCATTCACATTAGGGCACTGTATATTTTGATATCATTTATATCACTTGGGTGATATGATACACTATTATTTAATCATTTGATGATTTTTGGTCCTTATTTGACATCCCAAATCATATTCATTGATTCAAGATAATTTCATGTAACTCTACTAAGCTATTTACAATGATATCCCATATCATTAAAAAAGACTATATTGTAGATTAAACTCTCATATATCTTACGGAGATCGAAAAAACTAAAAAATAGTGTTTTATAATGATCTATAATAGAAAATAAATACATTAATAATTTTTAGCATTTTCAATTTCATCAATAAAAATAGACTTTCCTGACTATGATACTAATTTTTAAATTTTAATGAATTATTTTCACCTAATCAGTGTAGTGGAAAAAGATGATAAATCATAAATCCTAAGAATACAATTATTTTAAAATGAAACAATTCATATTATGAAAAATAATCCCATACCGTACACCAATGGTTAATTTTTTTTTTCATTTTCTCTATTCATGATATTGTTCACTTGGAATATCCTATTGAATCATCCCTATGAGATTTATAGTTAGTTTATAATGAATATCCCAAATGGATTTTGAAGGACCGTCGAAACAATATGATAATTAAGTATCTCACCTTGAAAATAATAAAGGTGTATGATACCTTTAGGATGGAAAAATAATCATCATGTAACATTTGTGATTATACATAATTATAATATATATTGTTTTTTAAAATAATTTGTAGTGACACAACTCTAGAATATATATTCTCTCTTATATTATGAAATATATGAAAAATAACATATACAATTAATATATTCATTATATGAGTGCATTCTTCCATTTATTCCATTTTGTGAAAAATTGTATTAATAACCACCACATTTGGTAGATTTTAACAATATAACATTGAATATTTAGACTCCATACCTATCATTGGGCGTTATTGTGAATTATATAATATGATTCCACTCACTCAATTTCTATAAGATATCCCCAAATCATATTATATGATATTCCCATGCACAAAATTTTGAGAATACCTAAAATAATGGATAACATCTCATATTATATACCCATATCATGCAGATGGGTTTATTTGGACCCATTAACACTTAATTAGTGTATTTAAGCCTATATGAAACCATAATCCCATGATCCACCACAAATTAAAATGAATCCAGTGAATTTTAAATAAATAATAAATCATACATTGAACTAATTTTCATCATCTATAGAGTTCATCAATGGGGTTTAACAATGATATTGTATTTTTAACCATGTACTCCATCATATCTTGTATTGATTTTTTGAAAAGAATAACCCTTCTTATTAGTGGTTCTTCATAGGGTATTGTATGTATTAGTAGAGAGCATTTAGTCATGGTGATTTAGTAAGAATGTTTGGCACACTAGAACACCACATTAAAATTATTGTGATTCCCTCTTATCGACTTTGGGAAATTCATGATCATTCAACCATCAACTCATAAATCACATAATATATGATTTCATAATACATATACACATTCCGTAGTCAAAATAATGTAATGATCCACTCATGCATTCCATCACGTTAATTCTTCTAAATAATGGTAGCAAATAAAGAAGTATATCGTAATAATAACTGTTATATTTCATTTTCTAATCAATTAAATTAAACCGCTTGGATTTTATTACATGATTCTCAATCATATGATACAACCAAATCATATGTTACTTGTTTAATAGTGGTAACATGATATCTTATATCATTATATATGATATACCAATATCATTTAATATAATATAGCTGATTATACTTCAAATTTTTATTTCTTTTGAACATATCTCCCCTAATATAATACTTTGAATAACGATACATATATATTATAAAATTTTAAATATTATTATATCATGTACAGAATATTTTGAATCTTTATTCAATACACATATTCTATATCTTGATTATATTTTCTATATCAATCATTTACTTAACCTTATATAACACCATATGTATGGACTTTTGAAAAATTTTCCAACACTCTATTTGGATTAACTCACAAATAACATATAGTGTAACTCTTTATGTCATACTCCATACACATTCATCCTAAAAAATCATTTACCCTAAAGCTGTTATAGCTTCAAAATAAATTTTAATTCGTAAATTCACAAATTTATGCAAAGATCATAATCTATAAAAGTCTAAATGCTACTCAAGATTTATAAAGGTCTTGAATGGTCATTATCAAAAAAAAATTCATTAACTATATAATATTTCGTTATTATTTCTAGTGTTATCCCTTTTTCCAAGAAAATGAGTGTCCATAAAATAGGGTCTTATTCAATCCCACATAGTGTCTATACACATTCACAATTCATTATGTCAATAATTACCATGTCAATGAATACATCACATGTTATTCATTTTATAGAAGATCACATCACATTCCCAAAAAATAATAGATAAGAACATAGGATTTATTTTCTGGGTACATATTTAAAATTCTTTGGCTGATATTAGTCAAGTGATCATGTTTTATTTTATCATATGAGATGATAAATATCATATAGGTTAATGTCAATCAGTTTACTTGATAGTAACATAACCAAACACCCTAGATTATAAAATCCTATAGTATTGTTTAATGTTAATATTAATTATTAATGTTTATCATAGTAGGTATATCTCAATCCACAAGTATGGGTACTTAAAAATCACTCCATATGCCCCTAGTATACTGAATAAAAATATATGACACTCTTTATGGCATAGTTTGTTAATAATCAAGAATCCAAAACTTATTTTTGCCTCATTACCATATTTCATATAATGATACAAGAATGGTACCCAAAATAAATTTAACATTTCATTTTCATGTATAATAATATTGAAAATTGTTTGTTAGAAATTTTTCAATGTATTGAGAGGTCATTTATCAGTTTTCATAATAAGTAAATGTATCTGACATGAAATATTGAGTATATAGAGACTCTATTTTCAATAAAATTATATATTTATATTCTTAATCTCCAAAAATTATTTTAATTAAACCACGAATAAGTGATAATATTATAAAAAAAGATATGATACACCATATGATCATCCATTTTTTATTCACATTTAAGGGGTTTTTCAAATTCATTAAATCTTTATGTTATTCTTTAAACAAATCTATATGAATACATTATAACACAATCCTCTAAAATATTTCATGACTGACATCTATGAAGTAATCTAGATTGAATAATGGTGATACTGAAAATCATATTCCAAATGTGAAACAACTTAAACATAGAACTAAAACTACATTACCTCAAAAAATCCATGTTTTTCTTGGTATTAACTTCCATTATATAAATATACAAAATTTAAAGATCTAAATAAACATAACACTTAGAACCTATTCTATTAAATTTTCTCTATGAAATACTTCCAAAACTAATATAAGACTTAAAATTAAATGTTTATTGACATACCCTAAGCCTTTTTGGATATAATGATCCATTCAAATTGTAATTTATCTAGAATAATGTTTTTATTTGTTTCATTCGAAACTATTCTATGTGTAAAAATAATCTCACTAAACTCTCAGAAAAAATATTGTTTATAGCTTATAATTCTATGTATCATTAACTATATTATGTCATGAATGTATACATATTTTCATAAGTGTAATATTTTAACAATAAAATATTTAATAAATAACCGAAATGAAATTCTATGTGATTTTATAATTTTCATAAATGAAAATTATTGGTCAAAATATTCCACAATTGGGATGTTTTATCACATATTCATATTTAGAAAACATCCATATAAACATGGTTATCCTAGAAACATTATATATACCTTAGGAATATGAACTTTATGTTTAAATGATAACTTGGGGTATTAACGCAAATTAATAGCCAACTATATTCAAATATATAATATACATTCTCACACAAAATTTAAATGAAAATATTTATTATAAAGGCATGTAATAATATGCTAGAAATAATCAATAGAAGATAATTACTGAGTTCATAGATAGTCAAACGATATATTTTTAGGCTAGGAATAGGCCTCATAACTAAGGAGAAGTTCAACCCAAAGCCCATAAATATCATTCTACTTCACCTAACTGTGAACTCTATTACAACATATTTCAAAAACAAAAATATGAGACGTCAAAAATTAATAAAAAAATAATTGATCATTACCTTCGGAGAAGAAATTATAAGGTAGAGAAAAATAAATAAATTTTTATGAATGTCTTGTTACTCCTTATGTGATTGAATGAAAATTTATAAAAGTATATTAATAGTTGTAATAAAATAATACATATATTTATCTTGTAAAAAATTCATATATAAGAATAATATACTAAAAAACTGAATATATGAATAATATATATTTTTAAACAAGAGACAAATTATTTATGATAAATTCATTAATATATAAAAAAAACACCTAAAAACTTATTCATGAATTTTAGTAAATCCATAGTAGAGTTAATATAAATTATTAGAAATTATATCTACTGTTAACTCCTTTATGTTATTTATTATATGGAATTTACTTTAAATAACTAATAACGAAAGTATAATCACTATATATATGAATACTTAAAATATTAGGTAATATTTCAAAATAACAAACAATGAATATTATTTAAACCAAGATAATATTAGATTTAGAACCACCTTTTTATATGGTTTAATAAATTTCCACATATAATGAATATCAATTTGAATAATTAAAATTTTATAATTATCATCAATTAAGAATTTTAAATATAAATAAAATTACATTATGATTGACTTCTTAATTTAAAGACTCTTAATAACTGACTCTTAAAATTCCTCATAAAAAATTTATTTTTAAATTATAATCATTGAAATTTATATTTTAAAATGTATTTTATTATTGAAATTTAATATTTTTGAAATGTTCCATTATAAAATTTTCGATGAAAATTTAATACTAAATTATAATTATTATGAAAATTTATTATTTATAAATAATTTATAAATTATATTAATATCATATAATAACATTTCTAATAATTTATAAATATTATATAACCAATATAATTAAAATTTATAAAAAAACATTTATAGAAATGACTTATATGATATACTGCATATAGTAATCTATGAATCACACATATTATATATCCTTTTATATTATAGATAATCCTATATAGTGATATACACTTCAACACCCTATATGTATTATCATAAGATATATTTTAAATTGTACTGTTTATATGAATCTCGGTTTTTCAAATAAGATACAACGATTTCTACACAAATGATTTCATATATTGTATGTAATGATATAGTGAAAATCAAAATATTAAAAACTATTATATCCTAAAATATCTTATAATATATGGAATGAATAAATCATATAATTTGATATCATATATCATACGTCAAATAAGAGAATTTTTTTATTGTTTATATTATAGAAAATATGAAATATATTCAACTTTTATTTTTTAAAGTTTAATAACATGATTTATCAAATGAAATGAAATTTTATTGCACTAAAACCACAATATATTATCATTTAATTGATTAAGAGATTATCAATTGACAGTATACTATAAGAATCATTATTCTAATGATCCGCCATATTTTAAACAAAGACCATATGGCTATAAATGAAAAAAAAAATCATTCCATACACCACTAACCATCATTTATTATCTTCATCATAATTCTTTCTTGAAGATACATTTGAATTTTTTAAAAGACTCCATCCTCCGTAGTGTATCCATGAACTAAATTAAATCCCTCATCATATGGGTGGGACACACTTCACTAAATAGAATGATACTTCCTCTCAGTTTATTAGAGGTAGATGTAGAGAGATTAAGGGTATAGAGATTCAATAGGATTGTTAGTAACTAATAAAAATTGAATCCCAATTGTTGTGGCTCTACTATATAGCCCTTGGTACATTATAGAATGTTTTTTAATTGAATTAAATTTTTATAATAAATGCATCAATTTTATAAAAATAATGTAATTAATATAATTAATTAGTTTATCCTCATATTTTTTTATTAAAATAAATTATCATAATAGTGATAGTCAACACGGAATAATTTCACTACGATAACACTATTCATTTAGTAATCAATTAATCATAGGAAAATATATAGATTGAACAATACAATTTTAAACCAGTTGACATATCCCAATGATTTATTCTCATTAGTGAATCCAATAGCAATATATCTTATACCATTCAATAGGATATATCATGATGGTGTACCAGGAAGACATATAAATTCATTGATTTCACCGAAAAACCACTAGTTGGTGGACTCATTTCCATGGTATATTTATATAGTTTGATTAAAAATGCATGAAGTTCAAAAAGGTTGTGTAAATATTTATGGGATTGGATATCCCGACCATCCAAATGTCATTCCAAAATCTTCCCACAAATAGTCTGGAAAATATGATACATGGATTTCTAATGACTAGTCTCAGAATTCATGAAACTAAATTGTATCAGTCGATAAAATTATTCCCCAGGGGTTTTCTGAAATATTTTTTTCTTAATCATTTTCAATAAATTTAATTTAGTTATAAAAAAATACCAATTCACAAATGACAATTTTTGAAAAGTCATTATTGTATATATCAAGATGTTTATATTAGTTATCATAATGTTGGACATTGGACAAATGAAATTCAAATCCTCAATGATTTAGGATTTTTTTCATAACAAAATCTTCATCCACCTTAGTGTCATGAGTCTATTTCATTATCATAACTACCTATATATAACCATGATGATTTTTCACAAAACATAGGTAGTGTACTGCTACCTATAGTTATAATAGTAGAATATATATGTAATTAAACATGAAAATTTTATTATGTTGATAATGAAAGGTTATAGACACATATTATAATTTTAGGGTTATTGGGAAACTAATTATAGTTTCACATGGGTCCTCTTTAGTACCCAAATTAACAAGTGAGAGTTAATATATAGTGTTTGGGAACCTTCATTGAATGTTTGAGGGGAAACCTTGAAATCATTTTAGTCTTCATATTAAATAGTTAATGGTGAACATAACTATTGTGATATGGGGGTGATTTTGGAATTTAAACATTTATATTAACAATAAAAACATCAATAGAGTTTGAGGGTGTTTCATGAATGACTAACACCATTTGAATGGTTGTGAGTGTACCCAATCCCCATGTTACCCTTCTAGGGTTCATTTCCTACCACCAAATATTATTATCTATGTGGATCAAATTTCACGTAATCCCTTGTTTATGTATATATGTTTTATGTAGTCTATTTTTTGACTATATAAGAATATATTCTTATATTTATACAATTTTATCAATGGAAACATCCCGACGTCCATCAAATGTAAAAACAGTGTCACATGTTATGGGTTAGTAGTTAGAATGATATGATGACTACCAAATTTTTGAAATATTACATTAATATTATTGAAATCAAACAATAAATACCATCAATATCCACTCCATGGATATATAGATGTATCTTTTATTCTATAAGGTAAAATTATTTCCATGAAATAATTCACTACCAATTGTTTTAGATTCCATTTCTAATTATCTATATCAATTTATTCAGAATTGAAGGATTAAAAAGGATAATTTTCACCCTATAATATACTAACAAAAAATTAATAGACTACTTCTTTAATTAGTAATATAATGATGGAACTATTTGGAAAATATGAATCCATAGTCATTCAATTAGTGTTCCAAAACCAATTCTCTATCCAAAAATCATGAACTCTATGTAAAAAATTAGATCCCAAAATTTATAACTCAATATGATCAAATAAATGGTATTCTACATAATTTTTATACAAATGTATAATTAGGTTATAATGAGAAAAATTTACAATAATATTTCTCAATTGGTTGATCATTTAGTTCAATATATGGTTTGTTATAGAACATCTATCTACTAAGGCCCAATAGATGTTGAAATTATGATGATTTGTAGTGATAAATAGGGGTATGATGTTCCCTTTTATGGATGTTTTTTTCATTCCTAGTTAATTAATTAAAAATATAATTTTTTTGAATCCCATCTGTACATTATATATCTCGGAGATGACCAGTTTGGTTTGAATGTATTATGTGATTGAAATTGACACCAATAGGTGTTTCTAGGAGTTCATTTGAGTATTAAATATTTTATATGATTGAAATTAATATATGGAAATGGATAGGTATTTATACAAATCAAACATTTGAGACCGTGGATATTAATACCTTACTCATGGATTATTATGATCATGTAGATTTGGTTTTTATTTAATTTTTCATGATATCCCTCATGTTTCATAAAAACTAGGGGAAAAATTATTGTTTTCATTTAAATTTGTGTTTTCTTTCTTGTGTATTGATGTTGAAATTTAAGGCCTTGACTATAAGATCCCAGAAATTATTGAGGTATGTCCTTGTATAGATTTTGGTTTAAATATCTTATGATTTTGTAATGGAGTGAGTTTTCGGGGTTTGAGGAAGATCATAAGTATTTTTGGGGTTCTAGACACAATAGAAAGGGAAATACGAGCATCCTTTACTTTATTCATGATTTGTGCACAATTTTTGAAAATCATGTGACGGGTGGGAAAATAGTGTGACCATGTATAGAAGCATTCCCCATGGTTGGTTCATAGTTTTTCAATCCATGTAGTCCCTCCTAGAAGACCATATGACTCAACCGATTTTGGATAGTTGCATGACCACTGTTTAAGAATGGTTTTGAATACAATATGGCCAAACTATGATCCCCATTAAAAAGTGATAATTTTAAAAATTGTTTCTTCATGATTTTTAGTTCATCACCCAATATTCTCCCCATTTTACTCCTCTAACAAATGTAAAAAAGAAGAATATGAATTCTTCCCAAGGGTCGATCTCCTTCATTGCTAGGATTTTGGAGTGTCATTGGCTATGAATCGAAGCTCTAGGTAAGTCAAACTATCATCCTGAGTATTTATCCAAGATCGGGGAATATAGATTTTTAATTCTTATTCCAAACTGCTAAAAAAACTTTTAATAGGGGATATTTGTTTTTGGATTCAAAGGGTGATTGATTCTAGATCTATGGATAATGTTATTGGTGAGTTCATCTTTAGATAAGAGGTAGGTGGTCCACATGTTATATTCCATAGTCTTATTGTTGATTTTTGGATATGTGGTTGTGATATTTTTTTCTATATTGATATTTATTTTATTACTTTAGAATGACTTGTTATATAGCATAGCTAAATGATTATTTTGATAACACAAGAATCTCTTTGTAGGTAATAAGGATGATTTGATTGATTTAGGGCCACCCATGGGGTGATCCAACATTCCCGAACATGGGAAATGGTATAGATACATATAGAGTTTTCTAGTAATAATTTAGATCCCATGTTTAACTAGTTGATATGTAATTTCGGTTAAAAATAGAATAGTTTTGGTTGTGTCTATGCTTTGATAATTTCATAATGGATTGTTTGACTTAATATGAATCGTTTGGGTTAAATAAAGTGATTGTGCTAAATGCCTTATGAATTGTTCTGGAAATGCATAAGTGGGTTGATTCATGTTAAATTATTAACATGTTAAATGCGAAATGAGAATTAATTTATTAATATATTAAATGGGTTAATGTAGGGGAATTTACTGAATATTTTTAATGGAAAAAATATGCTAATTGTGATTATGTGGTAATGGGATATGACATAAACAGTAAAATGGTTAGAATGGGTTATGAAACATAATTGGAAATTTTTTTATTGTATAATATATTGATGTTAATTCTTGTATTGAATAATAATGATATGAAAATGGTCTGTTTCTTAGTTTTTATGTTATTGATATGTTATATCTTGTAAATGGATATAGAATCATGTACACATGTATTAGTAGTTGTGGGGTATTGGACATTAGGATCTACACCCATTGGTTAGGTTAGACTAAGGATCTGAACCACACCCCATAATTCAGGGGTTAGGTATGGGGATTGAGGCTCTATATCTTTAATGATGTCATTTGATAACACTTTCTCAGCATAGGCTCCTAGGTAAGTGTGATGTATTTTTTTATGAAATGATTATCCCTATTGAAATTTCCAACTTCATTTATTCTCTAATTCATGATAAATAATTGTATAAAACCATTGGGTGAATGGTATAAATGCCTAACCCTTAGAAACATGTAATGAAAAAAATATATTAATGAAGAGGGTATGAGTGATGAATTGGAAAATCAAAATGGAAATGGTTGGATTGTATATTGTTAGGTAATGAGACCAAATTATATATAGTGTATCTTTTCATTTATCTAGTACAGGGATTCTCTATCAGTTTAGTTTTGATAATTTGTAGACACCATTGGTTTTGGTCTACTATATTTTACTCACACTGTGCTTTCGGTACTATTGGTTCCCCAAGAAGTCTTTATTGTTGGAGGCCCAGATATGGGAAAAGGCCCTATGCTAGGTAGTTGAGTTGGGATTTGAATTTTCTTGGATTATGATCCAAACATAGATTCAGATCCCATTTTGGGGATTAATATGTTTTTATTTATTTATGTTTTTATTCAAAATGGGTAGTATTAGAGTTGAAAAGGCATATATATCATTTGGATACTATTGTAACCCATTTGATAAATAGATGGTAGTTCATGTTTCCAATTTATTATTTACTTCTTCTTTTTTTCATATGCTATTTATTGTGCTTTACTCTGGTAAAGAGCTTATAGTCTCCCCAAATTATTTTTTATACCCTCAGTGCTAGTAAGAAAAACTCATTCATATAGAGTGGTGTGCTTGAGATGATTTTGTGACACGACTTAGGGAGTTGTTTATTGGATTCTGGTTTGAGTATGTTACAAAGTAATATCAAATGAGTTCATTTTTCTGATATAATATTTGGGGGTGGTAGATATAACATTAAAAATTAAGAGGTATTTCTTATGAGATATTTCATAGGAGTAACTGATCCATGTATGATGGAAACCCCATGTACCTAGGGTGGGAATTGTTGTTCCTGATATTTTTTATATCATTGAATGTTATTTCATTGTTGGTTGATGAACATGTTGTGTGACATGACTATTTTATGATATTTTTCATGTCTACATAATGGAATAAGGTTGTGAATTCATTCATCATTATAGGAGGGAATGAATATAGGTGGAATGAATCATTATAGTAATACATGGGATGGGTGTGTGTGGAACATGAAGGAAAAAATCACTTTAAATTCATGTAATTTTGAAGAAAATCGGGCTCATTAATGTTGATGCAAAGGGATAGATGGAATTTTTTTTAAATAATTCTAATCAAATTGTGATTAATAAAGGGTAACAAATGAGATAAAATATTGGTTGTAATATGTTGGGAAATGGTAAATGTCCATAAAACTAATTATTTACATTTTCAATGTAGACTTGTTTTATAAAAGAGTTTAATTACCTAAATGTGACTATGTAAGTTCATTTAACCAATTTTAGCTATGACGCATAGTATGGATTATCGAATGAAGTGTTCTATGTGTGATGATATCTGTTGGAATAGTTTATGCATAATGGGTTGTTTATTGCTAGTATAGAGCCCTCTTTTATGAAAATGGTGAATTATTTATGTTATGTTTTATAAGACATGGGTTTGGAATTGTAATGAAATTCCAACACAATTACATATACCGATGGATTGATAAGAAGGAATTGCAGAAAATGATCCTCCATAAGTGGGTCTAGATATTAAAATGGTTCAATGTGATATAGGACATGAGATGTTCCCTGGGAACTTTTCCCATCATATGAAGATGATGGAGAAAGACATATGGCATGTTGTGCCGAGTATGTTCGATCTAAACAGAGAGTATCAGCTGAAACAAACAATAATGTTTTCTAGGGAAGGTGGAATATAAAATGCATAATTATGGATAGAGTCCATTCCAATGAAATTGGATCCCATGGAGACTCCATTGCAAGATATTTTCATGTTTGCAGCATATATATTTTGTGGACATGAAAATCATTGCTGGCATATTCTAGTTCATACTTAATAGGATAATGGTATGTTATGGAATGAAATTCGTGAAAATTCCATGTATAATTTTTATCCACACACATTTTTGTAGGAGTGGACATAATAATTTATTAATTTTACTCAGGGAATGTTGTTAATGATAGAATAGGGAATCTATTTCTCAATCAGGAAATACATTTTTTCATTGCTGTCAGGGGAAAAAGATGTTATTAAAAGATGGTTCTATAATGAAAATAGGCTTGAGATTATGTCTGAGGTGTACATATATTATTTAAAAAGGGGTATTAAAGTGGTGGTTTAGTCCCTTATTTAATAAGAGAACTGAATGAAGGATACATGTTGTGGGTTATTGATCCTCATTGGATGGACCAGGGGTGTGAACTATAAAAGAAGGAAGAATCTTTCTTTTAGACATCACACGGATGGTATTTGGAAGAATAATAAAAATATTGGAATTTCTTATAATGGAGGTGAAAAAGTTTTTTTCTATCAATCTGTTAGGTCAGGAAACATGCGTGGCCATTTCCCTAACCACTGGTTGTTGTCCGAGCATGCAGTAGAACGGTTCATGTTCTTATGTTCTCTAGGAAGAGTAGAAAAATGGGCATGAATGTAGGATGAATATAAATGTCTTCTTTATGATGGTGGCTAGTTACCCCAAATTAGAATAGTGGTTGGCGCTCAACTAGTAGTAATAATAGAGGTGGTTGAAATGGTACTCTGAGGGTAGAGCATCCACATTAGCATGTTATTGCAACACCAATAACATAGTATATTACCCCGGGTAGAAGGCAAGGTCAGCTTTATGTGGTTCAGTCTACACATGGGTGTGGTGAGGCTATTCCATCGATAGTTTGAAGTAAGATTCTTATTACTTACATGATTTTTAAATATTTATTTGACACAGCTACTTATCATTCTTTTTTTCTTTCTTAGTTAGTGATTCTTTTGGATCAAGCGGTGGAGTGTGCAAGTTTGGTTTTGTGGATTAATACACCATTGGGGTTTTTAGTAGAAAATATCATTAAATTTAGGGGTTGTGTGCTTGAAGTTGGTGGATTATATTTTCTATATGACATGTATGTGCTTGAAATGTTGGGTTTTGATATAATTTTCTATATGCACTGTCTACGGTTATATAAAGTCCATATTTCCTTTTTTCATTATAGGGTATCATTCATGTCTCTTGAGGAATACATGTATGCCCATCGTGCTGAATTGTTTGTTTAGGATGGTTGTGAAGTGCCAATTTGACAGTATATAGGTGAACTCATATCCCTGACTGGCTTGTCTTATACATGATGACGGGGGAGTAGAGAAGCTTGTATTTCACCTTATGGTTTATAGGTTCAAGGATGTGTTTTCTAAGGATTTACTATGGATTTAAATTGAGTATTAATTTCAGTTCATGAAAGAGTATATTCTCAGAGAAAGACCTATTTAAATTCTTCCATATAGAATGGAAGCAATAAAAATCCCAGAGCATAAAAATCAGTTGTAGGAATTGGAGAATAATTGGTAAATTAATCCTTGTAAAACATCTTGGGTATCTCCATTAATATTTTCCCATAAGGTTCAATGATCTTTTCTGTTATGTTTGGATGAAAAGATGGTGAATCATATGAAAAATTAAAACAAATACCCTCCTCTTCAAATTTATGATCTTCTTCGACTAACTAAAGGTTGATTTAGTGTTCTTATAGATTTCTCTGTGATTAGGGTTTCCATAACTATGGTTGAGACCATCCAATGTATGGAAAACTGCCTTTAGGATATGGTACATGGTGTATGAGTTTGATTTTATGTTAGTTAGTTTAACCAATCTGTCGGTAGTGTTTTTGGATCTGATGAACTGAATATTTTTCACCTTCCAATACTAGTTTCTAGTTTTATTTGTCAACTACATTATGGTTCACTCATAAATTCATGATGATCATTCGAAAAATCATGACATCATTTTGAGTTCGATGAGAGATCATATGTTATATTTTAATATATCCAAATTTCATTTCTAGATTTATATGGTTTATTTCATGGGTCATATCATCTTATAAGAGGAAATGTCTGGGGATCTGGAGAACTGCACGAAGTTGTTTTTAGGGAGGTGCCTAATAATGTTTTTGATGCTCAGAGTTTTCTTTTTTTGGGACCAATATTCATGAAGTTTTATTAATTAATTTTCTCATTTGGAATTAACACTTTTTTTGGAAATGAATTGAATCATGTTTGAGTTATTTTAGGTGTGTGTGAATGACTTTTAGGAATGAAAAGGTGGTTTACAACCAGTCTAATTCTGATCCTACCTAATAAAAGTAATAAGTATAACTTTTTTTGTGAATATTATAGTATTTGGAATGGAGTACGGAGAATTTAGGATGACTAGGTCATAGAATAAAGGTCATGGCATGTGAGAACTCGTGATATAAATTACCCCACTCATGATCTAGAATTGGCAGTAGTGGTTGAAGACATAAAATTCTAGCAACATTGCATGTTGGAGGAATGGTTTATGGAGTATACCGGTCATAAAATATATTAGTATTTTTTCTTAATTTGAATGGAATATTCAGAAGTGAATATGTGTCGATTACATGTAGTACTTCAACATTGCAAGGGTTTACACATTGGGAAAGAAGAAAATTTTTACAGACGATTTGATTCAAAAGACTCAAAATGATGTGGTTTAGGAATCATGTCTAGAGTGGATGATATTAAATTTGTTTGATAAGATGCATTTTTCTATATCTGATGACCAAGAAAATATGACCCCAATATCCTTGGATGTTGAGTCCATGCTTTTGGGCAAGATCATAGTAAATCAGCCTGACGATTCAGAATGATTTTTTATGAAGGAAATCTATAAATGTGGGGATTGACATAATGGTTGGACTATTATTAAGGAGGGGGTTTTCCATGTTTCAGGTTGTTTCATTTGCCAATATTTATTCTATAATATTTGATGCATAATATTCTTGCATCAATGTGGTAATTGAGTCATGGTTTGATTTAAATGTATCTCTGTCTTCATATGTAGTATTGGTGATAAGCTTTGAAGAAAGTGGTCGTAGATTTCATGATGCGATGCGACACATTTTAGCAGGTGGAGGATAACGATCTATGATCAGATGGTTTTTTAAAATCCACCTTCCATTATAGAATTGAGATGGGATGATGTGATGATAGATTTCGTGGTGGGTCTCCCAATAACACTATATAAGAATTATGCAATGTGGGAAGTAGTGGATTTGTTGACTAAGGTAGCTAATTTCATTCCAATTAAATAAATTTTCACCACTAATGAGAAGGGAGAGATGTATATTTAGGAGAGAGTATGGTTACCTGGGGGCACCACACACTACAGTTACATATTGAGATATGTGTGTTATATCTTTCATTTGGAAGGGTTTATATAGTGTTCTTGGTACTTAGATGTTATTAGTATGGACTTATATCCATATATGGAAGGGAATTCATTGAATACCATTTAGGTACTTGTGTACATTTTGGGGGATTACCTCGTAGATTTTCGTTGATCATGGGAGAAACACATGGAACTTATCGAGTTCACCAATAACAATAGTTACCAGGGGATGGTCACATGGAACCTTATGATGAACTATATGGTAGGCCATGTTGATCGCCATTTGGTCGGATAGTGGTTTGGGATTCAGAACTATTGGGACTAAGACTCATTCATGATACATTGGAATAGGTTTAGTCGATTAATAAATGTTTGACAAGGGATAATAATATACAGAATTTATATGTTGATCAGTGTTGTATACCTATTTATTTTTTGGTGGGTGATCTTGTTTTTCTATCAGTTTCAACAAGGTTTGGTCAATGACAAATTTTGAAATTGGGTCAGTTGGCACCCATGTACATGGGTCCGTATGATATTTTTTTGAGGTTCAGATCGATGGTTTACCTATTGTCACTTACATAACAAAATAGTGGCATGCATGATGTTTTCAGGTGTTATAGATTCAAAAGAATCATCCTAACCCGACTCATCTATTTTATTTTGTGGATGTTGATCTTGAGGATGGTGTGTCCTTTGTGGAGCATCCAGTTCATGTTGTGGATCATAATGTGAATGTCTTGTAGGGAAATAGTGTTACTTTGGTTTGAGTATTATGGACGAATATTATGGTTAAAGAATAAAATTGGGAACATGAGTTCATTATATGAGCTCAGTATAGTGATATATTTAATTCATATGATTAGTGATGTTTGGAAGTGAAACTCAAGGAATAGCCATTAGAAGGTGAGAAGGATGTAATATACCTTAATTCATTGCGGTATGTACTTATTTAAATTTTTGTTTAAATCTATTAATTAAATGTAATTTAATGTTTACCAGGTTTATGTAGAACCACAATGGTGTTATGGAGGTTTGGGACATAAAATAAAGTGAAATCGATCCATATTGTTCATGTTGAATGGTTTGTGCATGGTTAGAGGAAACTTTACATGGGGAGAATCCAAACTATAATAAATTTTTGTAAGTTATAATAAATTTTTGGCTAATTTTTTTTAAAAATGTAAGGTCCTCCCCAGGTAACTATGAAACTAAACCTCTATAAGACATTGGAAGACACATAGTTTATGAGCAATTTTGAAAACCTGGATGACAAACTATGTGCCCTACTAAAAATTGATATTTTACCAAATTTTCACCATATGACATTATGTTCCTCACCCTATATTATCCCCATTTCTTCCACATCTATACCGAGTGATGAATCATGCTTACTAATTCATTCCAAGGGGTTACCTCCTTCATTTCTAGTAAGTTTTTTGTGTCTTTGGTTGCGAATCGAATATCAAGAAAATTATAATGCTCCTCTAGTTTTTTGTGGATTTGGGATTGTAGTTTATTTTTTCTGACTGTTAACCCATAAAACCAATTTTTTATGTTGTATAATAGGATGAGGATTAAAATTTTGATTTAATCCAGATCTAAGTCTAAGGATAATGAAGTGTTCAACTTAAAATTCTTGGTAGGTAGTATACTAGTAATATCCAAAATCCTTATTATCAATTTTTTCATATATGGTTGTGATGTTGATTCTTTATTGACGTTTATTCGACGAATTTAGTAATTAATGGTAAAATTATTGGCTGAATTATGATTTAGGACCATCATGAGCCGCATCAGATGCATTAAGGAAGATTATACCAATTTAGGGCCACCCATGGGGTGCACCCTCATTGCTGAACAAGGAAAATGGCGAGGTTAAGTACATAATTGTCTTCAGATGAATTGGATCCAATTTTTAACATTTTTTGATGTCATTTGAGTTAAAAATGGAATAATGGTGGTCATTTCTACACATTGATAAGGGAATAAAGGATCATTTATCTTAGTATAAATGGGTTGGTTGAAATAAAGTTATTGTGCTCAATGCATTACGAATTGTACTTGAAATGCACAAGTGGTTTGATGAATGTGGAATGTTGAACATGATAAATATATAAATTCTTGTTAATTGATGAATTTTATAAATGTTTTAATGTTTTTGAAACTAGTGACTATGTTAAAAGGGAAAATGTATGTTAATTGTGATTGCATGCTAATGGGTTATGACTTGAAATGAAAAATGGGTTAAATGGGTCATTTAATGTAACTGGTAAATTTGAAAGGGGGTTAAGACTCGATGTTACTTATCATAATGAATAATTATAAGATGAAAATGAAAAGTGTGTTGTTTCGTGTGTAGATGTGATATGGTATATGTGGTAAATGGATAAAGAAACAACTTTACATGGATTCATTGTTTTGGTGTTCTGAACTTGAGGACCTATAGTCACATGTCATGTTAGACTACGACACCAAACTGCACCCCACAATGCATAGGATAGGGGAGGGGGCTGAAGCAGAATACCTCTGATGGGAACACTAGATGAAACATCATAGACCAATGCTCCAATGTATGTGTGATGTATTTGGTCATGAAATGTTAATTTATTGTGATATTGGGAACATGAATTATTCCATTAAGCATGATAACTTATCATCTAAGGTTATTGTGTAAATGAGGTGAATGACTAGACTATAGAAACATGAGATGAATGTGAATTAATAATAAAGATAGTATAAGTGAAAAAAATGTAAATCATAATGGAAATAGTTGAAATGAATATTAATGGCTACCACAAATATAGATGCATATTTTTTATCTTGCCATTAATCAAGTACTTTCTTGTAATATCTCATAAGGCTATATATTTTGTAGACACCATGGGTGGTGGCCTGTTGAGTTGTACTCACACCCTACTCGGTCCGTTATTGGGTATCTGAGTAGAGATTACTATTCTAGGAAATGAAAAGGGAGGGGGGCCTATGTTAGGGAGTTGAGTTGGGATTAGTGTGTTCATAGATGAGGATCTGGACTTATAGTAAGGAATTTTTTTGGGGATGCAACTGTGTTTTTGTAATTTGGTTTTTTTCACCTTTGGAACTATTATCCTTGGCATGAAATATTTATCATTTGTAAGTTGTTTTACCTAATTTGAAAAATGGTTGTAAATGAATGTGTTTGGTTTATTTTTTATTTTAATAATTATTTCACATTTAATTTATTGTCACTTAATATGGTAAATAGGGTTTAGTCTCCCAATGTGATTTATCAGACCATCAAATCTAGTTGGAAAGCTCTATCTTTAGTAGAGGTGCACTTGAGGTCATGTGGCGACTCATCTTGAGGAACCAATTAGTGGTTTCCGAGATGGGGATGTCACACCGACCATAAACATTACATATTATAGTGTTTTTAATCATTAAATAAAATTCAATGACATTTCATCTTATTTTTTCATAGAATTAGGAACATTTATTACAACAAAACCTATACAATACAACTACACACTTATATACAATATCCAATTTTCCCACTAAAGTAAAAAATTCAAAAACATATTTTCATTCCATGACCCCCCTTCCAAATTTTATCCATGATGTCATTCATGTCTATATTCTCTCTTAAATCATATTAAATAAAATTTAATCTTGGAATGAGAAAAATAATATTAGTACGATATAAAGAAATAAAATCTTATGTTTAGTTAAAACATGAACACTCAAATAACATTTTACTTCATCATAAAATTTCTATGGAAATTTAAAAAAATTACCCAAAAAAACAAACAATTTAGTCAAAGAAAATAATTAAATCCAATATGAGTAAATTAAAAAATACATTAGGTGGCTTAGAAAAAACTATACATACATACCTTTGAAAACTCTTTTAATTACAATAACCATATGAGAGCCTTAAAATTAAGCTATCCAGGGTTTCCTGGTGCTGTCTCATCAAACCCATTTTATGATATTATGGTATTTACATTTTTTTTCACCACCCCATGTTAATCTATAATTTTCATTCTTGGTATAATCAGGGTCACCCCATGTTAAGCTACAATCGGATTTCGTTGTGATATCTGGTTCACCACAAGTATATGTTATAGCAGTCTCACAATTTTCCTATAATTCTCAAGTACCATACATTTATAAAAACACTCATCATAAAAACCATTGAAAACTATTTTTAGTCCCATATGAAAACACATTCAGATAAAAGTTGAATTTTATTTGAAGAACCTATTTCCAGTAATAAAACAAGCATTTCATTAAAAACCCATTTCAAATAACAAAAAACAAAAACAAATTTATATTTTTGTAAGGAAAAATGAAATATTTTGAATTAATAATTAAATAAAATAATGGCCACAATAGGGGTAAAATAATAGTCAATATATACGTTATGAATAAAAGATTCATATTATCATTTGTAAAAACATTACATATAAAAAGACTAAAAATATTCTGTTTTGAGATCCTTTTAATGAAATTAAAAATAAAAAAAGCCTTTTATAATCCCATTATATCCAAATAAATAAATATTTAAAATAATATCAAGAATATTTACATGGAGAAAATGATTTGATAATTTAATATTTAAACAGTCAAAGTGTACCATGTGACTTTAAAAATTTAAATCTTAATATAAATTAAGGAATACAATTAATAATAAATTTAATAAAACTATTATAGATAATGTATAGATAAGAAATGTCGTTGAATATTTATATTCATCTTATAAAACAATAGAGGTTAAACACATCACGAAATACATCTAAGAAATGAGATTGCGATGAAATCTATTATTGTGAGACATAATCATCAAGTACAATCTATATCTTCCTGATTATTAATCATCGAATAATTTTCAATGATATCGATAACATTTTAAATTTGTATTAACCTTTAATTTTAGCTATTATACATATATAGTAATTATGTTATTATTTATGTTAATGTCGGACCTTTGATGATATTTAGTACTTGAGTGAAAAATGAATTTGACGAGATGTTAGAAGTCCCAGTTGTCATTATTCCATCCTATATAGAATAATATTAATGATATGTTTATAATATTTACTTATATATTATAATTTTAAATATATACATTCTATATGTTTTTAAAAAACTAACTACGTTATAATCATAGAGATGGTAGTCCATAGATAACCCAGATTAACATTTTCATTTTTCAATGACAATTATGGGAAAAATGTAATGTTTATTTTATACTTAACTAATGATCATAATCTAATAAATATTATATTTGAGATTTAAATTTTATTATATATATCATCTATGTCATGTGGGGATGAAAAAAAATATGATCATTTTGTGGAGATTATAGTTCACACGTACACATGAACGATGTTATCATTTTTATGTGTATAGAAATGTATTTATTTAAATGAGATATTATAATTTAATAATGTTAAATATGTCATTATTATAATATATAAACCATAATTCCATCATTATAACCATTCTCAATAGACAGTGAAGGAAAACAAATCATATCAGTTTGTGAGGTGGTAGACTTCTGTACACATGGATGAATGATACATTTCCCATTTGAAAAAAATTAGAGGTTGATTAAATTTAATATATTTACATAAATAAAAATAGAAATAATTATTTTAATATATTTATTAATTCATCATGATTGAAGAATCTATTATGTGGTAGAATAAACAAAACAGAAACACTAAATTTAAAATGATACAATTTCTTCAGAAGATCTCCTTTGATTAACAATTTAACACCTTTAAGGACTGTGTTATTATTAAAATAAGACATCAATAATGTAGGGGGTTGATACTAGGAAGGTATTTGGGGAGATATTTTCTGAATGGGAAAAGTTTTTAGTGTATTGAAATGATAATACTGGGCTTTTTTTATAGGAGAGGGTTGTGGAACTCTTAGAATCCTTCAATATATTATTTTAATATAAATTAATTTTCAATTAAAAATGGGTCTAAATGATTTTTTTCTAATATAAGATTCATTTTGTTGAATCGTATTAATCCAATAAAATTTAATGATTTTATACTATTTTTTAATTCATATCATTAGGTTTTATCCCTTATTTTTCTTTTTTATAATTATTATCATGATATCATATAATTTACAATTTAAAGGAAAATATAATTAATATAAAATAAAATAACACCAATAAATGAGTAATTGATGATATTTTTAGACTTATCCGAATTAGTTGGAATAATTTTCAATTTTTATAAATTTTATAACATTTTTAAAAATATTATTTACTTTAAAATATCAATAAGGTAAATGTTTACACTACTCATTACATAATTTTTTAATTTTTTCATAAAAAATATATATTAGAAAAAACATTCCGAAAATATCACTCACATGTCAATGTAACAAATAAAATTATTTTAAGAAATTAATCGTCACAAAATAAAATCTTTTTTTGTATTTCCAATGTCATTTATTTGATATTTCCATTAATAAAACAATTAATGCATCATTATTATCAAAGGCTTCAATTAAATTATTACTAAAATTAAAATTAAAAATAAATTATCATGATAAATATAAACATTTTAGCATAAAAAATAATAATTATAGAATAACAAATATCTAATATAACAACTTATTAAAAATATTTCATTTCTTAAAAACAAAATTGTGATGAAATTATATTTTCATGGAATATAATTTTATAAATTCCATACTCTCAACCGAGTGGCATCAAGAAGTCATAATTTCAGCCGAATTATGACATTTTTACCAAACACTTGTCTGATGTAATTAAGATAAGATCCAACATAATGATATTATATTTATTGTATTATTATTACCATTAATTACTTTATTTATCATAAACCATGTTAATAAAAAAACATCTAAATTTATAATTCATACCATCCAAAAAGAAATGGAACCGATGAAGTGAATTAGAATGTTTTTATAAAAAATATAGAATCCAATTTTCCAAATTTTGTACATTGAATATTCCGAAATTAACTAATAATTAATCTCGTTGATTGAAAGAGAAAATGCGGGTCTAAAGTAAAATTTTTCAGAAGATTGAAATTTTTTATATCAAATTTAATGTAAAATTTATTAAAATTAAATACATAGATTAATTTATAATAATTTTACCAAGTTATACTTTAAAACTTCTCAACTATATAATTTAAGACTATCAATAATTTTTTGGAATGATATTTTTTAATTAAGATGCATTATTCTTTCACTATTCATCAAAACATAAATCTTATCAGAAAAATAATAAATATGAAGCCAATAAAAATTTGGATACTCATGTTTAAAATAATAAGAATATATTGTAATTTAGAACTTATGGAAGTGTCCAAAAATATACTTAAAACTAGTGTTACATGAAAAGGTAACAAAAATGTGTTTTTTGAAAAATACATATTTTCTTGGTCAAAATGGATTTGTTCTTATATCATTTCACGAAAAAAAATTAGTTAAAAGTTAAAATGATAATTACTATAATATATATATTAATTTAATAAAATCACATAGAGTGTTTTTTAATTTAATTTTATAAAATTCACTTGTGTATATTTAAATAGTTTTTGGGAAAAAAATCCCTTTTACATTAAAAATGGGAGTACATTCATTTATAGTTAGCTATTAAAATAATAATTAAGTAAATGTACACAGGTAAAGCATATTTTCATAATTAAATAAATGATATTCATTTTATCCATTATAATGTAATAGTTTTAACATTAAAATATAAATAATAGTATTTAGTTGTTGGTTGAAGCTCTATATGGAATCTGATGTAAAATATTGAACATACTATTTCCCTTCAAAAATTTAGGATGTTAAATTCTCCCCTATAATAAATTTTTTTCCGTGAAATTTGAACTCGTTAATGATAAATATGTTTTTAATTTTCTGAATAACTATATTACAATCCAACGTCAATGAAAAGATTAATGAAACATCAACATTCAAAAAAAACAGAAGGGAAGTATGATAGTCACATGAGATTAAACATACTAGGGTTCTATACAAGATATCTAAAATGTGGAAGGGAAAAAAACTATACTTTTATAAAGGAGAGTGATAGAGAACATCATTATGAGAAAGATAAAAATAACAAAACCATAAATATGTGATGGGTTAAAAGGTCAACAATTTCATAGAATGAAAATAAAATTGATATCATTTTTTATTTTAATATATTTTTCATAGGATTGAGGAATCATTTTCCATTATAGCCTATGATCATAACTAATTATACAAACATGTCAAGTATGGTTTCATCCTTTAGTCAATTTCCACTACAACATCATCATTTTATCCAAATGTTGAGTATTCAATATGATTTTCTCACACATAAAGCACTGGATTAAAATTTTAGAGAATTATATAATCCACTAAATGATTAAATTTCTATTTATCTCATCTCTTAGACCTTATCGAAAACCAAAATGGTTATTACAGTATTATAAAATTCCCCAAAAATAATAAACCTTATATGATGAAAAAAACATCATTCTCTAGAATTATACAGTAATATCCAAAGTTTAACATAGGCCACTCAACAAAAAATTATCCATAAAATTCTTTTAAAAAATATAAACTAATATAGAAACCCAAATTTCAGATGGATTTCATACAATAGTCTTCTCAGATAAAATTTAATATATATATCAAAATTTTATAAATCACTTTTAATGTGTCATACCAAAAATTAATTTCAATAATAACATATTCCAAAATATAAATTAATAATTTCACGACTAATCATAAAATAATTTTTTCCTCTGAAAGATAATTCAACTATTTCTTTGCAAATAAAATATAAATGAATTATTTTTACCTATGTCAAAATGGATCCCAAAATATACAATGTCTTCTGAAAAAAATAAAGCACATAATTACTATATCATTTCCCATTCCCAATGTTATCTATTTGATAAAACATATGTTCCGAAAATGAGCTTATTATGTTTCTATTAACTCATTTAACTAAAAAAATCTCACTAATCAGAAAATTATATTTGAAATTGGTAGGTTGTGCACCTTTATCACCCCTTGGATGTAGTCTCAAAACTGATATCCTTGTCAGACTTAATCGGATTTCACCAATTCTATGGGTAGTCTATTTCTTAGAATTGTATAATTCTTATGACATTCCAAAAAAAAATATAAAGTCCTCAAAAAAATGTAACAGGTTTTCACTTCAAATTTAGTGTCAAACCTATAATTTGGAATCGTAAATAGTAATAAGCTATGACTCTCTCAATGTGAATGACTCTAAAAATAATATATGTCACCCTAAATTTTCTTAACATAAAGCATCATAAGGGTTCTCTGAAAACAAACATATGATCAATCTAAAAAATATTAACCCATAATGATATATCTTTCTCTCAAGAATACATCCATATATCCAAAGTTATCTAAATAATCCATTGATACAATTTATAAGTCATGAAATTAAATATAACATATTATAGTGTTTTTGAAATTGAAATGAAATTCAAGTATCATTTTTGTTTATATTTGAAGGTAATAAGGAAAAAAATATGAAATAAAATGATACATTACAAGTGGTCACTTCTGTAGTGTACCCATTTTTCCACTAAAGGGAACCCTTGAAAATGATTTTATTTCACGACCAGTCATCAATATTTTATCCTTGGTCTCATCCTTTCCTTTATTATCCCTTATATATGGTTAAATACATATTAAAATTGGAATGACCATAAAATATTGTTATTGGATAAAAAAATAAATGAAATAGTTACTTCAGTAAAAACTAAAAAAATCATATAAAATTTACCTTTATCCTAAAGATTACTTGAGAATATAAAAAAAAATATGTGACAAAAAACACATAGTTTTCTTATATGAAATCAGTAAATGAAATATCTTATAATCAACACATCTTTTATAGACATATAATATCATATACATAAAACCCTTACACACGCATTCAGTTGGAATAACCATATAGATGACATCCAATTAATCTATTTTTTTCTAACCCAGTGATGTTTGTCCCACCCCATGTTATGAAATGGTGGTCTTTCCAAGAACTATCTAGGTCACCTCATGTTAATCTAGAATGGTATTTCCCTATGATATTTGGGCCACCCCTTATTAAGCTATAACAAGATTTCCTAGTTTTATAAGGACCACCCCATGTATAAGTTTTATTGTGATAATAAATGTATTATACTATTTAAGTACCATTAATTAAGAAAACTCTTTCATCATTACACACTTTTGTTAAAATTGTAATCTTATATAAAAACATTTTTATATAAAAATACCATTTTCTTTCAAGAACCTATTTTCAATACCAAAACATCCATTTCTTTGAAAAACTATTTTCAATAAAAAAATTACAAAAATCTATATTTTATTTCATTTAATAAAACATTAAATCATTTTAAACAATATGAAAATAAAATAATGTGCAGAACAACTGAAAATCATTTTCACATTATACGCTAAGAATAGAACAATCATACTGTCAATTTATTCAATGTTCCATATAAAAACATTTAAAAATATTACCTTTAAAAACCAAATGTAAGAAATTAAAAATCTAGAAAAATTCACTTTATAATTATTTTTAATCAATAAAAATAAATATTTAAAATAATATCATGATTACTAATATAGAGAAAATGTTTTGATAATTAAATCTTTAAACATTCCAAGGGTCACATACAACATTCGATCATATAAATATTAATCTAAATGAAATAATACATATATTAAATCATTAAATAACATGAATAGATATAATATATACATATATGACATTTCATAGTATCTACATATACAACTTATAAAATAATAATGGTGCAAATTTTCATTAAATTTCTTAATGAATGGAGATTGAGATGAAATACATTACCTTGAGTCTGAATCATCATGTACAACACCTTAAATAAAAAATAATAAATATAGGTCAATTATTTTTATAATTAAATACCTTTTTAAAGTTTATTTGACCATTTATATCCCTAATTATCATTTTATTGAAATTACATAATTATTTATGTTCATGTCAGACGTTTGATGATATTTGGTAATTTAGTCCAAAATGAATATGGTGTGATGTCAATAATCAAAAGTGTCCATTATTCCATCATCTCCAAAATAATTTTCATGACATGGTTCTAATATTAATATATCAAAAATAATTTTAAATCAACCAATTATTTATTTTTTTAAAAAATGAACTTTTTAATTATCATGGAGAATGTGGGTGTTACATACACATGATTAACAATTAATTTTTCTATGATCATTATAGAAAGAAGGTAACTATTATTTTATCTTTCATTAACTATAATAATACCCATAGTATCCTAAAAATATTTTAAAAATATTTTTATATATCATCCATGTCATTTGGTGATGAAAGATGAATCACATCGCTTCGTGGATGTGATAGTTCACACGTATGCATGATGACCGTTATAATTTTTAGGTTTAGGGAAAGGTATAAATGTAAATGAGATATTATTCATTAACAATAACATATAAGATACAAATATCATATATATTCATTAATTCCATCATTATAAGTAGTCTTGAGGGACAGTGATGGAAACAAATTATATCCGTTTGTGAGGTGGTAGACTGTATACACACAATGAATAATTCATTTCCAATTTAATGGAATTAGATATAGTTATAGGTGATTAAATTAACATAATAATAGTTATGTATATTTTAGATACCTTAGTTATTATATCATAACAGTTTAGGATATTTCTAATGAAGTGTACTGATAAATAAAAAAGAAACACTTTATTGAAAATGATACCACTTCCTCAAACAATATTTATTTATTTGGTATTTTTTAGTTAAATAATTGCTACATTATTAATGTGAAACCCATTAATTATATAATTATTCTATAGAAATAAAAAATAAATAATTATTCCAAATATAAACAATTCATCTTAAAAAATTAATATTTATAGTTGAACATATCCCTGAGTTAAAACCAAATAAAAAATATTTAACTAGTTAAAAACAAAAGTGTAATAAAATTCACTTTTCGTTGGATCTAGTTGTACAATTTTCATAATATCATTCAAGTGGATTAAAAAGTTCATAATTTCAGCCCATGTATTTTTTAGTATAAAAAATCATCAAATAAAATTAATTAAAGTGTTAGGGAAATTTTATAATATTTATAATATTATTGTTTACTCTTAACTACCAAATTTACATTTAGTCATGTTAGTAATTTTTTTTACCAATTTTGCTCATCAGATTTTACAAAAATAAAATGTAAATATTTTAATTAAATTGAAACATATAATTATAAATATTGAATCCATTTTCCAAATTCAAAATAATCAATCATCATAAATTAAATTAAAATTCACCCAATTGATGAAATGAGTAAATATGCGTTTAAAGTAAACACATTCAAAAGATTGATACTTTTTTATCTTTCAATTAAAATTAAAATTTATTTCAATGAAAAAAATTGGATAATATTATAAATATTATTCAATTTATTCATTAAAAAAACAATATATATAATATTACACTGTAAAAAAATTTTATGAACATGTTGTTTTTAATTTAAATGAATTATTTTTTAACTATTCATCAAAACATGGAACTTATTAGAAAAACAACAAAAATTCAATTAAATTAAAATTTAATAATATTATTTCAAATATGAAGATAATATTAAAATTTAGAACATATAAAAGAGTGAAACATAGATTTAAAACATCTGCACCATCAAAAGACGGAAAATTGGATTTCTTTAACAATTTTTCTTTTATTTGTAAAATTGGATTTGATCTTAAATCACTTCTAAAAAACCCATAATATTCATTTTAAGAAATAGAATGAATATATTATATACATATATATATATATAATCAATTATAAAAATCCTAAAATTATGATTTTTTAATTTATATGTATAATATATATTTTCATATATTTAAATATTTTTTCAAAAAAAGTTTTTTTTTATTTTAGAATATTTTCAAAATCTTTTATAATTAATTTTTCATCAAATAATTATTTATATAAACATTTGTAAACTATACATTCATAATTCAGTTAACACAATTTATTACCATCTTTCTAACAGTAAGGTTATAACTGTAACATATAAATTATAATATTTATTTTTCCATATAAGCTCAATGTGGAATATCATGTACACTGCTGAACATACGTTTTCTTTTTAAAAAATAAGAAAAATATATTAAATTATTGATTCTAGGTTGATAATTTTCTACAAAAAAAAATTTGGTTGAGATGTTCTTCAGAAGACGTAGAGTTATGTTAATTCTCTTATTAATCTCATTCATGAACATTTCATTGAGGTTTTAAAGCATGTATAATCATTATGTTAATTATTCTTGAATTTTATGGTCAAATATTGCCCCACCTTACCTAACATTCATTTAGTTATACACAACTAATGGTAATTAAGATTTTGTTATAAGTGTCTTGATCATTAGCCAACTGATCGGTTAGGTGGGTAATAATTATAGAATAATATATTGGATCCTTATTAGATGAAAATTTTGTTTGCAATGTTGGTGTGCCTAACCATAGTGGTTATGGAATGAAATTGAGAAATGTTTAAACTAGCATCACTAACCATAAGGTTTTTACTCTTGAGGATTTTCTCTTCTGATGTTAGATGTTTCATCTTTTAAAAGACTATGATAAAAAAATATGTTTCCTATTGTTTTTAGAAGGAATTGGGGTAATATTGGGCAGATTCATTCATTCCCTGGCCATAAAATTTTCATGAATAATTTCCATTCATTTAACATTTTGATTTAGGTGAGTATTATTGAATGGATTCTTGTCATGCTATTTCTTCCTCTAATTGCATGGAAAGACATTATTGAAATGATATAGGGGATGTACCAAATTAATATTCCTAAAATATATCATCTTTTGAAGAATATACAAGTGGAATAATAAAATTTTTTATGATGTTCTTGAAATAAATATTCAAGGGTAGTAATGATTGTGATCATATAAACCTGCTTTATTTGGATACATGATCTCTAAATTTTTAACCATGTTATTTTATTACATATTTATAATATTTCTACCAAAATTCATCTTAAATAATTCATTTCAATTTTTATCTTTTATTAAAAACTCAATAAATGTTTTAGCTTATTTAAATAATGATAGGGGATTTTTTAGTTACTATTATGGATTAGGCATCACATTATTGGTGGTAAGATTGGGGGAAAGATATAGATATGTTTCTATATTAAGTGTGATGGTTGTTTTTTTTCATTCTAGATATCATTCACTGCATTGAGGATGATTATAGAATATTTTGGGATTATTATGTGAATACCTTAAATTTTATTACACTAGACTATATTTTCAGAATCAAATAAAATATATAAATCAAGAAAGTGATTATTATAGCTCATCATAGATATTTATATACAAATCATCATAATATATAATTATGGGAAAAATAATATCAATTAATAGGTTAAAACATTCCATATAGTGATGAAATATAAAACCCCATCATATTTTTGATCTTGTAATTTTAAAGGTCAATGATTTTTTCCTCCTAAATTATAAAGAAAAATAAAAGAGGAATTATTCTAAAATATCATCTTCCTGGGAGACTACTATGATATATATGATAATATATTAGAAAGTATTATTCCATTAAAATATCTAGATTAATCTTATATAATTCAATAATTAATTTTTTATGGGGATCATAGAATATGTCAATATCAATACATGAAATGTAGAAGATTTACTTCCTGTCTCAAATACCATATGACTTCAACAATGATGAATTTTTCATGTTCTATTATGAAGGAAAATTTACAGTCACATTAGATATGAGATCATCCCTAAATAGACTATTTATAATCAAACCTCTATATTATCAAATCGTTCCATAATATACTCATTGGATTCAGTAAACACATTTGGTAATATTTCATAAGTTAGAGTCCAAGAGGGAATAGTAGACAAAACCTAAAATCATAATCTTCTCTTAATTAATAGATATTAATTGCGTTGATTTGGAATTGGGATCTATATTGAAATTTTGGATTCATATACAATGGTAGGACAAAATATATATCATTAACCGATGTTTGAATTTGTCGAACAAGTTGTTTTAATATCTAAGGATTTGAAAAAACCATCTCTTTGATTAATGGTTGAGAAATATATTATTATAGAATGGGTTTAGCCTATTATGGTATGGTAGCTTCTACTAAATTGTATCAATTAGTATAAATACTTCCTTTAACCAATTTGGTTTTAATTTGACATAGATTCTCTAAATAAGTAACATACCTCACAATTATTTACTTAGTGCAATGTGGATTACATCCTCTGAGTGGTTTGTGAGTTATGGATATAACTACACTATTCCACTTTTCCCTAATAAAATATCAATGATAATTAAATAATTTGATTATTAATATACCTCCCAAAACATGATAATGAATATAATTTTGAGTCTAAATTCATAATTTTTATACCTCAATGAAAATTATTTTTTAGATAGATGCATCTAATCCAGCCAATAAATTTTAATTTTTGTTTTGGGATTTTATAGAGTCCATTCAATAATTTTTATTTAATTATAAAAATGTTTTTTCACATAATTTCCATGTTGAATTTCCTTTTTATATAAAACATGATTAATACTCATGTGTTTTTTATAAATTATATCAATTTTCAATTAATTTGGATTATATCATTTGAAAATATATGTTTTATTATATTTTGGGGATTATTCAAATTATAATTTTCTAATCTAAATATATTTTATTTTAGGATAATTTATTTTCACAATTATAGACATTGAATAAATTGTTTGACTATTTGTCTTCTTGTGGGAATATTTAATTTTCATAACTAAATATAAATGATTCATCAAATTGAAATGTTATAATAGTCTTTAGAAGATAATTTCAAAATATAATAAAGTTACCTTATATATATAATACACCAATCTGATATGTATGAGTAAAACATTTTAAATTTTGGAATCTTATTAGACATATCAATTGAAATTGAAATCTATCAATATATAAAAGTAAAAAACATTTCCAAAATGAACAAATTAATCATATATTGAGGTAACTTCCAAAATCCATGTAATATATAAGGTATCATTCTTTTTCTATGATAATAGAACACCCAATATGTATGATTCATGTTTATAACCGAAAAGTATACTTTATATTAATTTTCATTATTGTGTAATTGATTTAGGGTGACTCAGAACATTATTTTATTCATATCTTAGGGTATTTTGGGTTTCACTATATACATAATTGTTCATCCCTTTACCAAACCATTAAATTCCAATGAATGGGTTGTTATAAAAGGGTTTTTTCTTGGAGAAATTATGATAAGCTATACCAAATTAATAGATATTCTATTCCTCATAACCAGTATCTGTGATACCTTCATACTCAAAATAAGTCTCAATAGTTTTAAGTTTCTATATAATGAAAAATTCTATAGTGATATCTAAATAGATGTCAATCATTTAAATAGAATAAGTATGGATCATCAGGGTTATTTGATAAATTCATAAAGAATGTTCTCAAAGACGGAACCTCAAAAAAGATAAAACAAGGAATGAATCTAAAACATTTATGGAGAGATCATTTGGATCATTAGATATATTTTCGGTTTCATTGAATTATTTAAATAAATGGATTAAAATCATGTAAAAAGTGTTTTGATCCTCCGTAAGAACATGGAAACTTAAACTAGGATATCCATACATTTTATAATTTAAATGAAAATTGATAGCTTCGTATGATGATATTGTAATTCTATATAGAATTATCACAATTTTTTTAAAATTTAAATAATTTTATATTACCAATTGTGTTATTTGGTATAAATTAGATTTATGTGTTTTAGTATTACAAATAGATAATTTTAAGTGGGACTATAAATTTTTTTTCAATCTCTTCAATTTCTTTTATTAACACTTAATTATAGGTTAATTATCATAACTTATAATATAATGGAATTAAGTAAGTATTTATTGAGTTTGGACCATTGGTCCTTGATTACTTAAAAAAGGTAAAATAGGTATGAAAGATGTTATTATTGGTACTCCATACAGAAACACACTAGAATGTAGTGAGTGGTTCATGGTAATGATCCAATTATTTTTTTGGGGAGGGGAGTTATTTTCACCAAGCAGAATTATGATATATTACACATGTGATTTATCTATTTTTTATGAATTCGTGTTTTCATTTTATTTACAATCTCTTGTAATTAATTCACACAAACTATGTTTCTACATTTTACCCTCAGTATTTTATTATTTTATATAAAAATAAATAATCTATTCAATATTTTTGTTATTAACATGAATGATTAATCAATTATTAAGTAAAATTTCACTTAGTAAGAATCCCTATTTATATTTCATGGTTATATAATTTATACTATTGAATGTCATGATCATGAAATCATTATATAAATGGAACAATTTTTTATGAGGATTGGATCCTCATTATTAATCTTTTTATTTGTTTTGTTATATAACAAATTATATTTCTTATACATTCAATTTTTTATTTTAGTTATATCAATAGTTCAATAAAATGTTAGCAATCTATTTTATCATAATCCTTATTTATTATAGGTCCTAGTTAGAAGAGAATGTTGAGCTTTAAGAAATTTTAATGCAACATATTTATAGTAACTCAACTAAGTAAAAATTTTGTCCATAAGTGATAATGATGAATAAATCACCAATAGTGAGATTCAATAGATGGTGAAAAAGATGATTGATATCAAAATCTCCCCCAACGGAAAATTAGAAGAAGGGGGTAAGATGATGAATTTTAATTCCCTCTCATAAATGTATTGTACATCATTAGAATTTTTGAAAAATTGGTAAAACCTCTATAACAACTTACATGTGAACTATCATAGAATATTATAGATTAAAAACATTCCACCAGTAATATTTTTTGGGAAGAGAATAATCCTTGGATGAATTCTAGAGAGATTTTATTGAAGATGAAACAAAAACTAATAAATCTTTTATCAGAAAGGATTAATCCTTCAATATCTATCCATCCTTGGATGATAATGAAGACATCTTAGAACAATTTTATTTTGATGGTAGAATCAAAGGTGCATATGTTTCACCCATTTTTTGTGAAATTCCACTAGTTTTTTGTGAATAGGATGAGATAAATTTTGGCATTAATCACGGGTGACTAATTAAATCAAATAAATTTCATTAAAATCATATTTATCACCGAATTATTTCAACTATACATTATTATAATATTATAGATTCATTTTTAGTTGTTCTTAGGCATGTTTATATGTACAGAAGGAGATAAAAGATGTGGCTAAATGTGGGTAAATAATGGAACAGATGGTATTACAATCATATATAGAAAATAATAACATCGAAAATTTGATCCATCATGTAGTTGATCAACCGAATTAATTATAGTAAAAAATATGTATTTTAAGAGTCTCCTTTGGAATATAGTCTTGAAGAATACATGGACTATTATAAAGTGTGAGGATCAAACTAAAAATTTGTGGCTCTACCATTATGATAACCCCACCTAGTATATTTTGAAAAATAAATGGGGATTGGTAAAGTTTCTCATTGATAAATAACAACTACACAAGAATTTATTAGTGAATATTAATGGAGAATTATCAATATGGGAGTCTTATATGTAACTTACCATGTTTTTTAGTTGGTTGATAACCCCCAACATGTTTCAAATTTTGTGTTTGGCACCCATAACAACATTTATATGGATCATCTAAACCTAATTATATGTGTTTTATTAACAATAGTCATTGATTATAGATTTGTTTATGTATCAAAATTTTCTTCAATGGTTCCCCTGATTTGGGGAGCATCTGATCCTAAAAAATATGTTTCTGGAAAGCACAAACTAACTCACATTGTTTATTCAAACCGTGCTACCGTTGAGGATAATGTGTATATCCCACTTGTGGCACCACAACAATTTATAAAAACTATATAGGTGGGATTGACATTGAGAAAAATTTGTAGTTTTTCACTCAAGTGATTCACATGGTTTGCACAGGGTCTAAATAACTACATGCCTTGATTTTGTGGGTTTGGTTCTTAGGTGCATGGAACCACATGGTTGGAAAATGGTTAGAAGAACAATGTTTCCATAATATGAAAGTCATTTAATGCGGTGAAATTATTTTTCCCCTCATTCATATTTCATTCATCCATCCTCCTTTCTCCTCCCATCCACAAGTAGTATAGGTGGCTCCTAATATCTTACTCTCCCCTATATTTGGGCCAATGAATCCAGATAGACTCTAATCCTTAGTCTATTAGTGAAAACAGACTCTCCTAGGTGGGGACTTTGATTTTCTAGAATCATTATTTTGTTTATATCACTACACTGAATGTGAATTTTTCGTGATGTATTTTACCCTATTTTCATGGAAATAATTTAAATTCCACTGTCTTTTGATTTTTATTGAGTTAGAGGATGATAACAGAAGATAAAGTTCCTACTAGTACGAGGTAGGCAGTACCTAGCCTTCGATGTGATTCTGATGCTATTTTAGGGGTTCAATATCTATGCATCGTTTGGCGTGACTAATCAATACACAATTCAATTATTTTTAGGTCTTTAAATTATTAAATGGATTATGTGGGATTACTATGGGAATAATTCTATTACACTACACATGGTCATGTCAGATAAGGGTATTAGACCATCTTCTGTATCTTAGTAAGGTTTTATGTTTAAAATTAAGTTAAATTGATTTGTTTATATTAAATTAATTATGTCCCTTTTAAAATAGAGTACATGGATAAAGGATTTAGGTGGTGTTGAACTCTTGTATTTTGGGGACATAGATTGTCATGTTGGGAGAGGCCTAGAATTCTTGGGTGATGTTGATCAAGAGTTGGGTAAAACGTTCTTTAGATTGAGGTGATGAGGTCATTGGGATTAGGGAATGAGACTTATGGCTTGACATTGTTTTGACCATCATGATTTATGTTCAATTTAATAAGGGAATGAGGTTGATTTTTATGTGGATTAAGTGTTGTTCGGATGATAGGTTATAAAAAAAATTGGACGATGTGCCATTGAAGAAATGTGCACAAAGATATGACTTAGATCAAGGTGGTGTTGACTAATTATGTTGGTGGAGGCCCCATTTGTCTCTCCATCTTATGTGATAATGTTGACCACCGGTAATGTTTTGGGGTTCTCATCATAGAAATCCACGTGGATGGTGATGGGACCTCAGTTGATGGAGACAAGACTATAAATTGGGATATGAGGATATCAAATATTCTTTAGGACTTTTGGATAAGACTTGGCAGGTGGAATATCATCATTCCCTAATACACAGGTTATTGCGATGATAATGATTATATATTGGAGGTTAAATATCATTTTACCCCATGAATTTACACATCGAGCCGATGGGATTTTTTTCATTATATGGTCTGAGGGACAAGATACATGGTTTGGGATTCCATTGGGATATCATATACAAGATTGAGGGAATGAGGTGTCAGTAACATGATTGGATGTGGAACTAGAAGGTTCACCTACTATGACACTCTTCAAGGGATTCCTTGGGAATTTTGTCAGGGATCCTCTCCACTAAAGTTATATATTTGATTAAACTTGTTGTATTCCATATATACAACTTGGGGAACTTTTTTAGACATACTGGTAAAATCTAAAGAAGGTGATCACTTCCTCGAAGACTCTAAACACAATAGAATCCTGTTATTTATTGAATTTTGTTGTGATTCCTTTTTAATTATATTTTTTGAATACCAAAATTATAATGGATATAAGACACAGACACATTGGTGGTGGCCTTTGAGATTTATTCTCACACCCTACATGGTCCAATTAGGACACATTTAGAATTTATGTCTCTGTGATCAGGCAAGGGACCGATAATAGAAGGGGGTCCTTAGTGGTCATATAAGAAATGTTTCATTGGATTCATTGTAAGGTTACTTGGAATTTATTTTATCAGGTAGGTCTTACATTGGTTATTTCTTTTATTTGGAATTTTTATTAAGTACTTATTGATGGTCAACCATGGTGACTTTATTTTTTGATTTCTATTTATTACCTATTATAACATGATGTCAATCGGTGATATTGTTTCTGTTAGGATAATTTTTTATAATTTTTATTAATTCTTATATACTATTCCACTACATTTTTCAGTTTTATCTATTTCTTTATCAATGTTATGGTATCTCTTACTCATTTTTATATACGTAGAAAAATATTATTGTTACATTCTGATGGTATCGTCTCCCCAATATCCTCAATTTACTCCCTCGCTGATAGACAGAAGCATTTTTCATATATGGAGGCAAGCCTAAGGATTAGTGTTCAACCAGTCCAGAGAACTATTTAAGGTGGTATCTGTGTCGGGAAGATACAAATGGCACAATAGGGTTTTATTCTATAGGATTCAATAGAAGTATTTTTATGTATACTAGTGGTATTAAAGGTTGATTCTTCTCTTTTTGGTCTGAATATTTGGGTTGTTGTAGACCATATAATAGGATTTAGTATCAAATTGGTATAGTTGTAATATATGGGTAATGTTATTACCATACACATGGGGACAAACCATGTTTTCAGTGGTGGTAAATTGATGTTTTACTATATGATTTTGATAGTTTGGTTGATGTCCACCTCGAGTGTCCACATGGGTTTTATGGTTATCAATTTTATGTATTTTAACCCTTGTCCTGGAATAGAAATGGTAGTTTTATTAAGCCTAAAAATAGGAACATAGGCTCATCTGATGTAGGTTTTCAAGTGATTTTCATTGGGAAACTAGATTTCACTTGGTAGGTTTGGGTTTATTTAATTTGACCATAGATGAAACTAACTATTATTTTCCTACTCATCATTTCTTTAATGAAATTTTACCTACTAAGCTCAGGCATGTTGTTCAAATAAAATATTTGTATGAAACTATGTCATTTCATATATATATGGTACTAACTATGATATGGGTAGGTATGGATGATGATAGGGGTGAGCATATTAAATTATCAACAATAATGATAAACATTGTTTTACTATATAACCACTTTTGTTGCATTCTACTCAACTTCCTATGATGGTTAGCGATTACATACCCAATTATTGGGTGGAAAGGGAACATGATGAAAAATGATACATTATTATTGTCTCTGATGGGTGGTATTCATGGGGTATGAGGCTTGGTTACATGTGATTCCTTACACTGATATGGGTGGGTTACAGTCGTTCAGGCCATATATCATAGGAGAGGGGGTAGTAGGGGAGTATAGGTCTAGCAGGACATGCTTCATGTTCAATTTTACCCTTTAAATGATATTATATATACATATATTTCTATGATTGTTTTACAATTGTATTGGTTTTTAATGGGAATACCCCAAGACGAGATTTAGTGGGGTTTTTGGACGATGATAATGTGGTTACACATGAGCATGCATTGGATGAGGCCCTAGATTGACGGTTTAAGGCTCTGATAGGTGAGTATTATGAACTAGTGGGATAGGTTTATCATGATCCATAGGTACATGAATACACACATTATTTGATAAAAGCAGGACAACAACATATGGAGGACTTCAGGCCATGGTGGGATGACTAGCTAGGGAAATCCTGGTTTGAGTTATTTAGGGTATCAACATTGGATCTCATGGAGATGATTCACCTAATTAAAACAAGACTCAAGAGTGTCTGTCACAATACCCACCCCTCTTTAATGGTAAGGGTGGACTACTAGTGGTAGAGAACTAAATAGATTTGGTCCAAACTCTCTTTGAACAGGTCAAAAAACCCATAGGCCAGAGATTGAAGATGGTGACAAACATGAATAGAGGAATAAAAAAGTAAGGTGAGATCTATAGTTAATTGAATATTGAAAAAAGGGACTATCCTAGAAGAATTTTGAGGCCATTTTCATCAAACACATTTTTTCAGAGATGCGGAGAGTAAATCGATCATTTGACATCATGAATCTCCACCAGGGGATATCTATATCATGGTGTACATGGTAAATTCCAATAGTCATGATTTTTACATACAATCATGGGTGATAATTCTAGGAGGATACAACATTTTCAGGTTTTTTTGATGATTTCCATCAAGGGTAAGGTTAATATTTTAAGGAAAAAATCCTTCTCAAAGGTAGTTATGTGAGAAAAAGAATCCATGGAGAAAAAGACAGATGGTATTATACAATCAAGGTGATGACAATCAGGGATTTAAACAATGATGGTTTTGGTGGATGGAAGTGGGGATATGAGGAATCTCACCACGGAATTCTGAATTGTGATTTAAGAAGACCTTAAAGGAGTGGTTCTTCTGCATTTTGCATCCAGTGCTGGCTTCCAAGACATGTCTAGAGTAAGTGAGTGAGGCCTGTATTAAAATGTAGGGCATGTGTATTGATTGGTATTCATGAGAGGTAAGGTAAGAATCCTTCTCATACATTTGGTATCCAATGAAAGTGGAAGACTTAGGCTTCTGAGTTTGGACAATGAGCTGTACTAAGAGCTAGTAGCCAGGAGTCAACTTAATGTGGAGGTTTTGGTAGATACATTGGTACCCAAAATCTAGTTATGTTGATGGTAGTTGGTATAGATCTGTAGGGCTTCCATTCTATAGGTATTCAGGCTTTATAAAAGGTGAACACAATGGAGATTCTAAGTATAGAGCAGGTCGGCGAGCCGACTATAGTTAGCATTTCATCATGGGAATTACCAGTAATCCTTTTTAATTATATAGAAGGTTGGTTTTGGTGAATGGAGTGAATATATTTTAATTTTAGACTAACCATGAGATTGTATGTATTTTGGAATTGGTAATAAAGGTTGATATATATATACGAGGTGTATAGACCCATGATAATTTTTGGGAATCGATGTGGTGCATGTTTTATATGAGGTGTGTAGGCATATCTCAAAAAATGTAATGTGGTTAATATTTGAGGTGTGTGACACTGGGAATTATTTTGATAATCAATGCGATATGGGTTATTTATGAGGTTCATACCCTTAGTACATTAGAAGAATATATTGGGGTGCAGGTGCTATTGGACATCGGGTGAGGTACAAGATTCTATCGGTGTCATAAGTGACACATGTATGATTTTAGGAACCAATGAGTTATAGGGTTTATTGTATGGGATCAGATGAATTTTGATCCCAGGGATGGTTTGTTGACCATCAGATGATTCATTGGTTCAGGAAGGGATTGTGTAGGTAAAACCTAATATAGGGAGTCCCTTGAGTAGTGTTTTCCTACTACATAAAATCAATGTCGATTAGATTAAGTTAGTTGAGATATGTATGTTTGGTACCATATTCTAGTAGTTCCTAATAGATCTAGGATACACTACATTGTGGTGGGGAGACTGTATTATCCCAATTTCTTGAGCAGTTCAAAAATCCTCAACCTAGTAAAAAAAATTTAGAGCCAGATAAACCATTATCATGATCCTCTAAACCTAATTCTGAGTGGATTATTGATCTAATGCCTTATTTTATATTTTTTAGGATTGTAAATGTCCATGGGGGATTGCATTTGTTTTTGAGTGTGGGGTATCGAAACTCATTTTCTGGAATGTGCAGATTAATATAAATGGTTTGTTCAAAACGTGTACCCTCCTAGAAGAAAATGTTCGACCCTACAGTGGTAAAAGAAATAATTATACAAACTGTAAATAATGGGTCACATTTCTGTGAAACATCTCTATTTTTTTAATAGATTTTATTTCCACAATTTTTGATTGATTTGGAAAACGTTGAACCTCGCCCATGTGGGTTTTGTTCTTAGGAAAAGAGAACTGTATTGTACACACATGATTATCTAAATAATGTGGCCAAACCATGAAAGTCATTTAAAGAGGTGAAATAAATTTTTAATCTCTTCCCAATTTCCTCATATCCTCCATCATTCTTATCCATACAACATGCATCATATGATCCTCCACACTGTGTCATCCCTCTAGTCTTTGAGACAACGTCTCTATCCGGACATTGATTTTTGATCAGTTGGTGGCTATGCACTCATATTAGTTATGCCTTAGATCCACTATCTTATTTGTTATATTTATCTCCCCAAATATAACGCTATAACTATATGATCAATTTTACCTTATTTTTAGGGAATTCATCATAAATACAATTCACTTCTAATTCATCTCAATTTAGAGGCCAATATGAAATTAAAATGCATTAACTATAATGAGGTAGGCGGATATGAGCCTTATCCCTAATTTTTCATTTGTTTCATTGGTGATCCCTATTTTCATCATGTCAGCCAATAGAGTGAGATAGTAATTCATTGTTTTCTATTATTTAAAATTATTAAATGGAAGATTTTTTTGGCTTCTGGGCAGACTCATACTACACTGCACATGGTCAAGCTAGGCAAGGGGTTTGGAACTAATAAGGATGTATCGCTTGAGCATATATATTAAATTAAATTAAATTAAAGTTTTTATATAGAGTTTATTAATTCCATGGGAATTAAATAGACATGGCCCAAGGATTGAGGTGGTGTTGACCACATGTTTTGAGGCATCATAATTCACCAGGTTGGATGAGGCTCAGAATACAGGGGTGATTTGATCATAAGTTTGGTGGCACTGTCATTGGATTAAGGTGATGGGGTTGTCTTGATTGTGGTATGGACGGTATTACATGTGACGGAGTAGAAAATCGTGATTTGGTGACATTTTTATTGGGGATGAAAGTATTGTGTGATGTGGCATAGGTAGTTTCATGTTGATTTATGCTCACAGTTTGTTGGTGAACATACTATTGGATCGTGTACACACATATAAGACTTATATAGAGGTGTTGTTGACAACCCATGTGATAGGAGACCCTCGTAGACAATGTTGATTAGGTGATGGGGTTGACCATCTGTTATGAATATGAATTATCACCATATAATGACATGTGGATACTGATGAACCATCAGTTGATAATGATGAGAGCATTGGTTGGGGGATAAATGGACACTGATAAATTTGAGGCCATAGGTATAGGACATGGGAGGATATATACAATCAAGGTTTTGGATGTCAATAATTTTGTTGAAGATGATTATGTATTAAATTTAAGACATAATTATGCCTTGGTACATTAGGCATCGAGTAGATTTGAATTTGATAAGCTGATGTTTGAGGGAAAAATGTACTTGGTTGGGCGTGTTGTTTGGATACATAATTGAGGTCTCATAATGTTGGTTACGTGAATAGAGGTGGAACCTGGGGGTTCACTATTATGATACTCTTCAGGGGATGAATTTGGATTTATTCCATGGATAATGACCACTATAATTATATATAAGATGATACGAGATGTATTCCATATATATAACTTGGGGAACATATTCATACAATCCAATGATGGGTGAAGTTAGTCTTCTCTTTCTTGTTTCTAAGAATAAGAGAAATTTTTAGTTTATTGGAAGTTCATGTGTTTCTTCTATATATAAGTTTAGTAATTATTAATCGTGAATATGATTTATTTTTAAATACTTAATGTAAACACCTCCATTTTCATTGATGTAATTTAGCCACATGTTTGTGGTGGACAACTGATATTTACTATCACACCCAACATGTTCCCTTTGAGACACATGTAGACATTATGTATATGTGATTAGGTAAAGTAAAAAGTTTTGGAGTTGGATGTTAGGGGTAAAGTTAGATATTTTATATGGGATAAATGGAAAAGGACATTAGATGTTCTTTTATCAGCTAGAGTTTACTTTTGTCATTCCATTTATTCATCACGCTTATATATGTATGTATTAAATGTTGGAAATGGATACCATGTTTATCTATTCCTATGTATGTCATATTAGATATTTATTTCTGCAAATTTTATTATCAAATTATGAATTATTTATTATTCATTTACTATTACTTAATATTTTATTAAACTGATTTTATTGTTTTTATCTATTTATTCTATTGTGTTATAGAATTTATTTATCTTTTTAAATATATATACCATTATTATTATCACCATTTGATGTTATAGTCTCTACACTATCACATATTTATAGAATCACTATTATAAAGAAACATTTGGCATATTGGGATGTGTTCCTAATGACATATTATCAACCATCTGAGAGAACTGTTTAATATGGAATCTAGGTTGCAATACCGCTTTAGATAAATAAAACATAACCCCTGGGAATAGGGATGACTAAAATACTATCATTATGGGATATTTAATAACATATCCACGCTTTGAGCGATAACCCAAGTCTCTTTCCCTTACTCTCATTTCAATTTTTAATTTTTTTTATAAAATTACCCTTTTTTCAATCAAATTGTTCTTGAAACACAAAAGTTTTATAATTTTTCGTTAGGAATACATTAGAATAGTTTTATGAAATGTGTGGGAGATTTTACATGATTGGTTATAATTTTTTTCCATTAGTAATTTGGTTTTTGTTGTGTTTGTGGCCTCATAAAAAATAATTCTAATAAAATTATGATTTACTGTTTCACTCTTCATACTATAAAAAATATAAATTCTTAATGGGAGTGATGGATGTATTTTTTAGAGTTAGGGAATGGATTTTTGTTTTAATGGAATTGTTAACCATAATTATGATGTGTGGAAATAACAATTTTGATGCTAAAAATTGGTAACATATATATTTTAAATGACTAACAACTCAGGGAACGTCACTATGTAATATTTGGTTTGATATTTTTTGAGTAATAAAGGATGATGTGAAATGATATTGAAATAATAATTTTAATGAAAATCACATATTTTTGTTTGAGTTATTAATTTAGAAATAGTTTGGGTCACCTTATATCTTACATCCCAAACATTGACTCCACACCATTTACATTAAATTTAATCATAGGTTATGATTTCTATATTTAAATTGTATTGTCTTAAGTTTAACTTACTCTTATAATATATTCTTTAAAAAATAGGCTTGGGAGAATATATGAAACCCATTTTTGGAAAGGTGGATAGGAATATTCAAAGCAATTTTAACTTCAATAAATAGGTTATTAATGATATATTAGAATGTAATATTGGATGTATCATAGATGTGTGAAAATAATAATGAAATTTTGGGCTTGATGGAGAGGGATTAATAAAATATCAAATTGTTAATGATTTATTTACAATAATTTTTATTTTTTTCACGTTAGGGAACCTGATTATTAACATTATAATAGATATGGCGTTAGTAAAATTTTAGAAATGTCATGGTTTTTAAATTAGTGAGTGATGAAACCAAAATTTTTAAAATTTAATTTTTGGGCCTCATATATTTTTAACTTTTATTTTTATTTAAAAAAATATAAATTTCTTTAATATTATTTATTACATATTTTAAAATTGATTAAAAATGGGCTTAATAATCTTGGTTTTACTTATCAAATCGATATATATTTAATTTATATCAATATTTAACTTATTATATGTTTATAGGAATTAAAATTAATTTTCAAATTAATTCAAGAAGAATTTTATTTCTATAAGTAAGTGGATTTAATCCATAAGTGTTTTTCATTGATGTAATTCCAATTTTTTTTTAAATATTAATGGAAATTATGTATGGGCCTTCAAATATGTATGATTAATTCAACATATTGATAAAAATACTCTACGGTTGTCAATGAATAATTTTTTAACGGTATATGATATGAAAATCCTCCACTATAAATTGTAAGATGCACATAATAAATTCATTAGAGACCTATAATGAATATAATTGTATTTTTAAATTTCAATATTAAAATATGAAAGAGACAATATATAAAAGATACATTATTTTTTGTCAAATAACAATGGACAATATATAATGATAACTTATAATAACCATGTCCTAGAGAAGGGTTCATGACATAACAATGTTTATGAAATCTCTAATATATAAAATCTATTTATTTTTACCTAACTAGATACATAAAAATCACTCAAGTATTGATGAAATTAAACTTGTTTGATCAGTAAGATATAATTTCACAGGTAAGTGTATGTCTGAGCTTCATATTAAATATATAGGTTTCATCCTTTGTAAAATAAAATATTAATCAATAAGGGGAGCTATGTACTAGTTAGAGAAATATATATGAGCAACACCTAAGTGATTAATCAAATATATTTCCAATTGGTATTTATCCTTCATACCTTCATGCATTATTTCTACATTATTACACTCTGGAAAGGTATATATTATTTGAATGATATATCGAAGTGGAAATAATCCAAATATTGAGGGATCAAAGGATCATGAGATCTCTATGAGAAGTGGTTGAAATATTTTCATGAAGATGAATCCTCATGGAAAGTTCAATTTGTAATGATTATGATCCTACATGTGGAGATATATGATAATTCTTGGGGGTGATTAGTGGTTTATAAGACGTTTTTATAAATACTAATAATGTCATTGTGATGACAATTTGACTAACTAGAATGAATATAGAATTTTCAATAGGTTTTTTCTTTTTTTCTTTTAGTGATCCTATAATTTCATTTTTGGATATTTTCGGAAAATAAATTGAGAATTTTTCCCATACCAAATTTTATATATATGTGATTTTATATTTTCATTTCAATTTTATTTTTTAATGGGAACCATGTTTTCATACGATTAGAAGATGGTTTGGATTGTGATTCTCTGTTTTTATAATTATATATTCATTTTATTCTTTATACATAATTCAACATTAATCAAAATCATTTCTAATTTGACTCATTAATAATTGATTAAGGGTTTCTGGTTACGTTGGGAAGGTGAAATCAGTTATTTAGTGGCACATTATAAAACTCCCAAGACAAACGAACCCAAAGATAGCGGGGATTTGAGGACATGGGTAACATAATGGGTTACTTATGGGTGTGATTTTTTTTATAAGGGGTCAGATAAACGGATGGTACAATTATCCATTTTCTTGTGATTTTTGTTTATTTTCACTCATTACAATATCATTAACAAAAGTACCTTTTTTTCAAATTTCTCCTCTATTTATCTTATTTTTTTAAATGTAGAGAAATAATCAATCTAGGATTTTTATTTAGTATATGAATGGATAATGACATGGAAGAATGACCCCAACTTATTTTTCCTATCTATATTATTTGGATTTTTACATATCATAGATTAATATATTCCCTTTATATCCTCACATTAATATTTTCATCACAAATTTTCCACTGGTATTGTTCATCATTTTTTCCATGGGATTCACTTCAACAAATTTATTGACAAATATCACATGGTAGGAATATGATCCTCATATATGTTGGCATAGTGATTGGCCTTATCAATGTCCAAGTATCATACAATGAGTATACAACAATATTGTTTTAATTATTCATTGCAATATGATTCGTGGAATTTTGAAAACAATAATGATTCAATTCCCAACACTAAGACTCATATCGAGATAGAGTATAAAATAATTAATAGAATGTGATAATGAGATATTCTCTAATAAATTCTAGTGAACATGACTCTAATAGAGTGGATGAGTTGTGAAATACTTGTAGGGAGATCAATAAAGGAAATTTTTCTAGATATTCCTATAGTTTATAAAAATGTCAACATTATAAAATAAGGGGAAATGAATTCACATCAACCAGTACTATATGATTTATTCTTTTTTACCTATACTAAAAATTGTACCCAGTTATATGTTTTTGGCTTATTGAGGTGGTGGTGTAGGTAAGCATGTCCAAAACCCTGTAGGTTAGCAATCCTCACATATTACTTCTTGTGATTTTTTCATATTTCTACATCGTTTAACCTTGTACTCAAGAATCTTATATTTATAGTATTTTATCTAAACACACTTGATTAGGGATATCATTTATCAATAACATTTCAATTTATTGTAATTTTTTTTATTTTCCGCTATATTTCCTTCTCTAGAATTTTAGTTTATGAGTATATAAATGGATCATTACTAGAAATTTATAATTTTAGAGATATAAGGATGAAAAAGATTCATTATAATAAATATTTTATTATCCAAATCTAGGACCACAAAACTGCTGTAGTTCAATGAAGTTATATGTTTTCCTTCGTGTTATTCCTTTTTTATCAGTGAAATATGTCAGTTTATTACTCTATATTATCTCCAACCAATAATGAATATATAGGATATAGTATGATTGATTATTTGGGGTGATAAATTAAACCACAAAGTAATGACCACTAGTGAATTTAGGATGCATTATTTATTTGGGATTCTAGGCCACTAAAATATTTTCTTGGTCAACTTGGATACAATGGAAATTTTTATCATTGAGTTGATACGTATAAGGGAATGTTTCTAGATTTATTTTAATAAAATACATCCCAATGGTTGTAGTGGAGTTAAGAAATGACTTTATTTTAATGTTATTGGGAATATTATACATGAAAGGGGATATGGGACAAAAATTACTAGAATATTATCCTTGACCGGTTCTATCTATACGGTATTACAGTGATCCTCATCCTTTATGAGTGGTTCCATAAAAATCGTAGACTATAAAAGTCATAATGAAATGGTTTTTTCACAATGAATATGATTTTTCATTATTTTTAAATATATTACCAGATTTTCATGATATAAGGGTGGAATATATGACTGTTGTTATCAATTTTTTACAATTTCATTGGATTAGAAGATTGAAATTGATAGTGACATTCCATGATGAGATGATTTAATCATTTTAGTTGAATTTTAGTATGATGAAAACATTATAACCACTATGACTTATGGATGGACAAAATATTGGGGACTTATGTTATCATGAAGAGGAACTGAAAAATGACCACCATGGGTAGTACCTATAGGAAAACATGTTTTAGATTTCCCATCCCTGGAGGGCCTCTACTTTGGAAATTCAATTGATAAAATCAAGGAAAATATAGAAAATATCACATATTGAAATGGTTCCAAACTACGAGGATATCCCCTGAAATTATTTGGATTGGTTATCCCAACATTTTTAGGATATTTTGGAATTGAGGAAGTTGGGATAACCATATACCAACAGTTTACAAAGAACCATTGGCATAGGGTGGCCTAAACTACATGTTCCCAATTGTTCAAACATATTTTCAATATCTTATCAAAATGGTTGTAACCATTGGTATAGGAATATACCCATAGTTTTAAAACATTTAGAAAGACATATCCTAATGGTTCTAAAACCGTTTGTATTTGCCTCCCTTGGCCATAACTACCTTGCATCTGCATTTCACCTCCTATATGCACCTACACCATCAAAACAAACCTAAACCTATGAAACAAAACTACCTGTAATGCAATTCACCAAAAATCAAAACATCAAAACATAATTCACTAAAAAATAATAATATAACACCATTTAATGATAATAAAAGAACAATCTCAGCAAACATAACATGTAATTAATGATAATAAAAAAAATTAATTGATTCATTTAACCAATGATAAATAGCAAAGAAAATATCATAGATATTTTCTTTCAAACAAAATAATCAAACATAAAATTTCAAAAATATTATTTAGAATGTAACAAATAAATTTACCGCTCATCTCCATCACTATCATCACCATCACCATCAGCCTCATCCTCATTCTCACCCCTATTCCCATACATATAACCTTCCTTATAACTATCCCAATATTCTACCTCTTCCTCTACCTCTTCCTCCACCTTAGCCTCATCCTCATCCCCTTTATCTTCCTCGTCCTCATAATAAAACTATTCCCTTGCCATATTCATCACCAAAAACAACATCATCTAAACTGTAACACCTGGAACCCAGATGCCCAGAGCAGGTGCATTATTTTAATACATTGGCATGATTATAATGAATCAAATACCAAATGACTAATTAGTTTTTCATTCCTTGTAATTAGATTAAAATATGCACATTACATTAAAAATATGAACCTAAAATACAATGTATATAATCATTTAAAAACATAATTATTATCCAAGATTATCCGAGAATATAAATCATAAAGCACTTCTTAGCATCTTATGAAAATAAAAAATAAGAAAAGGGTTACTTAAGAGGCACAATAAGATCAAACAATACAATTTAATATTTCATTAATAAGCATCAAAATTTATGGAATTTATAAAACAGAAACACAATCCCTCAAAATAATAAATTTAACAAAATAAGGTAAGAATAAATTAATTAATTCTATTTAAACATTCACATAGATATTCTACTTGGTTAATAATCACTTGTAATATCAATAACTAATCTTATAATGAGGGGAATTCATGATCTCATACATTATAAAAAAACTATCATGGCCTCGTTCCAAGCCTATACATACCCATACTATCAAGGTATCATGCCAAGATAATAGTTTGTCTCATGATACCTACCCAAGCATGATGGGGATATTGCGGGCCCACTCGTCAATAACTATGTCCAACACACTAATCTTATGAAAGGGTTAAAACATAAATTATATAAAAATTTGTAGTAAAACTAGCACATAATGATTTAATACATTAAACATAAACCATAAATGGTATCAAAATAGCCCATCCAAAGACAAACTAACCATATCCCTTCAATACAATATGGTAGATTTTATCATAATAAAATAAAAAAGTATATTTAAATAGATGAAAATAATTGAAAAAATTCATTAAATCTTTTTGATAAAAAATATTTCTTTTTTACTTTGAAAACAGTAAAAATAAACAAAATTTATAAAAGAGGACATTTAAAAAGAGATTTTTGTATCAAAGTGTCCCATAAAACATTGAAAATTCGGAAAGTAATTAACATTCTAAAACATTTATTTCCTTATAAAAAAATTTTTAAAACCATTTTGAAGAAAATTACATTAATTAAAAATATTTTAGATGGAAAAATATTTTAAACATTTAAAATGATGTTTTATTTAAGGAGTCCCTTATATAAAACATTAAATAGATTTATTTTTGAAAACATTTGAATTAACAAAAAAATAAAAATAAAAATATCTATTATAATAATTTGATATCCATATAAATAGTTATGTAATATAATATCATGAATATTGAAATGGATAATGTATTAATTCATTAAACATTCATAGCTCCCCACTCCACATTGAAAATTTAAATCATAAGTCCAATATCTACAAATTAATATTTAGATACATTTAAGATTAATTTATTCATGATATGAAATATGATAGGGGAAATACATTCACTAAACATAAGATATAGGTGGTGAACATGGTCTATATCACATGAAAATTAAAAGTGAGACATTATTCCCATTGCTTAGGTATTATACTCTCTATATGTGTCCAAAACTCCTGTGTATTAGTTTTAAATATATTATTTAATTGTACCAAAATCCCAATAACATTTATGATATCATATATGATTAATTTATGACTTTATATTATACATTTATTAACAATTCTATGTTAAAACATCATTTCACGTAATAACTACTTTGTTTATTGTACATTTTTTGACTTCTTATTCTTGATCATATTACATAGATCATGATTTAATTACATACAGAATATAAAAAATGGTTTATATATAATATATATTCCTAATATAAATTTATATAATAGATTCATATATGAAATTGAATACACTATTCATGGAGATGGTAATCTGTACACACACATGAATGTTGTTTCCGTTTTCTTATCGTATTGAATGGAATAAAGTAAATGGAATATATGTATGTATATATTTATATATTATTAAAGTATAATTATTATGTAATATATTTCAAACATATTAATTATATATATATATATATATTTATAATCTTTTTTAAATTTTTATAATAGAGGATGAATATCATCATGTCATGGAGATATTACGTGGTATGTACACATGAGTGACCATATCATTCATTTATGGTAAAGGGTAAAGAATTGGATGGAATATTAAATACATAGAAACAATATTTTATCATATTTATTATTTACATACAATATATTATTCATCATAGGCAATGTAATAAATTATACATGATGAACAATTTACACCATGACGTAGAGACGGTATTTCATACAAATGCATGCATTATGATAATTTATTCGTTGGATGGGTAAAAAAAGAATATCGGTGTCCAATAATAATAAAAAAATACCATACTATATTAGATTCTATATATATTACATTGGTATGAAAAAACATGGGATGAAGATGTATAAGATGAAAATAAATTTAATTTAATTGGTAAATCAATTACCTCTTCTACGACTGTCTCCTTTTGATTTTCACAAAAGAACTTCTTAGGTTGGCTTTGATCCCAAATAATGTCCTTTATGAATAATTAAGGGAAGTTAGGAGATAAATAAGGTAGTTTTTGTTAGAATTATATATTTTTTTTGAATTTTATATCACTAAATAATATATTTTTTTATTTTAATGTATCATTTATATCGATTTTGACACTATTCGACATTTATATTTTTAAAAATATCAAACTAACATGATAACTCTGATGCATGACATAGAATATGTCACTGAAATGTATATCCAATCTATAAAACTTTTTTTTGACATTTATTAAGTAAAATTTTATTTATTTTAATATTCGTAATATCATTTATTTGAAATTTTAATTATTAAAATACTTTCTTCTTCACTATAGTTTCATTGTTAATTGTAATTATTTAATAACTAAAAATTATAAATAAATTACGTTGATGTATATAATTAATCTATATTTTTATATAATATTAATATTCTACCATATCACTTATATATACTCATTTTGAAAACGATACATTTATTAACAACTAAATATGACATTTTTAACTCTTCTTTAAATTTAATATTATAAATATCCTAATATAACAAAAGTGGATTAAAAAATATCCTATTTTGACTAAGGGTTTATTTTGGTCGAAAAACAATTATCCAATGACATTATTTCAAGTGGTAGGGTAATTTTATATTATTATAATATTATATTTACCTTTAATTACCATATTTACCTTTAACAGTTATAAATACAATTATGATGTTATTATTCTCCAAAAAATATTTCAATCCAATTAGTCTAATTTTATTATACTAATTACAAAAAAGGAATTAAATGTTTAAAAATAAAATTCACATAAGTTGTAAAATTACATTTAATATTAATCCAACAAACATGTTCAGAAAGAGGGTAAACAAAACATTCAAAAGATCAATAAATTATTATATCTATTTCGATTATAAAAATGGTTCGAACAACCATAATTTTGTAAATATGTGCATTATATATCCATTTTTAAATTAAATTTAATTTAAAATAAAATTATTATTTAAATGTAAAGTTGGTTTTTATGTAAAAAATCAGTAATTGCACTATTTATCAAAAAATTGTAACTTTTCATAACAATATAAATAATTAATCCTATGCTTATTATGATATTATGAAAAAAAAATTATATCTATTTTATAAAATCAAATTTCTATGTTTGACTAAAATTATTTTTATTATTGTTGACAAATTCCTAAAAAATGAATTTACTTTTAGAAAATAGTATTTCTAAATATAAAACTTTTTCCACGAAACATGTTCATTTCATTAATAATATTGAATTATTTATATGGAAATAATGTTATTAAAAATTAAAAAATAAAAATTACTTTTAATATTATTATAGATTATGTAAAAGTTATAAATATAATAATAAACTAATTATAATACTAAAGTGTTGATTCATATAAACATAATAATACATGTAACCCAAGTCAAGTCATTATTGAATTTAATAGAAGCTATTGAGTTTCATTAAAAAGATAATATATTATGAAATCATGGTGTTTTACATTCTACCAAGATTCGATAAATTTCAACCTTTTAATTTGATATTGGGCATCAAAAATAAAATTTTGGTATAATAAAATACTGGTAGGGAAAACCTACATAATAAATGGGGTTAATGAAAGATAAAATATAAAATAATAAAATGGATGTATGAATGATACCATAAATAACACATACTATTGTTCTATTTTGGAATACATGGACACGAATGAAAATTTATAACAATCATTTTCTGATTTGGAGTTATAGAGAACATGATTAGAATAAACTAAAATATTAGAAATCTATAAATATAATATGATCTGAGGGACCATATGATTCATCAGAAAAAGTAAAAGGATAATATTTTTTGGTTTTAGGATCCTTTCCCAAGTGTAAAATAATTATTTAACTATACAAATTATAACTAAATTTTATTTAATAACATGTCATTTTCATAGTATCATCTTTTGGTTGTGCATTTATCTATTTTCACTTCTTCCCTTACACATGGAAATGAATGTTCAGAATGATTTTTTCACGCATGAATCAATTTCGATAAGTCATAATACCCTTAAGTATGTACTTCATCCTCTAATTGGTTACTAAAAAATAACATTTAAACACATAATATGTAATAATTTATACATAATCATCAAAAAAATAATGTCTAATTCTCAACTAAACTCAATCCAACCTTAATAATCAACCAAAAAGCATCCATCCAAATTCAATATCAAAAAATGTTTCTAAATTTACAAAAATCAATCTTAACATCAGATTGTATAAACTATGTAACATATCTCTTATTGTTACATACAAAATATTTTGACACCATTAAATCCTTAATAAAAACATGTATTCATCCAAATCATTAGTGAAGATATACTACAATACAATCCTTAATATATTCCATAATTTTTATAACTAGTACATTTGTAATAAAATAATCAAATGAAATAATTCTTGAATAGGAATATTAATGATTCCTCTTCATATTCAGAAGCTTCATAACTTGATAAATATCAAATTTCATCATATGGGGTATATTACATTGATGATTGGGACATTGATTCACATATTTTCTAATCACCATACAGATGATGCATTGTACATTGGAATCCTTTTTTCTTACCATTCAAATCCTGAACATGTTGTCCTTTTTATACACAGTTACAAGAAAATCACTTTCCATTTAAGTATTTACAAGGGTGATTCTTTGCACAATTTTGGCATGTAGGACAAATCCATCATTCCCTTATTCCTCTTATACTTATTTTTCTTTTACATCATCTTCTTCTCATTCTTCCCATTATAGACATAGGACTCAGAGAATTCATTACTTGTCTTATAAACACATGATTGTTTTTCCACATATGCTAAGAACAAATTAGAGACAATTTCCCATCAATTTTTTTTAATTAATAACTTGAAATATATAATTCTAATTACTCTTTGGATAATTTTCATTGATGGAGTTATCATTCTTTCTGCTAGGTTCCATTTCAATAAGAAGAAATATAATGGATTATCTTATAACATCATGAACATTGTATAACAATAAATATTTCATATCACATAACATACATTTCGGCATAAAAAATCATCGAACAATAATATTTGGTTTCTTTGGGAGTATCTTTACTTTTTAAACCTTTATAATTTAAAGTATATAAATTGTAAATTATCTAAATAATATCCCTCAGGATAGTCAAACCATATTTGTAATAAGGATCATTTTGATGTACCTGGTTACCCCGAGTCAAGCCTAGATCACCTTGTCGGAGCTATTACTTCTTGGTACCACATTTCTAGAACCAAATCCACTGGTATTGTCCCGAAGTGGATGTATTTTCTCTTAATACCAACCCAATCTCTACAATACCATAATTTTAAGATGTTCCTCTATACATATTTTCATTGTCTATCTTAGGTTTATGATCCATAGTCTAGGTTTTCTAAAACAATTTCTAGGGTTGTTTCTCAAATTCATTTGATAAAAACTGTAATGCCCTGACACATGAACCCTAGAGCTAGTGCTTTATTTTATTACATTTTCATGATTACCCTGAATAAAATCTAGAAGGACAGATAAGTTTATTTTCATTGAAAAATAGATTAAAAACATGAATATTAAATTAAATTATCCAACATAAAATAAAAATATATAATCCTTTTAGAACACCATTATGCACCTTGATTATCCCTACATATCAATCATTAGACACTTTTTTCATCCTAAGATAAGAATATATAATAAAGGGGTGAGACCAGATGTTCCATAAGGTTATACAATACAACATAATATATCAGTAATATGAATAAAATTTTAAAGAATGTATTAAACTGAATCACATTCCCTTTAAATATAAATATGAATAAAATATTGAAATAATAATTCAAATAATTATATTTAAAAAATTCATGGATATTATACTAGTCGAATAGTAACATGTTATCTAAATCACTAATCTCATAATGAGGGAATTCATAATTTCATATATCATAACCACGCTGTCAGGGCCTCATTGCATGATCATACATACCCATACTGTCATGGCCTCATGTCAAGACACTAGTTTTTCCCATGGGGTATACCGATGCATCATGGGGATAGTGTGGGGCCCTCTAATCACATAGTAATAAAAATGAATTCATCTTATGGAAGGGTTAAAAGACATACAAAAGAGACATGAGTATTAATACTAGCATACAAAATGTTAATTCATTAACCATAAACCATTAATGGAAATGATATAGAATATCCACATTTAATATATCATAAACCCTTCAATACTATATGATATAATTGTTCATTACAAATAAAATTTAATTAATCATAACATTGAACAAAGGATATTGAAATATATGAAAATATTTACATAATATCATTAAAACACATTTAGATAAATATCCCACTATTAATTAGAAAACATATAAACCTCACTCAATTTATAAAAAATGACATTTAAAAAGAAATTTTTGAATCAAAGGGTCCCATACTACATTAAAATTTTTGAACAAAAATAACATTTTAAATAATTGACACACATTTAAATAAATCATTCAATCAAATTTTAATACATGTACATTAATGAGAAATACATTAGAAGAATAAATCATTAAAAAATTTAAAACATTGTTTTAATAAAAGTGTCTCTTACATAAACCCGCTAAATGATTTATTTTTTAAACTATTTAAATTTCATTAAAATAGAAATAAAATTTATATTATCATAATTTTATATCCATATAAATAGTTATGAAAAATAATATAAAGAATAATGAAATCAAGAAAAGATTAATTCATTAGACATTTAAAGTGCCCCTTGCCACTTTGAACATTTAAATCATAAGCCTAATATATTCAAACGAGTCATTAAATACGATGAATATAAATGTATTAATGATATGAAAAATAAGATAGGAAATACATACACAACATTCAAGAAATTGGTGGTGAACAAGGATTATATCTCGTGAAAATTAAAAGTGAGATGCAATTCTCTTACCTTACGTCTGATACTCTCTGCATGTGTCTAAAAGTCATATATAGAAGTTTTAAATATATTATTTACTCATACTAGAATAATAATAATATTTTTAATATCATATATGATACATTTATTACATTATATTACCCATTTTGTAAGAATTTTTTGTTAATGCAATGTTTTAGGTAGTAACTGCTTTGTATATCGTACGTATTTGCACTTGATATTCTTGATCGTTTTCCATATATCAGTATTTACATACATCCAAAATTTATAACATTATTTATATAAAATATATATTCATAATATAAATATATATTGTATATATATATATTTGAAATGGGATACACAGTTAAGGGAAATGGTAAGCCATTCAGATGCATGAACATTGCTTCTGTTTTCTTATTGTACGGAATAGAAAAAAGAAAATGAAATATATGTATATATAAAGATATATATTTTTTCAATATAATTATAAGGTCACAAATTTCATAATTATTTTTTATATATATTTTTATAATCATCCTTAAAGTCTAGTAATGTAGGATGAATCTCATTTTTGCTATGGAGACGATTGGTCGTACGTTTTCACGTGAGGAAATATCATTCTGTAATGGTATAGTGTAAGGAATTAGATATAATATGAATTATATAGAAACAATATTTTTTCATATTCAATTTGTTCATACTTTATATTAATTACAATACACATATAAATAATGTATACATGAATAATATTTTACACCATGATGTGTTGAGAGTAAGCAGTATGTACACATGTATGGTGATATTGTTTTTCATAGGATAGGTAAAAGGAGGAATATGGTAATTCCATAATCATAACTACATATCAGAATATATTAGATAATGTAATTCAAAATTTATTATGGAATCAACATTACAATATGAGGTAGATGCAAAAAAACATTGAATTGAATTTGTAAAACAATTACCCCTTCTTTCATTATCACATTTTATTTTCAAAAAATAACCCTATAGGTAGTCATTATACAAAAATTAAGGTCTATTGGATATATTTATCTAATTTTGTAGTTTTAATATGGAGGGTTTTTCAAAATTATATATTTTTAACAATTTTATTACATTAAATTAAATATTATTTATTTTAAAGTATCATTTCTACAAATTTTGATAATATTCAATATTTTATTTTTTTAAAATATTAAAACAAAATGATAAATTCGAATAAATACTTCCATTATTTCACTAACATATATATGATATATATAACGTTTATTTTTTTCTTTAAATAAATCAAATCATCTTTATTTTAAAAAGCTAATATCATTTATTTGATATTTTTATTAATAGAATAATTTCTAATTAAATATTGTGTCATCATTAATGGTAATAATTTAATATATAAAAACTAGTAATAAATTGCTAGTATGTAGATTATTATACTATATTTATAGATACTATTTATAGTCGACCATATCACTATAATAACCTCATTTTAAAAATTATATAGTTAATAAAATTTGAATAATAAATTTTGAACTCATCAATTTAAAAAATATAGTAAATGTCATAATCTGAAACAAGTGGATTACCAAGGATCTTATTTTTATCCTAAGGATTAATTTTGTCTAAAATTACTTATCCAATGAAATTATGACCACTGTTTGGGTAATTTTATGTTATTATAATATTATTTTAACCTTTAATTACCATATTTAACATTAATTGTGGTAAATAAAATTCAATATATTATATTCAACGAAAAAATATTTTTATCTTATTAGACAAAGATTTTAGAACATATTAAAACCATTTATATACCTTTTTTCAAAATTCAATTCACCAAACTGGTAAAATCACATTTAATGACAATCTTGTTAATGCGGCTAGATCGAGGGTAAAAGAGAGGTTCGAAAGGTCACTAAATTATTATATCTTATTCTATAAAAAATGGTTCAAATTACCATCATCAGGTTAATATGTGTAATATTTATCTATTGTGACATTAAAATAAATTATAAATAATTTTTTTTAAATGAAATAGTCATGTTTTAATAAAAAATGCAGAAATTTCAAAATTTATCAAAAATAGAATATTTTATAAAAAATACCAAAAATTAACCCTAAGATAATATGGATATTTTGAATAAAAATAATATCTATTTTTCTGAATTTAATTTCAACGAGTGTCTAATGTTGATTTTATTATTTTTCACAAAATGTAATAAGAAGTAGTTCCTTTTTTATTATAGAATTTTTAAACACATAACTACTTTACCAAAACATATACATTTCAATATATATATGATTTTATTAGGAGAAAACATTATAATTAACATTAAAAAAATTTTATATTATTTTTTTTATTATATTTAATGTATATGTTATAAATATAACATTTAAATAAATATAATATTAACTTTTTGTTTAAAATAAACTCAATCTTGCATGTGACATTAGCCACATATATGTGGGGTGCAATATAAGATATTGAATTTCATTAAAACAATAGTATACTATGAAATCATGTGGTGTTATATAAACTACCACTAGAACCAATGACTGATGCACAATGTAATGAAAAAATCAAAGACATATATTCATCACAATCCCCAGTGGTCTCTAGTGGACGTGATGATCATAAAAGTATAATCATTTTCATAAACTCATCATTTTCCCATCCAGCCCATTCATCCACATGTATGACCTATTTTTGGACTTTTATGCATTAGCCTCATCCTGTTCTGCCAATGAATTAGCCTTTTACAACTTGGTGGTACTAAAAAATGGAACATGAAGTGGGCCAATTCATTTTAAAGACTATACTTCTCCCAGGTCAGCAACATACTCTTCCATGGTGATCATCTTCATAAACATGTTTCTAGAGATCATTTGGACCAATGTCATCTGGTTACTACGAATCAAGGTCCTCGAAAGAAGTTTTTTAAAAATATAAGTACACTATTATATTTAAAAATTGATATTAAAATATTAAATAATCAATTTAAATCTTATAATATGCTGATGTGTCTATTCATTAACCACACTTCCATTTTTTTTCTCGACGAAAATAGTTTTTGATGAGACACATATCCATAAATATTCCATATAGCCTTATACAATAACATTTAATTTAGAAATATATAATTCAAAATAGGTTAATAATAATGAGTTTCATATCTAAAATCAAATCAATATTAATTTTTATTAAATGTAAAAATAAAAAAATATTCTGGATAAATTCATATCGGTCTAATCAAATTGTGTTTTCTTATGAATGGTTTCATTTACTGTAGTTTCATTTAGTTTTGATTAAGATTTTTCAATCTATTTCCAATATGGTTAACTATATTTAGGTCATGTTAGTTCAAATTTATTCAATTCAATTCATATATATTTAGATATATTTTATTTCTTCAAATTATATTCTACGCAATCCCAATTTATTATTTATTTAGGAATAGTTTCATTCAATTATAAATAATTAGTCTTAGTGTGACTTATTTTAATATAATTTGGTTATGTTAGGATTAGTTTGGTCTTATTATTTTTAATACCAATATATTTCGTTATAGTCAATTTAATTTTTTTACCCATACTTAAATTAGTATATATTTGTTTTTTTCATTCACTTATGTTTAGGAATTCTGGGGCTTGTTTCATTTTGTTTGGTATAATTTGATTATTTTTTATTTAATTTAATATTATTATGGTCTACTTGATGTGTCTTGATTCTGTTAGGATTCATTAAGTTTTATTTATTTCATGTAATGTCAAATAAGTTTGGTTTAAATCTATTTTATTAAGTTAGGTTTGATTAAAATATTCTTAGATCAGTTTATTTAAATTTTATGTTGTTTGGGTTTATATTAAATATCCAAATCTCTAACTAAACATTAGAAATGTAATGTAATATGGAAAAAATAATAGAAACTGAATGTCCAATTAGAAAATTATAAAAACGGGTGTACCTACTTCCTCTCATGGTGTAACATCCTAGTTCACCACAATGTTTAGAGATATATCCTGACATAATTTTTTTTTATTTCATTCTAGAAAATTCCAAAATTTTCACAATAAAAATTAACTTCTTATTAAAAAACTTGAATATTTTAATATAAAAACCTCAATTTTAATTAATACCTTTAATATGGTACTCATCCAAAGAGTAATCATTTGTCAATAATGTTCTATCAAACAATCATCGATGACATGAATGGCCTCTAAATATCTTCCAACTCTTACATTCAAGTCAATATGAATTTCATTCATATAAGATCTCCACAGATCAAAAAATCCCATGAGATATACGGGCCTCACTCCCTCAGCATCGTGAAAATTAATACAAAGCTAGGACAAAAATATTAATCCATATAAATTCAATAATAATATAAAATTATATAAAATAGAATTTTTTTTACCCATATTTCTTCCAATATGTTATCCATTACATAGTTTGGAGTAAGTCCCCAAGAGAGTGGATTGAAGAGAATGATATTGTAGAATTTGGAAAGTGTCCCCAAAAATCCTATATTCCCACCCATTTTTTCAAATCATTTTATTTCCTTCGGTGTAATCAACCATCTATAGCATGTAGTTGTTCCCCACTGCATGCATGCATGTATGCATACACCTCCTATTAGTAGATCTAGCATTTATATAATAAAAATAGATATTATATCAATAAATCATATAATGAAATTAAAATACGGGAAAGAATTTATTATTGTTCTATAAAAATACATGTCTTAGTCTGATCAGTGGGTATCACTGGATCTATAAGAACTGAGTGACATCACCATGTTCAGATAGAGTGGGATCTAGTGTATGCTCTGATGGATCAGAATGCGTTAGAGAAGGATTCTAAAAATAAGAAATGTAGATGCTTAGAGAGAAGGAAGTAGAAGGAAAATTTGATGTTGTGGATGGCTGGTCAAATTCATAAAATGTATATGGAGTTAGAATCAGAATCAACTATGTGAATGATTGGAGAAGAATCTCAAAGGAAAATAATACTAAAAAAATAGGTGGACTAAATATTCTAGGTGTACCTAATGATGCCTTAGGATCAGAATGTGTGGTAGATGGTACATCGGTGGTAGGGACACAATTAAATCAGGTACACTAAATATATAACTTTCTATAGTACCAACACCATCATACAATCACCTAGAGTACATGGACTACTAGGATTCTCATAGAATAACTAGTGCCTAAGTTTTGGATCCATCATTAATATTTAATTCCAAATTAATCACATGAAATTAAATGTTATTGATATATATAAATGAAATAAATTAATTAAAAAAATCACTAATGAAATAATGCCCATCTTAGTCATTTGGAGATAATTGTATGTCATCCATTTTCATCACCTCTCCTCAATTTTTTTTATTTCCTACATTTGAATAAAAATGGAATTAATTATAAATTTATATTTAATATGTAACCCAAACAACAAAAAATATGTCACAAGAATAAATTATATAATTCCACTTGTGAAACCAAATATAGAATACATAGTGATATAACAAAAAAATTTAATTTTCATGTGAATAATTTCAAAAGAGAAGACGTGTAAAATAATAAATTTTACATTTAAATTCTCATTTTTACATAGGTATAATATAGTATTATTCTCTTTTTAAATCGATCCAATTCAATTTTTGTTATTTCATTTGTCTTTATTATTTCTCATACATTAGTTAGTTCAAGTTTGTCAATTACGTAGGTTATTTCTCTATTTTCATTTGAATTTGGTTATTTGGTTAAATTTTTTAATTAATTAGGTCATTTGTTTATTTTTATTTGTCTTAGGTCATTTTTCCATAATTTTGGTTAGTTAATTTTTCCATTTTTGGGTTTGGTCATTATTTTAAAATTTTTTACTTTCATATCAATAAGTTTTATAATTTCAATTCAAATACACTTTATTATAATTTTAAAATTTAATATGTGTTTGGTTTCGTAGGTTTTAATATATATCAAATAGATATTAGAAAATGGAACACAAAGAAGACTACAAATAATCAATTTTTAGAATGGACATGAATGTCATGTTGGATAGAAAATATTAGTAATAAACATTAAATCAATTTGAACAATACCAACCATAACAGCCCATATTGAGATAAATCAACACAACTAAGAACCCTACTGGATGATTTTATATATGTACCACAACAACATTATTTTCACAATCAACACAGAATGTTATGCTATTGGGGTCATCAGTAGTAATAAATGGATTGAACCCTATAAGAGTAGGGATGTTGTTAATTCAATCATTAATATCATCAAAAATATGTTTCTAAATTACGTCAATAATGGAACCAAATTCACATTGAAGATGATCATTGATATAAATAACCTTTTTACCATTCACATTAATCCATATGCATCACCAGTAGCAGGAGTGCGAGTCATGTCAATAACTAGAATTCCATAATCACTGATAAATGTGACCTACCTCAACATCAAATAACCCCACTGATATTTCATCATAGTGAATCGAACATTAGAGTAATAATCCAATATTATTATTTTTTCAACATCTCTATAATAATATACCATCAAATGGGAATTTTTTATTAAAAACATAAGAAATTTTAAGGGGAAAGTGGGAACCCTCACAGCCCAATAGTTCTAGTACCAAAGGACACGACCACATTTTTTGTAGAAAAGAGTGAGTGGTTAGGAAACAGATTCCCTAAACAAACCCCATGGAGTAGAATTTACCTGAGTGTCGCGGCGATCTTTCATAGTTCCCTTGGATTGAAGTGCCATGTTTTCCCAAAGTTTCTTATATTCCTCCATGATAATATTCCCCATGTTGAGACCTCTACACAGGATGCAAGCCTATATATCATCCCACTCACCTGACTCCTTTGTAGTGGCCACCTAGATCGGTCTCATATTCTTCAGTTACATAACAAAAAAAGTAACTTCAACCATGTATTCATCTGAATACAAGAGTAAATCCATATGTTCCAGTACAGCGGCCATATGGCACTGAGAATCAGCTTTGGAACCGTCTTCTCACTACTACCCGTGACCACCCAACATCACACCACCTACAGGAGGAATGAGAGAAACAACCACACATCCTTCACTAATTAGGTCCTTGGTGATGGCAGTCACCTCCTCTTGGATAAGGTATTTGCGACTGTTTTGGGTTGAGGTTCCAACCGTAGTAGAGTGCTTTGGTGATAACTTTTCCATACATGCAGATCTTGTAATGGGAGGACTAGGGAGGTTGGAGTAATCCTTCCTTCTACGCGACCTTTTATTGTTTGAAATAAATCCATCTAAATCCATTGTTTTCTTGTTGCCCTTACGCATAGAGGATCTAAATTAGTCCTCCTCTAAGGCCAGTTCCTTGGACTCACCATGGTATGAAGTCTCAAACGTTTCCATTTGGGATGTTCCCATTTTGGCTAGAGTGTCATGTCAATGATACCCCCTATTTCTTCCTCGTTGATAATGTTGTGTTCCTCACCCAGTAATACAATGTGATTCTCAGATGTCCAAATTTCCCCCCTACTTTGAGCTTATCAGTATAAGAGTATACCTGCAGGACCTACTTTGGATTGACCAGAACTTCAATCTACTCAAGACCAAGGCCCATGAATTTTAGAGGGTTAGGGTAGTTTCTAAAAATGAGTGGTTGTGCATCCTCACTGGTGACAAGACCCTTACTCTGATATATCAAGACAACTCCCTTGATTGTTGACAGAGTGACCATAGGTAATACCTCAGAAGGATCCTGAGGGACCTACCTAGCTGTCTGCCCCTCCTTTTGGTTGTCTTGATTAGTATTCATTGGTGAGGGCCTATCGTCATTCCGAACCTCACAAGCCTGTATGTATTTTCCCGAGCTACTTGGCAATGAGTTTCCACCCAGGTCCCGATGCAACCGGTCAAAAACCTCTGAAAAAAGAGGCCCTGAAACCTCTATAACTCATTTCACAACTACAACAGAAGAAAATCCCCAACCTATAACCTTTGGATCATTCCAGGACCAATCCTCACCCATGGAGATAGGGACACAAATATTCTGGACATTCGGAGAATCCTCTCGGTATGCATCCCTTAAAGCCATCGCCTGTGAAATGGGCCCAGAAGATAAAACTGTTTGAGCGATCTTGTGAGATCATGAAGGCTAATTCTAATAGTCTAGTTGACTATGGCCCTGTCTATTGCAATAGGAGAATAGTGTGGTCCAGGATTCATAAAAAATCAGTTGGCAATACCTGTACTCATCTTCTATCACAATCCACCCAACGTCCGGAGGTGACTGAGATAGATCCATTTCAATGCAGAACCATGCAACAATTGGATGGTTCAGAGATTAAGTATGTGATCCACACAGAGAAATCACCCAATGGAGTTACCTATATAAGGGAGTAAAGCTAGTTTCTGGAAAGGAAACGGGAGTCCGGGAAGTTGAATCAAATTGTAGTGGTGGAAGGGACTCTTTCCATGTGAAGATCAAACGACCAGCGGAGCATATGGAATTAAAAGCCTCGAACAGATCTTCCTGGTGTAGACCACACTCGCACCAAAACATCCTCACTCGAGAAGATGAGAAGAATCTGTCATGGTCCTAGAAATCTAAAAACCGCTCGCTGATATAAAACCCACATTTCATTCACAATCCTATCAAAAAAATCAACTGGGGGTCATCGTCAAACGAACCAAGCCACTAGAGATGAATAAAGGAGTGTACAGGCTGTAGTGGACTCTCGTTGATAAATTGGAACCACGGGTTGTCCATGGAGGACCCCCGAACCATTGGGGAGATGAAAATACTAGGGAAGAACGGGAAGTCCTCTTCTAGGGGTAGCGAACCAGATACCCTACCTTTTTATTGAGATCCCTGCAGAGGAGCATCATGGGAAAGAGACCCCACCCCCGATAGAGGAGGTGCCACCGCATCTACCATAGTCCCTAGGGCATCATCGTAGGGAGCCAGAGCTCGTGATTCGTCCCTCTTATATACTTCATAATAAGATAAATTTTAAATTTTATCTCTATTATCTGATACAATGGTATGACAGTTTTTTGTGGAACTTACTAAAAAACCATTATGTTTTATTATTTTGTTATTTTCTCATTCAATGATAACAAACCAATACCCATTAATCACAATTTATTTATAACAATGATGCATTATATTGGGACCTACAACGAAAGCTCTTATTTCAAAAGAGATATAGTTAAGAGGAAGACTATATACCTGAAATATAAATGAATATTAAACATAATTAAATATTTATTTTATTATCTTATTATAGTAATATTTTTACCTGCAGTTTTAACCATGAAAATGACACATTTCTATGCAATGCATGTCTACATCAAAAATATAAGTAACATTATTTTTTATTATTCATTTATTGATGTTTTTTTAAGGTAAAAATTTATATATATTAACAGTTATGTAAAAATACAAGAGATGAGATATGGAATACTAGTCCAATTAATTTCATTATGTAGTCACTGAACAAATCATTGTTGACAAAAATATTTGATGTGCAATCTCCCTATCATCAAATATTAATTTCATCATTGTATGTTATAAGGGAATTCCTCTTGTTTGCATAAGTGAAGGGAAAATGGGTTCATATTTCTAATACAATTATTTATAATTTCTCATTGGTCTATTCATTCTTGTAGTATGATCAGGTAAATACATTGAGAAGATATCCATACTTTCATAATCCATGTACACAATCATGATAGAACCTTCAGTATAATTCATGTTTCATATTTAATACTTCAATGTATAAATATTTATTTCAATTGGATATGTGCAACAATGAATCTGGTCCTCTAATAAATATTGTTTTGGAAGTTGGATAGTCAGTTGTTGAATGCATGGGAAAAATGATGGTTAAAATATTTTCTCAAAATCACACAAAATTAATGGTGCCTTAATGAAAATATTTTGAAATAATTTCTTCGAAAACATCTTATTAGAAAGATCAATAAAAAATGGAACAACCAAATTACTGACACCATTATATTATTGGAAAAAATATAAAGGAATTCTATTGGAATCATATCATGAATAAGGACATGATAATCATGAGTCTTCAAATATTTCATCCTCATGTATCTTTTGTTGACCAATTTTGGTATATTGCTTATATATTCATCATGAACATTAATTTCCTCTAGTAATTATAGAAATTGAAATTTTTATACTATTTTCAACCCATAAGAAGATCATGGAACTTTCCATTTATTTTCACTGATTCACCCATGATGCAATTATTCTTTGATTCTCCAATCCACCAATTCATGATGAGATCTTAAATCATCATTTGTATTTACCTTGACATTAATAAAAAAATGAAACATTTCACATATATTCTTTTCAATGTGCATTAAATCTATGTTATGACATAACAAATTGGATGAATAATATGAAAACTAAAATAAGATAACCCTTTCTTTCCAATTGTAAGAGGATTCTTTGGAAACATTCATTCTCTTTCTTGATTTCATTTGAAAATTCCCAAATGAATAACTGGAATCATGAAATTCATAAAGCACGTTATTTTCCAACATACATTGAGTTTTATCATCAGTCACTATGGTATTGTCAAATCATAGATGAATATTTCTATATGGATGGTCAATTAGAAATAATCATTGATGTCCCATATATCTGAAACTATGGAGATACTTCTATCTTCTAGATCATGTATTCATAAAAAATCTAGGACATGATAGTTTTCCATTCATTCGCAATCCATACATCATTTCATTAGTAAGAAAATCAATGATTGTGTATATAAGTGCATCAAATATCTGTAATACGTCATTTGGGCATGAATCATATTTATGAACACCCATATCCAAATGATGTTTCAACACTTTTATTAATGGATTCATGTATTTGTCAATATAATTATTGATACAATAAGGGATATATATGAGTATACTAATGAAAGAAAAAGGTTTATTCATACACAACCTTGAGGAAATGCTATAAATGTGTACAAAAACAAGCCATGTGTTGTGAGAATTATCGGACAAATTGTATTATAAACATCATATAAAACAACCATCTGCAAATTACGCACATGATTTATCATGTATTAATGATAAAGAAAATTAATGTCTATTAAAATAATAGTATAGCATATATATATTAGTAAATACATTTACAACCATTATTACATAACTTGACAACAACCTTCCCTATTTTTTTCCACCACAATGTGTTCCGCACTACACAAAATAGCCACACAAAACCCATAATTACTCTCAATTATATACAGATTCATCCAATTTCAATATTTTCCAATTTTTCAACCATAATATATTTAATATCCATTTAATTATATATTTATTGAGAAACTCCATTTGTCTTCACACACATTTATTCAAATTTACTTCATTTCAATTTTTAATCAATTATTATGTATTTTATTCTAACCCACACTTATTTAATTTTAGGTGATACCATTCTTAATTTATTATTACTAACCATATTCCATAGCCACTATGATTATAAAAAACACCACCATAGAAAAACACATCTTCATTGTATTATCCACCAGAACATCACACCACTAGGACATCACTAAATCATATCCAACACATAATAATTAGCCTCTATTCCCTACTGAACATCACTCAATACATCTCATTCCAATCCAACCACAACCTTATTTATTCAACATAGTCTACATCATAAACGACCATCATCATAACCATAATATCCCAAAAACATCGGAAAAATCACAATGTAAGAAATAAAAAAACTCTTTAATTCATAGAAATATACTTAAACCACCATATTTACCAAAATATGAATTTAATATGCGATTTCAAATCATTTCCTCATCTCTTTCATTTATATTTTCCAAAAATATATAAATTCACAAAAAACTCATATGTTTAAGTATATAACCTTTTATGAATGGTGAGTCCAAAAAAGTAATCACATAAGGGGATCATAATATATAGTTGCTAAAGAAAACACAATAGAAAAATGATCATGTTTAACGGAAGATATTGGGGTGGCTACCAAATGAAAAAATCCAAAATAAATTAAGGCATATGATATAACTCAGTTACAACCTTCTGATTTGAAGTGGATGAAAAAAATGACATGAATTAATAATGGATCATGTGCTGGGAAGAACTGTTTATTGTTTGGGAGGAATATGAGTGCCTCATTTAGGGAAAAATGTTGGCTAATCGATTTCGGAGTATAGAGGATGATTATTAGGTATTTATGGCTAATCTATCCTAACAGTTTATATAAACTATTGATATAAATGGTATATCCATATATTTATTTTAAATATTAGGGATAACAGTTATAAAAGGGATGTTATCCCAATAATATAAAAATCTATTGGGATATGGGGTCATATCGCAATGATTTTCTGAAATAGTTGAGAAAATTTATCTTACAACACATTTCCAAATGGATTTATAAAACTCATGGGCTAGTGGCATTGATATAGATGTAATTTTCAGTAGTGTAAGGACCATTATAGTTGAATGTAAATTACTAATCACCATGGGGGTTACCCTATGGTTATATGTTTTTTATCATTAAAATTGGTAGGGCCTCCTCCTATGTCATTTATTTTTTCATATAGAGAGGCTCTGCAACATAGGACTTGGGGAGGTTATCTAGAGCTATTGTTTTGGTCAATATCTTTAGGTAATCTAGGGTATTCAATTTTAATAAACATAAGATACAAATTTCCTTAAGGATGAAATTTTTCCACATGATTATTATGGGGACTAACTTTTACTAGTCAGACTTTTCACTACATGGGGACTCCATAATTTTCATCCTAGAGAGGATGTCTGTGACTTATAGATGTTATTTAATTAAGGGTCATAACTCAGTGGCATGTATTTAAATCAGTTTTCAGAGGGCCATTATTGTGTAGACACAATTAGAGGCCTCTAGAGTTAACTACTTGTGTTTGACCATAGGGATGTTGGATTTACCAAGTCATGGAGGATATATATACAAGTTATTATCTTCCATTAGTAGATATTAAATTATATATATAAAAAATGAAACAATTTATTACATACTTGTGTATAAGTATTCAAAGGTGACGTAATAAAACCCTCGTTTGACTATTGAGATATGTAAATGAGTAATAGAAATTTTTGTGATGTTTAGATCATGGTCCTTCTCTCAGTCCCTGATTTGTAATATCCTTTGGATATAACTCATCCTTAGGGACCCTGTTTGGATAAATATTATGGTATCCACTATATCAACACCTTCTCTAGGGATAAAGTGTAGGAATATATGGAGATGAAATTTTTTATAGGATCCTTTATAGTTGGAAATTATATGCTTATAGGGACGTGGTGAACATCCTCCTCCACCTTGACAAGATATATAGTGTATTTATTGCTTCCATCATGGGTTCAACACTTAATGTTTTTTCATGTATTGCTATGGTATATATTTATTCAATTTTCCTATTATTACGTAGTATTATCTAGTTAAGAAATATTTAATGAGTTTCCTCCAATGATATAATTGGTCAATTTCAATTTCACTCCCAAACCTGGGTGATTGAGACATAAAGCTAGATATATTTTGTGGGTGAAAATACCCTTTATAATTATGGCACCACTATAATCATCATAAAATATGAGTACATATATAGAGCTATTGAATAATTATGTTTCAGCATCTGTGTTTTTCAGGATTTCATATAGCTATGTTAGAGATGTTGATGCCTAACATCGTATTGATTGACAATTCTATTATGATGTATCTTATGTTCAAAAATAAACAAAAATAAAACAATGAATCCCAAAATACTGAAGGATAAGTAAATGATAATGGGAAATTAATAAAATTATCATGTATTTAATTTCACTTTGTGATACCTATTTCCCTTATTATGTTCACAAACCTATTTTGTTTAGTGGTCGACCCATATTCTGAAGGAGGGAGGTTGATAGACTAATCTAACAAATCATTGAGTAATACATTAATATGGAGAGGATGGGAGGATGGGAGATTGTGATATATTATGAAGGTTATAATTTCCCCATTTCAAACTCTTTTATAGACGGAGGATTTATTTGTGAAATCCATTATAATAGAATACTTGTTACACATTTCACAAAAATAAATATGTCAATACATTGAAACAATGTGATCATCTATATGTATAAAATTTTATCTACTTGTCTATATGATAGTTTATCCAAATTCATCGACATAGTTTCGTATAACTCTTGTTTAAAGACACAAAAATTTGCACATTGGAATTAATCTCTAATCTTAAACGTTGTAAGGGTTGTTAACTTTAGATTGTTCCCATGATAATGAATACTTATGTATCCCTATGAAGGCTATACAATCCAATATATTTTTATTCCATTTAATGAGGAAAATGTAAATTTACTTTTTTAGGTGATATGTACTAGTACAGTACTATAATTGTAAAATTTCAATGACTAATTAAGTGGAATTTATATTCATGAGTTTAGTACCAATGATTATAAATTTCAGGTTGTGCATCCATGATAGTTTACATGTCTTTTAAGATTATGTGTGCAAAAATACCAAGACAATAATATTATGTATTTATAACTAATTTTAATTTAGAGTAGATTACCATCATAAATATATTATATCATGTATAAGGGTCTTAAATTTCATTTTGTTGGACATAAACCTGAGAACACATTTTCATTTTATCATATTAGATAGTCCAAGTGAAACTATTTTGGGGATTACACTTTATTTCAACCCATAAAAACACATATATTATTTATTTAACTAGGGTGGTTGACTAAAGGGCTTTTTCCGAACCTAGTGTATATGGTTTTTATTTATAATGTCAATGTCATGTTTTCATGGAAGGACGGTCTATTGAGAATTACACCAATACTCCAAGAGGAGGATTCATCATATTAAAGGTAATAAATATTTATAATAACCTAAAATCTTTATCATTTTTAGAATAAAAAAATAAGTGGATGTTATTTTATAGTATACTCAATTAAAATTATAAATATTATAAATGATCATTAGGGAACATTTTGGAATGAATAACCTATTTTTATTTCTTATGAGACCATATAGGAGGAATATATGGATCAGGTTCTCTAAAACTTTAGTCTAATAAAAAGAGTGTTTACATTGTACTTTTTTTCACTAATTGAGACGGTTGAGTTAACATGAGTTAACACGGTTCTAAAAAAAATTTATTTTATTTTTCTCATATCCTTATGCGAAGAGTAAAGATAAATTTCATAATGGATGAATATCATTCTACAATATTTATGTTCAATACTATGATGGGTAAATATTGACAGTTCGGTGTGACTGATAGTGGAATATCATGGTGACAATCTACCTAGTATATTGAAATAGATAAATGGTAGATCAGTTTAGTGAATTTACATAATCAATGAATAGATATATTAATTGGGATAAGATAAAATTCCAAATATGTATTTGAAACATTGAGGTGAAAATTGGGACGAGTGAGATATTATATAGGTTGTGTTACTGAATGAGTAGCTAGCTATTTATATAAAGGATGTGACAAAGTACTTTAGAAGAACATCCTATGAAATGATGCATTTTAAACTAAGAAAATAAAAATATGTCTCGTATAGGGTCAATTTCTCTAATCATAATGCCGACCAAGGTTATATGGTCTCTTGTAAATCTGAAAACCATTTATGGACACAAATACACATTATTTTCAAAAATATCTCATAGGTTTTTAATAGAAAAAGATCAATGGGATGTTTTCAAGGCCTGGTTTCATAAATGGATTACATCATTAAGATTTATGTTATTGATATTTCTTCTTTACTCAAAATTTAGTTCAACTGTCATTATTTATACAAGTGGACCAATGTTTATAGTAAAATTCTATCATCCACCTAGGGATCCATAATCCTCAAAATAGGGAGTTTCAAAAGTAGATGAACAATATCTAAGACATCGTTATGGTCAATAAGGTTCATGTGACAATACTAGTGAATAAATAATATACATGGAGAATGAGGTAAGGAGAATATATAATAGATTGCATAGCCAAACATCATCTTAATATATCAATGGAATTTGTCCAAACTCCACTACAAAATTAAAAATTCAAATGACTGTTAATTTTGAATTTTTAGACTACATTTTCTCAATGTGATGTAAAAACGTTATTAGGAATATAAATTATACCCATATATATTGGGTTTTAAAATATAAGGTACTTTACATTGATAAAAAATAAACATATAACCATCAAAAAATGGATTTATAGTTAAAAAAACATTTCATAAAAAATAAAAGTCCAAGGCATAATATTAATTAATGAGTCTTAACCCACATCAATAAATTAGTTAATGTTTTTAAAGGATCTAAATCCACACATTTGTTATCCATTATAACAACCAATAGTTTGTGAATGATATTTTTTTACATGAAATAAATTTGTGTTATATTATACAATATTGTATTATACACATACGTTATATAAAGAAAAAAAATTATATCATTAATGGGTTTTGTTATAGTAGCCAGCTACTAAACCAATGAAAATTGTAATCATTATAATGGAAAAATACTACAAATTACAAAAAGTTTTAGGGGATATTTTTTATATTTCCAATATACTAGAATCAACACCCACATGACCAATACTATAGAAATGAATAAAAACATCATAAAACCAGTATACATAATTTAAATGGGAAATATAGAAACATGGGATGAACATTCAAGAATATTTAATGAAGGAATGAAGTGGTATTTATATGAAGAAACATGATAATTTTAATTGTAATCCTATATATAGTAATTGTGACTTCACAATTGAGAATATTAAACCAAACATTTTAAATAGCAACATGATCATTAGAATAGTAATCTAAACTAAAAATTATAAAAATTAATATTTATAATAATTATCATGATTAAATTAATAACATATGAATATTATAGTTCCGTAACATATATATCATGATTTTAAAATAAAAAATATAAACAAATTTTTGATAAATTGCGTTTTAAGATATTTTATAAAAATATTATTTTTTATATTGAGAATTAAAACTACCTATTATCATATTTTTTATAAAATTTATTAATTTTTTTTAAATTATTACGTCAAAATTTTCCAAGGGTGATGTTTTGGTTATTACCTGAAATGTATAAATTATAAGTAGAATATCATAATTATAGTTTTTTCATAAATACAATATTTTATATTACATCACTCATGAAATAATAATTAAATAGTAAATTAAATTATTGTTTGTCTAATAAGGACCATTTGGATAAATTGGACATTTAAATAAAATATAGAGTTTATTTAATAAACCTAAAAAGTATTTTTCAAAGTATACAGTTTAATGTATTCAACTAAAAAAATATTTTTTCATTTTCTCTAGATTAATTATTAATTAATAAATTAATTAATTTTAATATATGTTTTAAACAAGAAAAAACATTTTTATTTTTCTGATATATTATTTGTGATTTCAAAAAATTATCACTATTCCATTGTTTAATTGTGTTGTTTTTTATTTAAAAAATTATTTTAATATTACCCCATACTTTAAGTATAAACAACACATCTCCACCCCCTTTGAAAATATTCCCTCCCTCAGTTCCCAAAAATTATAATTTTCCTAAATACCTTATCATTAAAACACATAATCCATTAACATTATCTTGAATAATCAAACCTACTATTTCATGATTTTTAGGGTCATATAAAACGAACCACTTAAAGGTGGTAATGTCCTTTGGTTGTTTATTTCTTTTCCATTTCTAATTTAATATCCTCTTTTACTTTTCTAATTCAAACCTTCTTAACCCATTTATATAATATTTTATAATGATCTAAATAATTTTAATATACAATAAAACTCTACTTTTAATATAACCATATATTATACATCTTGCACGTCCTCACTGGAATATATCCCATTAAAGGCCAGTTAACTACTAATGAGGATGTTTCCGATTCATTTCTAATCACCAAAATTAGGGAAATTTATATTTTATTATTGATTATAAATAATTTTTTGTAATATTATATAAATTAATTGTACTTATTTATAAATTACATTAAGAATAGAAACATTGAAGGATACCCATGATTTTTCCTGAAAACATGATATCACCACATTTCTACGGAAATGAAGGTAATTAAGAAACATGTACTATTGATTATCACTGATAAAAAGGTAAATAAGTTAACATAATTAACTTATGGTAAAATTTATTATTAAAACTCAATTTATTATTCATTAGGTGTACATGATACAAAATAATGTTTCATTCATGGCCAAGGGATTCTCACACGCAACTCTTTTTTTGGTTACCTTACCTTTCATGCGGCATTCAAAATTAATTTTACTCTAATATCCTAGAAATATATATTTATATTATTTTCATTTTAATTTATCTATAAAATTGTTTCGTACCATTCTAAAATTATTTCTAATACAAATTCAAGGGTTTATAAAAATACTTTATTTTTAAAGGTATCAAGCCATTGAATCCCCATGAGTTGTCTCTTATCCAAATATAAATAATCTTTGTGACAAAGTATGATTCCTGGTTAAAACATTGTAGTCCCAATTTTTTTTTGTGATTTATTATAAATGAAATACTTTGTGAAACCTATTCCCTTACATGGGTTTATATCATGTATGTCATTATTATAGATTTTATTTGGAAATCATTATTTATAATCATTTATAAAGTGATGGGTGGGACCAAAATTACATTTCCCTCTAATGAATTTTGTAATACGATAAATATCAGGAGATAATTTGTATTATGAATGAACATGATTCTTTATTTGTTCAAATTTATGATTCTACTATTTATGAACATATGTTGTATGTTATCGTGGTTCAAGGTTTGTTCACTACTATATGTACTATTTGAGCTCTATGTTTTGATGTTTCATTATTTTGTATATTCCACTATACATGAATTTAAAAAAATGTTTCCATAATGATTATATGTTTTATGCTACACTTATTATAGGATGTTACTCATTGTGTTCCTTGAAATAATATTGATCCTTGTCCTTTATTTCTTATTATCTAGGAATTTCAAAAACCCTATTTTTTATATATATATCCTTTGGTGACTACATGTATTAATGATATTGTGAATTATTTAAAAGCTTAAAAAAGAATATTTTTAATAAAATTTTACTTTTATAATTTATAATGGATATGTGAGCCTAATTTTTCCATGACACAATACATTTGGATCCTGAATTTAATATCTATTATAACAGTTATCTTAAAGAAAATTTAGTAGTATTGTACGAAAATGGAGGGTCTATAATGTTGGTATCATATAATGGATATTTAGTTTGGGAATTAGTATTAGAAAAATATAGAGAAAACATGAAGATAACTTCAAATTTTAAGTGATACATCATATGTTCTGGTAAAGTATTAGGGTTCAAGGTTTTCAAGAAATAAAATAAATGTTTTGATATTATATTTGGATATGGTTTTGGAAATATTTTTACAAGGGGAATAACCATGAAAATACCATATTTTTATTTGAATCGAGCATCACATGGTGGAGGAAAAAGGGCCTTATTGTACACATAGGTTGGATTATCGAGTCTTCTATAAGTTATAACCCATTGAAATTTAGTGGCCCTTCTAATACACTATTAACTAAATAGTTTCTTACTTAATGGATAATATATTTTCAATTATCTTATTTCCTGATTATGATAATTTGATTCCATTTATTAATTATATTGATGTAGAGGTATAAAAATCGTGTTAATTGATAGTGAGTACCATTTTAAAATATTATATGGATGATGTGGAGTGGGATGTATTTAAAAAAATTCATAAAAAAATATTTCCATTGAACTCTATGAAAAAATATGGAGAGATAATTCCTAAAGATTACAAAAATAATGATGGTGAATTGGTTATGGATTATGAGAAAAATGTCCAATAATTGCAAGATGATCCTTCAGTTTTTTACTAATAATGATTATAAAATAGATTGATTATATACTTGTTTAAAACAACACCTATGAAAGGATACAGTGATATGAGACTTTTGGATTTACAAAGAAGCTGTGTAATGTAAAATAGTCTCATGGTTGTGGAGGTAACAAACTAAAGTCGGAGTTTCAAACCAGTGGATAAAATGAAAATGGAGGAAATAATATCTTACCACTAACATGTTAATAATATTAGAAGAATATTCATGAGAATTTGATCAAGTGGATTAGTAAATGATTTAAAATGGGAAATATGGAAAATAACTCAGGGATTTAAATGAGCTATGAAGAAATTTGAAAATGTGATGGAGGAATAGAAGGAACAACCAATGATTCAATAGTTAAACTCTAGGGATCAAAGGAACTATGAAATATTGTGCCCTAAACTATGGTTCATTAATGTTGATCCATTTTTACTACCACTAATGGTAAGGAGAAAGGGAATGCATATGGTATCACTATAATATAGGTGGAACATGAAAAGGAATTCATACTCGGTATACTACCTATCAACTCATGAATGGAGAATATGTTTTTATAATAATTTTAATTACATTCATTTATATATTAAATGTTTTATAGAACTATTATTTCAAAATCTGGATACCATGATGTATAAATATTTATAGAAATTTCTTATGTTGGGATGAATGAAATCCATTTATTTAACACTTCTCCTATCACAATATGTAGAAATATTCTTCAATAAAATATTATAAACCTTAACATTATGGAATTTTATTCTTTACTATGAATAGATAAGATCTCATTATATAGAAAACCCAACCACTATCATGGAAAGGAAGTATCTTTTCTTTTTCCAAACCTGCATATACTCATTTAAAAATTTATGGATGATCTGGTAGATCCAATCAATAATCCATTTATTTTTTGTGATGATACCCTATGAAGAAGCATATTTTTCCCAAATGGTTGAGATAATAGGAAATATAAACATTGAGGAAGTTCCCATTTTGAGGATTTCACTAATTTATTTCCTGTAGATTGTCCCATAATTCCACTAGATCATGAGGTAGGTTTCTCAACAATGCTCCTAAAAAGAGCCACACCTATCAATAAATTCCACAATTGGATGGCCCTAATTATGTATGTGGAGTTAAATGAGATGTTTCATGTGAATTTTTAAAATTTATTTAATTTCCCTAGTGAATATTATTTGGGATAACCATTTCAATTTTTAATCAAAAATAATAGATAAAAGTATATTTTTATGGACTATGGGGAGCTCCTTAAGATCACGAAAAATAATAACTATTCCCATCTAATGATTGACAATTTGTTCAATCAACTATGATAACATTTATACTTATAAAAATGGAAAATTTATTTTTGGATTTCATAAACTAAATGTAAATATTGGTGAAATTGATTAGAGAATATTTCTTACAATGTATGGACACTACTAGTTCATAGTGATGTTTGTCAGACATAATAATTCCCTTAGAATATTCTTGTATTTGATGAATATATAATTTAGTGAAAACATGAAATAACATGATAGTCATTAACATTGATATTATCATATACTATATGATAAGGATATTTCATGATGAAAATCTATGGATTAGGTTTGTGACATTTATAAGGGATAAAGTATATTCTATGTTCAGAATGTGTGAGTTAAGGATGAATCTAGTCAAATTAATGGGGGGATATAATCAAAAGTGTTGGAAAAATTTTCAACCCATCAATGATTAATATAATTTAAAAGTTGACCATACACATTAGTGTGATGTAAATCCAATTTTTTGAATACTTGGATACTTATGATGGGTTATTAGAAATTTATTTGATTTTATTACTCACTTTCTATGTTAACAAGGAATGGGGTAAATAGGAATTGATTGAAGAATGTGAGGATATATTTATGGAGCTCAAGAAGAGGGTAATCACTACCCTTTTATACATACTACCATTAAGTGGGGATGGTTTTATCATTTTGGATATTTTCTATAAATATTAGGAATAACTAACTTTATAGTGAGAAGTTTGACATATATACATATAACAAGAGAATAATGTATATATTCACATAGTAAGATCTCATTATACATTTTTAGAGATTCTTATATGCAATCAAGGAATATTATTTCAATAGTAACTTCCATCCAATAAATATAAATAGGGAATATAATACTCCTAGAAGAAAATAAAATTCCACTTTATCCTTGATATGGATTTAGAAAGGCAATATTAAAATATATATATAGATGATGAATCGTAAAATCATAGTAGAAAGGGAATATATCCTAACCATTCCATAATTATTTCCTAACCATTTATCCACAAGAAGATCAAGTATTAAAAACATAATATTTTTACCTTTATAAGTATGTGAATGTGGTGAAGGAAGGGATTCTTCATGAGTTCAAAATTGACAAAGATGGTGTCATTTGATTTGGGACTATAATTTTCTACCTTCATCACCCACAATATTGAAGGTGCAATTAGATAATTCTCATAACTCATATTTCCCTATATTTAAATTATGTAATAATATGTACAGTGATCCTTGAGTGCACATCTAGTGGGACATCATGAATAAATATATCGATTAGTAAAATAATTCTCTTATCATGTTATCAAGTTAACACTAAGATATTTGCAACCAAGTGGACGATACATCCATTACCCATACACCCATTGAAATGAGGAAATATCACTTCGACATTTTACATAGGTCCCTTGACTAAACACAATTTTAAAAATGTGATATGGGTTTTGGTTTATAGAATCACTAATACGACCCACTTCATTGATTTTGCAGAGAATTTATCATTATAAAAACTAAAAATGACACACTTAAATGAAATGCTTGTGATATATAGGGAACTATTTTTTATCATATCTGATATTGATCAAATATTCCCATTGACATTCTAGAGAATTATTAAATATGTAATGAATAATAATATTTAATTTTATTACAACCTATCACCCCGAAACTGGTGGCTAGTATAAAAGGGAAATTCAGATAATTGAGGACATAATAAGTGCCTTAACAATGGAATTTAAGGGAGGATGATAACAATATATCCAATTAGTATAATTTTCAAACAATAACAGATTCAACTAATTTATTCAAAACAATGTTTGGGAGTATATTAATGGGAGGATATGTGGACATCCTACATGTTGGGATAATTATTTTGAATGAAATATACTTGTAACTAATAATGTATATGAGATTATATAGAAATTTGAACCCATCGAAATGAATATAGTATATACATATATTTAGATGAAGTGGTATACCGAAAATAATCAAAGCTATGAGATTCATGTTGTTGGAGAAAAAATCTTCCATTCAGTATCACTGCGGAAGAGATTCATGCATATTAAAAAGAATGGAAATCTTGGCCCAATGTATATTTACACCTTTTATATCCTTGATCTCATAGGAGAGGATATATTTCATCTATAAATTTTACCAAATATAGCTCATGTCCATGATGTATTCCCTGCATTAATATAGTTGTAATACCGAGCAGCTACCTTACTTTTACTAAATCCAAAGGTTGTATAAGTAGGGAATTACCTATCTTGTGATGAGAATACATGGAGTATAATGGACTTTATAGTCAACATTATATGAAATAATTCAACTACACATGTCAAAGGGTTGTGTAAGAATCATAAATAAGAACATGGGATGTGGTACCAAGGGTAAAAACTAAAACATATGTACCCCCGCATATTCCAAATCTATAATATGAGTTGAAATTTTGGAGGTGAAAACTAGAAAAGGGAGGAAGAATGTAATAAACTAGAGATAATAAAATCTGTTTCTTGAAATAAATGTGTGTTATATGATATAATATATTAGAATAAACATACATCACAAAAAGAGACCAATAACAATTTATATCATTAATTTATATTGATACATTATCTTACATATAAAACCGTGAGAAATAAAAAATTACATTGGGTAAAAAATATAAATTAGGAAAATTAGAATGGGAAAATTTATATCCTTTCAATATACTGTAATAATAACACCCAAAACCATTACCAAAGAAATGAATAAAAATATTGGAAAACTAATCATGATAATATAAAATTAGAATATAGAACCACGAGAGTAATTGTTCTAAATTTTGAATGAATGAATGAATTAAATTTTGTAAGATTTAAAATACTACTGGAATAGAATAATGATTATAGGGAATAGTAACCTTACCATTGTGAATAGTAATCTGATAGTTGGAATTATAATGTAACATGAAAATAATGAAATTTAATACAAATAATTTTTATCATGATTAATGTATGTAAATAGAATGATTATAATTAGAAAAAATATATACCATGATTAAAAAATAATATAATAATATAATAATATTTTTAATAAAATATTTTTTCAAGTATTTAATAAAAATCAAAATTTAAACATTGAAAATTAAAATTTCCAATTTAAGTAAATTTTTTTTCATAATAATAATTTAAATTTTTAAATCGTCATGTCAACATTTTTGACCTTGATTTTTTGATTAATTTATGGAAATACATCATAATTTCATTGTATAGTAAAACTATAGTTCCTTTAATAACCAATATATATTAAATTAGAAAATTAATTTTTAAATAATGATGAAATAAATTATTGAAATTTTGGATTGACTAAGAACATATTAAATTTTTTATATGATTAATTAAAATACTATAAACATTGTTTCCTATCTTAAAAATTATTTTCCAATTTCTAATGTCTATAAAAAACTATTAAAATAAAAAAAATTCATTTAATCCAAATTTATTTTTAATAAAATATTGAATTAGATTTATAAAACAATTTAAATTCCTAAGCACATTTTGTTTTTTATATATTATTAATAGTGTAATTAAATTCCCTATTATATGGTTTAGCACTGCTATTTTTTTTCTACTTTTTTCAAAAAATATGCTTCTCCTTATATATAAATAACCCCTCTCCCTTCCATTCTAAAACAATTAATCCCTCATATACAAAATCATAATATATTCCAAAAAAATCACAAATAATACCTTTAAAATCATTATAGATGCGGTGGAGTAATAAAACATAAATATTTCAAACTGATAAGGGGCATTAAATTGGAACCACTTCTAGAAAGAGGCCTTAACCATTAAAACAATTATCATCTTTCCCTTTTCTCATTTCATTTAACCCTTCTCTATTTTTATTAAAAACTCCATTAACCAATTACATTGTATCTTAGAATGATCCATATAAGTTTGATATACAACAAAAATTAAAATTTTAATATAGGACTAAATAATGAATCTCCGGCCTCCTCTTTTGAATGTGTCACATTGTTTGTATATTAACCACCATTGAGGATGTTTACAGTTATTTTCATATAAAAAACCATATATATTTTTATAAGAAAATATTTGTTATAATATTATATATATATATAAAATATATTAATCATAAATGAATTAATTATATATATATGACCTTGAATAAAAGAGAAAAATAATATCGAAACGGTAATTTATCAATGAAAACCTGATATCAAAATGTTTTCCCTTTAATGATGGGAATTAATTAATATATTAAAATTATTAAAATTGATAAATTGGGGCATAAATTAAAATAATTTACTTCTTGTGTGATTTTTTAATAAACCTATGTTCATTAATCAGGATTCGGGAAAGTGAACAAATAAAGTAGGATTTATAAAATAGGGATTCTCAAACCCGAAATCTTTTTGGGTTATCCTTATGTTCACACTATTTTCAATATGGATATTCCCATAATATCCTAAAAACCCTTTATGATTTTACAATCATTTTTTTGTATATACCCATGCTTCCTAACATTCCAAAATGATTATTATAGAAATTTTAATGGTTTTCCCCAAAGACTGTATTCTTAATTAACAAAACTATTACTCCTCCTGAGTTGTTTATTTACAAAATAAAAATGATTTGGTATTCGAATATATGATCTCCCTTTTTAGTTTTTGAATCCCAAAGGCTATTCTATAATTATTTCTATGTAAATTTTTTTATTAGTCACTTTACAATCAATGGGTATATTTCATTACTAATATTTTTATATATTCTATGTGTGATGAATGATTTATTATAATTTAGGAAGTTATGGGTGGGATTTGAATTATTTATCAATCCAATTCATTGGTCAATGTGATATATATCATCATATAATTTTATCTGTGTGTAAACATGATTCTATATTTTTTCACATTTATGATTTTTTGATTTAGGAACATTTGTTATATGGGAAGTAGAAGTGATATTTTTTCACAACCAGGTGCTTTATTTGACCACTCTTTTATAATGTTTAATTATTATACATATTCTAAATTATATGACATTACCAAATGTTTCAATCATTATTATGATTATGAACCTATGATTATTATATGATTATATTGATTGTCATCACCCATTAAATAATGATTCCTATCAATTATTCCTCATATTTCATGGATTTTAGCTTAACCATTTCCATAACTTATATAAATAGAAAAATAAATGTAATAAGGATATATAGAATAATTTATAATGATAAAGGTGATGATTTTAAATAATTTTTACCTTTTGGTTATATACAATTTATTTATGTGCCCAATTCTCCCTATAAACTAAACCTTAAAAATCTGGATTGTATTGCATTTATGTTTTTTATCTAAAAAGTGATGTAATAGTTATGTAGAAAAAGAATATGGTTGTTGTATCTGTATTTTATAATATTGAGATCTTATTCGGGTTTTCAAGTTATAGTGGGTCATGTACTAATCATATTTTGTATGTAAAAGGATCCTAATAATTATTTAATGGTCAAAAAATATTTTCATGTTAGAATGGCCGCCAAATTATATTCATAATTGATTTTAAATATTTATAACATATTGGATATATATCTTCATAATATTTGTTAATTTGGTGTGAAATAATAAGAAATTATAGTTAACAATAACCACAGTAAAAAATCAATCAGAATAAAACATATTTATTACATTACAACAGATATTGTTCATATAAACAACATGAAATTGTAGTTATTTGGTACTAAACATCAAGTAGTGTATTTTTTTCAATGATTCTAAATTAATATATACATTAGAGGCATTGTATAAAAATTATAATACAACTAATTTCTTAAAAATAAATATTTTCATGAAAAATCCCCTCTCTAATATTCATATACTAAAGTATTTTTCAATTTCATGTTATTAATATGATTATAATGGGAGTTTTATTAAGTAATAGTTATAGAAAAAATACATATGAACACATATTAATTGAATATGAACTTTGATGTTTGAATAATTATTTTTAAACATATGGTGTCATATAATCTAAATTTAAAGAGAAACTCACAAATTAAGAAATCATGAAAAATATATAGTAATATAAATCACCATATATATTCTAAACAAAGACTCAACTCATATAAGTATTTAAAAATTATTAATTAATATTTGTTAAAACATTGAAACTATTGAGTGAATAAGAAAAAATTATTTAAAAAAAATATTTTTAATTATCTAAACATCATACAAATTTGGGGGATCATGGATTTTCCCTACATGAAAAATTCAATAGATGATGTTCCATATAATGTTATTGTAAAAGTGAGAGAATAGTTGAAAAATGATAAATTAATTTCTAATTTTAGTGATATCTCTAATGAATTATAATCAGACAAAATTCCATTATAGTGATATATTTACATATTATATGAAAATTAAATTCATTGTTGGAGAATTTATTTATAAAATTATGTAATTTAGGGTCCCTTTTAAATTATTTTCCCTTGGATTTATATGTTTGAGTTATAAAATGCTTGATAATTTTGGTGAAGCTATAAATGTTTTTATATTAATCATAAATCATTGTGGTTTAATTTTTAGGTTAATTCCATGAGTGTCTATGAGTAAGATTATATAAGATAATTGGGTTATTTTTTGAACCATTAAGAAATATCTCATAGTATAAATGTCCTTTTGTAAAATTAAAATCAATAATTTTTAGAGTAACTTCCTGAGTTTCCTTCCAATGAATTTTCCAACAATACAAGAATACCATTATGCATTATTTAAAAAAATGTTATATGATTATTAATAGGACATGACACCAATATAATACCTAGAAATATGTTTTTACTCCATTTTAATGACAATTAGAAGAGTAACTACATCGTGGAGTTTAGGACCATTCTGCCATGCAATTTCATAATAATTAACCCTAGATAAGTTAGAGTAACTCATATAGTCACATCTATTGTCTCAGTGTGAAAATATTATTTTCTATTTGAACAAGTAGATATATGATACTGGGGTATCACTATAATGTGATGGGATATTGATCTAAACCACAATATATAATATTATTTCATATTAGTAAGGATGTAAATTTTTTTCATAGTTCTATTTAGTAAATACATTAGCATCACACTTGACGGAAATTATATAGATAAACTAATCCTAAAAATTTGTGGGAACCAATAGATAATCCAATTAATCAATATGTTATATAGGTGGTCACAAATTGGATATATAAAGAAACATATAATATTATTGAGACAAAATACGTTTCAGTTGATTGAAAATTTCTATATTCTGGGATTCCCAACAACTACGTAAATGAATCTAAATGGTGTAGATATTATCACAATGTATACAATGGTAGAATTTAGTATCGAAGAAATTTCTATTGGTTATATTTTTAATATTAATTTAAATTTAAAATTTATTTAGATTATTTTGAAATAATATATAATGTGGGAGAATATATAATATAATACATAGAATATATAGGTTAGAAGAATAAATAATAATTAATTTTAAATTAAATGATGAAAACTCAAAATGGAAATAATTTATTTATTTGATCGAATATAGTATAACATCATGTTTGAGAATATTTTTTAAATTGCTAAATAATATATTTATTATTAATAAAAATAAATATCAACATTGAGAACAACATTTATTATTCAATTTCATTTAATTATCAATAATATTTGGAAAAACAAACTCTGTGTTGTAATCATCATCATTGTGTCCCAATTAAATACTAGTTGTTATAATATTTATAAAATCCAAGGACCCAATTAAGTAATTATACTTCTATAAAGGCAATAATCACATACATCCTATGTAGTGATTATTTTTCATATCAATAAATCATTGATATATGAACCATATATTTAACTTAATGTGAGTAGTCTAAAAAAAATAACATTGTACCTACTAATTTAATATCACCATATATGGGTGGGTTAGTGTGAACATATTTTCAAAAAATATATATGTTTCTAAAAATATATGGACATGATCCTCAAAATTTTGAAAGAAATATACAAACTTTGAAACACCCTATTTCTCCCCCATCTTATGTTGTGTATTGGGATATTAGGTTGCTTCAGAATAGATTCATAACTCATTGATAAAAATACTATTATATATAATTGTAATTTAAAGGATAATTCATACTATTGGTGTGTACATACTGTAAAATACTAATAAGGTTAAAAAATTAAGGAAAATAGTATTTTGAAAATTCTAAAAAAAATTATATAAATTTTGGAATCAATTCATTAATAATATTATGGTAATAAAAAATATTCAATCCAAGTTCATCCTATTGTTAGGGGGAAATAATGTTCTTAAAAAACTAATGAATAATATAGTTTTTTTTTTGGAACAAAATTTTTATTATGAAAACACACTCATATTTTATAATCAAAATAATAAAAATTGTTAAATATTTAATGAGTATTGAATATATAATTTTCTTAATTGAAAAAAAATATCATGCTTATATTATTAATACCCCAATAAAAAATGTACCACCAATGATTAAGTTGATAAATAATTTTTATCGCCAATTACATCAATATTGAGGAATGCATATCCACCAATTTAATTAATTCATTGTATTTTTGTAATCAATTTGAAAAAATTTCCTAAGTAAATATTAATGTAACTATATTTTACCAAATGGGGATATGATATTTATATGAGATAACTATTACTGAAATTTTAAATTAAATAGTCATTATTTAAATTATTTTGATTTGTTTATTGTTTATTTGTGTAGAATGAAATAACATTAATGATATAGGATAATGTTATAAAAGATGATTTATTTTAGAAAAGATATAGAATTTAAAATATGATATTGTGCTAAAAACAATTTAATATTTATTTATTTGGTTAATTTAATTTCTTATGAAATGAAGAGTTTTTTATTTGATAATGAATAACATTTTGTATATTCAAATAATAATATTGTTCTATATAATGACTAATCTCATTTTTCTATAAGTTGATTAATTTTTAATGAATTAATAAAAAATGGATCATGTTGTTTTCCATTAATTAAATGATTCATTATTGAAATAAAAATTTATTTAAGATTGTATATGTGTTTTTCATAAGATAATACCTTCACAATAATGTATTATATTACTCATTGGAAATTTTTTCAATAAATGTGTGTGTTTCTAATAATTTGTGTAATGGTTAACCAATACTTATATATACTGTGGAAGGGAGATAAAAATATATATTACTAATAACGGGAAATAAAATTTGAGTTGTTTTTTGCATTATACTATTGAAATTTGTATTATACTAGAAACTAAATTCATTCTTCATCATCATGTTTTTATCTATGGTTTATAATTTAAGTTTTTTTCAAATGGTATTACCCATTATTAAATACAACAATATAAATAATCTATTACAAAATATGATGTTTTTAAAGAATGTATATATTTTTGAGTCATGTGCTATGTGAATAAATGATAAGTGTGACTTCCACTAATGGAAAAAAATGATTTGATTTTTTATAGAGACAATATAAAATCCTGAATAGTAGGTATGTATGAATATGATAAATATTTAAAATGTATCATTTTTTGAAATATAACAAGGTGAAGAAGAAATAAACTCTATGATGAACACTATTTAATATTAAGAAATGGTCTCTTGATCTAGAATGATAATCATCAATTATATTACTGTTTACTACAAAAAATATCTAGATAAATATTTTCATGCTTCAATGTTATCCCCATGACATAATTATTTATACAAGAAAAAGGAGTATAACCATGTTTAATTGGATACCAATAATCGAAATCTAAGGACTAGCTACTCACAAAGAGTAATGCAATTTCTAATTCAATGCATCTATTGATATGGATGTGATGTTTCTTATCTTATAAGTATATATGTATATGGAAAATAATGGTATCATTATCTATTTGGTTACAAGAAATTGAACAAAAGGTGATTTTAAAATGGATGATTAAAGGTTTACATTATTTCACCACTTCTCAATGTATATGTCTTTTATCTCCAACAATGTCTATCAGGATTATATTAATATTACATATCTTTTCTAAGAAATAAAAAATTATTATGGTATGTTTGGGTTATATTAATAAGAATTTATTTATGGAGTTGGTTAAGCCATGTCCCCAAATAAAAAAAAACATGATACATGGAAGAAAATCATCATAATATTATATAATAATAATATAGTGTAATACTAAAAAAAAATTGAATGAAATTATATATTTACAAAAAATACAAAACTATGTATAAAAATTATTGAACATTATATTTATTTATAATTTAATTTAAATAAATTGACAATGAAGAAAAAAAATTCGCAAAAAGAGAGGAAATATATTTAGTAGAGTTATAATGCTAAATTAAAAATGATAAATTGAGATTATGTTATTTAAAAATTATGATATATTTTGAATAATTATTATTTGAATTATTTATAGAATCTTAATCGATATAACCATTTGGGTATGTATTTTTTGGAATTATTAGTCATTTTGGTAAAATTTTAAATATTGTTAATTGTGGAAAAGTAATCAATAGGGCGAAGTAGTTAATGGGATAATTTATGAAAATTGTGTTTGATTTGGTAAGGATTATGCGATTGATTATCTATCTATATGTGGGATTTAGATACAAGAGTAATGTTCTATTGTTAGGTGACTACTATAGTTTATCCATTGAAAATTCATTTTAAATAACTATTTGAAATACTATATATAGTGAGTATATTCAAAAATCAAAATTTATAATTTATTTTTTATGAAGAAACTATTTCCTAATGTTTTTGAATTAACACATTTGTGATTTTTATGTCTAATATTATTATATTGGTAATATCATTTGGATTTTTCCACAACCAATCCAAATATAAACACCATAAAACATGGTTTTAATGAAATCACATACTATAGAAGTTCAAGATGATGAACATTTATTCAATGTCCTTATTAGCCTAATAACATCCAAAAACAGTCCACATTTCTTATATCAGTATTAATATTATATTGATATAAAAAAATTTCATATAACAATTATCTAATGTATTATTTATATATAAATATTAATTTAATAATGGAATCATTTAATAATTGTAAGATATACATTACCATAATTACCAAATAATGATGTGTTTTGTATTTCTCTATAAAAATTATTATTTTTATAATTAAAAACCAAATTAGATTTAATAAAATAAAATATATATATATATATATATATTTATTTATTTATTATTCCGAAAAATATATAAGAAGATTAATATAGAAAAATATATCCTTTTAAGTTAAAGTAGTATCTTTTGTTGTATAACATATAATTATATTACATTAAGTGTTTTATTTAACAATTAATTTACATAAATGTTATATTTATTATTTAAAACACATTCCACATTTGAAATTAGATTATAATAGCTATTTAAAATGAATAAAATAGTGGGAAATAAAATATTTTAAAAAAATATATATGAATAATAAGATATTTAAAATTAAAAAAATATATCCTAGATAAAGGAGAATCATATTAATATACTATAATTGTCTTTAGTCCATGTTTAATATCTAAATACAATACTATTTCACATATATTAAATATTGGTTATTAAATAAAATTCAAAAAAATTTACTTATATATAAAAACCCGAAATTATTCACTCAAACACAAACCTAGATTCAATTTTCCACTCATATTATTAACTATTTTACCCTCTATATGATCATATTAGGTTATTGAACAACTTTTTGAAAACCATTAATCCCCAAACACTAATGGTTTGAATGACTAAAGTAAAAATGTCAGTATTATTGAAGATGTAATATATTCTTCTCAAATTATTTTAAATTTTTATTAAATTATAAGTCATAATTAATTAAATTTATAACATTAAAAAACATAAAATAAATATCTAATGAATTTAGTATAAAATAATATATATATTATTTGTTTTATTATTTGTAATTTTATTACATTGATCACAGAGTTGATTAAACAACCTCATCAGATAAAATTTTTCATAAAAAATCCCCATGTTAATTTATAGAGAATAAATCATATAATATGATATAAAATAAAGTTGAATATATATTTACATTATGATCAAATTTATGTCCTATATAAATTTATATGAAAAATATTTTCATTTCAAAAAAAGTCTTTATGTCCCGAAAACCCCTTTTGAAAAAAAATGCTGGTCTATTTTTTATTAATTGAAAATATATTTGTGGTGGACTAAAATTGATATTTGAGAATATATATATAAATAATGATTATATTAAAATTTCAATTTTTAATAAGTGATACATTATAAGTATTTATAATGATATAAAACTTAATACTAAAATAAAATGCGAACTATAATCATCATGTAATAGAATATGTGGTCTTTAAATGTATAGAAAATGAACACTAAGTAAAAAATAAGTATAAATAATACAATTTTAAAAATATGGATTTAAAATAACAAAATAATAAGAAAAAGTTTCTTATACATAAATTAATATATTTATATTTATATTACTGGAGGCATCATGTATACGAATTCTATATTAATTATAATTACTTTAGATTCATCTTCATGATATATATAATTATATTTTGTGTATATAAGATCATAAAAACAATTGTTTGGAAAATAATATATTTTAAATTATAATCATTTCTTATTATTTGATCTGTTATTGATTTTTCCATTTAACATTATGAAATTGAAAATTATATTTCCACTTAATTCCTCTCAATTATTTTATTCTCTTTTCATTATGACGACTATTTAGTATATTAAGTAAATCAGGTTGGAAAAAAACATAATATTACATTATTTTCATCTTAATTTTTATTTAAATTATATTATACTATTTTTATTAGTATTTTTAACTCACACTTAATATAAAATATTTTTTCCATGTTCAATATTTGATTTCTCCCCCATTGAGGTTATTTCTCCTTATATATTCTGTTATATAGTGTATATAATTTAATTTTTAGAAATATATTAAATTTATTTTAATATTTTTATAGGTTATTACCATGTGATTTTTCCTTTATTGAAATGGATTATTTCAAGACTCTTTGAAAAATTTATTTGACACATATATTTTCCCTTTTGAGTTTTCAATGATATAGATTATCCCCATGGTATGGTTATTAGATACCATTATTGTTTCACCAAATGAATATGTAGGAAAATATTATGATGTGATGTGTGGGTTATAGAATCCCGACCATTTCTTACATTACTATTAAATCATTATAATGATAAACAATATAATTGTATTTCACGTTGGGGATCCAAATGTTTAGTGTCTTTGGAAAACTAGGACCGTACATAACAATTACAACATCAAGCATAAAAATTTATTAATTTCTTATTTTCTAGTTTCTTATTGGCACTTGTCCTCTCTTTAGTACATTTATCCACTTGAGGGTATACATCAAAAGGTGTGATCGAGAACCCCGGTAAGAGGATAGATAATAACAACATTTCATGGGGTGAGCATAATCATAACATATGCAAAAGGTCATGGACATGAGAGGAGCATAAATAAAGACATGAAATGTGGGAATGCATAAAAATTAAACCTCATTTTTATTGGTTAACTACCACACATGCTTGTGAACCAATCTAGCATCTTTTTCACACATCATTTCACATATACTCTTGAGATTCATCACTTTGCCCAATGCATTGGAGCGCTGTATAATTCCAGGCGCACCCGTCACATCATAACATTATCATTATCATGATTGACACATAGAACACATATATAAAGTGAACATAACTAACCCATGTAATGTAATGGGTTTCATCTCATAATAATACATTCATAAGCATTGGGTTCCCAAAATAAAGAGGGAACAACATACTTGATACAAGAACCATCAACCATGAATGAGAGGTAAAAGTTGAGTTCTTAAAAGAAGAGTTATTTTGGAAAACATTTTGTTAGACTTGAACTTTATTAGAAAACATTTATATCCCAAATAAGGTAAGATAATTATGATGAAATTGTATTTAAGGAAAACCATATCAAAATGGAGAGAAAGAAGGAGAACCCAAACGAAGAAAATTCAGTTCGAGATTTCCCCTTACCTTGTATCAGAATGCTTTCTTCTCTTTAATGTACAATATTATGACATTATATTCGTTAATTAAAAATTAAAGAACCATTTATACATTAATAGGGTTAATTATGGTTTCATTATATGATTTTATTTGCCTTTGAATGATTTATAGAGTTTAAAAACATTGTTCAGGAATGGTTGTTTTTATGGTTTTCTTGAGTGGTTCACTTGTATTCTTAAATTGATGTTCCGGTTGAACATAGGTAATCATCCAGAACTGATATTACATGTTATTAATTATATTATAGGATTTTTAATGATCATATAATGAATTATATTAGATCCATGTGGATGAATCATTAGATAATAATTAAATGATGATTGTTTGGGTTAATTTTGGCGGTTTTTCGATCACAACAAACTTGTTTTAATTTATCACTTAGTAATATGTTCATAAGTTACTTCCAGAAATATAAATAGGAAATAATATATATAAAATATTCTGGTTCAACCCTAAATATTGTTTCATGACCAGATCTGAAGGTAGAAATTTAATAAGAAAACATGTCATTCTTGAAGGTGATAAATTAACACCTCACGAACAACATTATCGTTAATAAAATAAAAGAAAGAGGGAAAGGGAGGTTGGATGATATAATATCCCATTAGAATCATATATTACATTATATGTATAATACTGGAGTTACAATACAATTTTGTAGAAGATAGATGGGGAGAGATCATGAAATTAACTTGAACATGAAAGGAAATTAAAGGAGAAGAGGGAGAGAAATTACCTCTTGAATCCTTCTCTTGAGAATCTCCTTAAGGGATGAAGTGTGGTGTTTTTAAGATAACATCAGATCTTGGATGTGTTGGAGGGTATAGGTAGGACGTTTGTGCAGATTTTAGAGAAGTCTTGGAGCTTTAGAGGTGTCAGGGAATTATGGTTTGAAGGGTGGTTTTTATAGTGGAGGGGAGGGGTAAATTTTGAATATATAATTCATTATTTTATTATTTCCTTCAAGAAAACCAATATTATTGTTTCATGTGACCCCAAATAGTAATAAGTTCATGTTATTTTGAACCATGTGGCCTTGAATCACATGTTATGTCATGAATAGTGTATTTAACTGTTAAATTTTATATACGGTATTTTACTGTATTTCACTATTCATAAAAAATTCAAGTTTTTCAGAAAAAATACAAAACATTTACCCTAACCATTTTACAACATGTCAAACTCAAAAATATATTCCATTTTTCAAAATTAATTTTCTAAATATTATAAATTTAATTTTTAAATAAAGTCATAGTTAATTAAAAAAATAGCAATATTAAAGGTGCGCTTAGTTTTATTTCTCATTGAAAAATTAATTATGATCTCATTATCTTATTACTTTAATAAAATAAAATAATATTATTATTTACAATTCATAAGGGTCATATTACAATTAATTTTACTATTCATAAGGGTATGTTACTATTCACCCAAAAACAAGTTTGTTCAATCAGACTCCAAAAATCATCTTGAACACAACCGTGTATGGGGATTTTCAAAATTCCAAACACAGAAGTGACAAAATTCTGATTAAAGGTCACTTATCACTTAGTAGTTCATTATGATGATAATTCATGTAATTTTATGACATAATTTTATAAAGGAAATTATCATTGATAAACTTTGGGTTGCTGCATTTTCCCCCCTTAAGAAATTTCTCCCTCGAAATTTTGGTTTACATAAAATGGTGAGGGTACTTCTCCTTCATTGCCTCTTCTAGTTCCCAAGATTCTTCCTCAAACATATGTTTCCTCCGCAACACTTTGACAAGGTTGGTTGTATTGTTTTATAGAACTTTATCACTTCGGTCCAGAATCGTTACTGGCTGCTCCTCATAGGAGAGATCGTCTTCTAGCTACACCACCTCTGATTTTAGTACATATGAGGGATCATGTATGTACTTCCACAAATGTGATTCGTGAAAAACATCATGAACTCGAGCCATATTTGGTGGAAGTGCAAGACAATAGGCTACATCTCATATGTGTTCAAGGATCTCAAAAGGGCCAATGTACCTTGGGCATAGCTTCCCTTTCATTCCAAATCACATGACTCTATTCCATGGAGATATTTAATGAAAGACTTTATCTCCAACGTCGAACTTCAAGTCCATTCGACAGTTGTCAGCATAGCTCTTTTCCTGACATTGAGTTTCTTTGATGTGTTACTGGATGACTTGAACCTTATCAGTCATCTCTTGAACAAAGAACAAGTCCAAGTATCTTTCGTTCTCTAACTTCATCCCAACAGGTTGATTTTCTACATCGCTTTCCATACAAAGCTTCATATGGATCCATTTGAATACTCGAGTAGAAGCTATTGTTGTATAAGAACTCAAAAAATGGGAGATGCTGATCCCATCCACCTTTGAATTTTAGAGAGCAGGATCTAATCATATCTTCAAGAGTCTGAATAGTCCCTTCATATTGGCCATCAGTTTGAGGATGATAGGTTGTGATGAAATTTAATTCAGTACTCAAAGAATGATGAAGGCTCCTCTAGAATTTAGATGTGAACCTCGAATCATGGTCAGAGAAAATTGAGAGTGGAACACCGTGAAGTCTCACCACTTCCTTCACATATATCATTGCAATATGTTCAAATGAGAGATCTTCACGAATAACAATGAAATGGGAAGTATGGGTGAGTCGGTCAACCACAACCCATATCTCATTATTTCCCATTTACGTCTTTGGGAGACCCGTGACAAAGTCCATAGTAACATTATCCCATTTCAACATGGGTATAGGCAATGGCTACATAATACCCTTGGACTTTTATCACTCATCTTTAACATTCTGACATACCAAGTACCTTGATATATATTCTGGAATCTCTTTCTTCATGTTATCCCACCAAATGTGTTCTCGGAAATCACAGTATATCTTGGTACTCCCAGGATGGATAGGGAAAGTTGATCTAGATTAATTTTCCAATAGATCCTTCTTTACATCAGGTGATTAAGGCACACAATTCCACGTTCTAAACCGAATCACACCATCATCGTCGATATGAAACTCTTGCAGCTTCCCTTCTATTACTACATTAACCCTCTTTTGTATCTCCACATCATCCATTTTTTCTTCCTTAATCTTCTCTAGGATGGATGGTTGCGCAATCATTTGGGTAAGGTAGGATGTATCCCCTGTCCTTGTGATTTCCAAATCTATTCTTTGTATATCCAAGAAGATAGGGTCTTTATCAATCTGCATCATGGATACAGTAGCGGGTTCTTTTCTACTTACAGCATCAGCTACCTTGTTCACCTTTCAAGGATGATAGTGAATTGTGCAATAATAATCCTTGATTTGCTCTAACCATCTCCTTTGATGCATGTTGATATCCTTTTGTGTGAATATATAATTTAGGCTCTTTTGGTCGGTGTATATGTCACACTTCTCACCATAAAGGTAGTGCCACCTAATTTTTAGGGCAAAAACATGGAATCTAGCTCTAGATCAACCATCGGGTAGTTCTGCTCATGGATCATCAACTGTCATGAAGAATTGGCTATCACGTTATCATTTTTCATGAGTACACAACACAAGCCTTTCTTTGAAGAATCACTGTATATCACAAAACATTCTCCACTTTTCGGTAGTGTGAGTACAGCTGCAGTGATCAGCCTTCTATTTAGCTCCTTGAAGCTTCCAACACAATATTCCATCCAGAAATTCTTTACACTATTATTTATTTACTTAGTTAGCGGGATTGAAAATCGTGAGAAGTTTCTCACAAAACGTTGGTAGTACCTAGATAATCCATGAAAACTACGGATTTATGTGACACTAGAGTTCCTGAACCATTCCACAATCGCCTTTGTCTTTGAAGTATCCATATAAATTCCCTCACATGTGATCACATGTCCCAAGAACGTGACTTGCTTCATCCAACAGTCACACTTTCTGAACATGGCATACAACATCACCTTTTTCAATGTTGCCAAAAGAAGTCTTAGATGTTTTTCATGTTCCTCCTTTCTATTAGAGTAGATGAGAATGTCATCGATAAACACTACCACAAATTTGTCGAGGTAATGTCTAAAGAATCTATTCATCAAATCCATGATGATTTCTGGGGAATTAGTATGTCTGAGGGGCATCACCAAAAACTCATAGTGCCCATACCTTTTATGGAAGGCATTCTTTTGAATATCTTCCTTTTTCACCTTTACCAGATGATATACAGAACAAAGATCCACCTTTGAGAAGTATTGATCTCCTATTAACTGATCGAAAAAGTCATAAATCCTTGGAAGAGGATACTTGTTCTTTATGGTGATCTTGTTGAGTTCACGATAATTGATACACATCCGCATGGTTCCATATTTCTTCTTCACAAAGAGCACTGGTGCACCCCAAGGTGATGTACTAGAGCATATGAACCCTTTGTTGAGATTCTCTTGCAGCTGCTTCTTTAACTCCTCCAGTTCGATAAGGGCCATCCTATGGGGACACATCGAGATAGGAGTAGCTCTGGGTATGGGTTCATTTGAGAACTCTACCTCACGATTCGGGGGAATTCCAGGTAACTCTTCGGGAAATACATCATTGTATTCCCTCACGATGGGAATTTCTACAAGGTTGGTACATTCTTTCAACTCAACCATTTGGGCGAGGTATGCTTCTTCATAGGGAATCAACACCCACACCATTGAAGGATTTTTCAAAGGAGATTCAAAATCATCATTGAATTTTTAGAAGAGCCTGGGATGGTTTAGAATATGAAAAGATATTTCCTTTTCCCGATTGTTGATATGTGGTCTATATAATGAGAGCCAATACATTCCCATTATAGAATCAAATTCCACCAAGGGAAGTTTTATGAGATTTTCTGGAAGAATCTTCCCACATACACCAACGAGAGAAGATTCAAACACTTGGGATGCAATGACTGCACCTGTCGGTGTTTTTATAGATATCTCTACATCAAATTTTGGGGGCTTCGATTCTATAGTTCTACCAAACTTGCATGATATACAGGAATGCGTAGAACCAGAATCAAATAATACTTTTTCCATTATTGAGTGAATTGGAAGTGTGCCTTGTACGACTTCATTATCATCCTCCACCTCCACAGTAGTGATGGAATAAGCCTTCCCTTGTTCCTTTGGCTTCGGTGGCTGCTGACGTTGATTACCCCCGAGAGCTCAAGGTTTAGTGCATTGGTTTTCATAGTTCCCTAGCTCCCAAAAGTTGTAGTATTGAACCATGAGTGGTTCTATCCTTTCATAGGATACATTTTCTTTCCTTTTCGTGTCTTTTGAAGATGCATGGGAATTGTTCCCTTCTTTCCCACATTTGAAGCATTTCCCTATCCCTTTGAGGTTGTTCCCATGGTGAAACTTCCCACATTTTTGGAATGTGGGTCATTGATTTTTCTTCCCACCATAGTCATTAGATCCACCAGCTTGAAACTCCATCTTTCTATTCATATCACCATATCCATGGGACCATTATCCGAACTTCATCTCCACATTGAGAGCACATCAAAAAACTTCTTTATAATTCCCAAAGTATTGAATTGAAATATCCTTTTGAAGGTGTGTTTTTAATCCACTAAAGAATCTATCAATTTTGATATCATTGTTGATAAAAAACATGAAGCATACCTTGAATGATTTTTGAAATTTTCTTTATAGGTTGTGAAAGATTCTCCTTCTTTTTACATTAGCTCTATAAATTCTTTCTCCATCTTCATATAAAGAGTTCGTGGTAAATACATATTAAGAAACATTATCTTAAAGTCTTCCCATTCCATCTCTTCAATTTCCTCCCTTTGCATGGAGTTCTTAATAAAATCCCACCATTTATCAACTTATCTATCTAGATGATAAATGGATATGGTCACCTTCTCCGTCTCAGAATAGTGAGGAAGAGAAAATATCTTCTCCATGGAGTCAACCAACTGTTCTGCAAATACTGGATTAGAAGATCCACAAAACGTCGGTGGTCATTGCCGCATAAAACATTCGATATCCAGTTACTCCCTCTTCGGTGAAGGAGGACGTTCCCCATTTTTATGGTTATTTTTCATAACTTGAGATAATTGGGTAAGAATCTCCATGATATGTTAAACTCCACCTCCCAAATCATTGGGGATGTCATTTGGGAAATTGTTGCGTTGGCCCTCACAAGAGTTGTTGGCCTGATTTCTCATGGTTCCCAGCATTTTCTAAAAAAGAAAAGGTTAAAAAACATAAGTAAAAATGTCATGAATAACTTATCCATTTAAACAATTTCTACAAAAAACATAACATATGGGATCCCTTGGATTATTTTATTGTGTTCTTACTTGTACTTAGTCTCATGCTAGAGGTTTTCTCTAGGGTTCTCTAATCCTAATTCCCAAATTAACTAAACTATTCTTCTGATACAAACTATAGAATCCTGACCATTTCATACATTACTATTAAATAATTTTAAAGATAAACAACATAATAGTATTACACATATAGGATCCAAAAGTTTAGTGTATTGGGAAAACTAGGACTGTACATACCAATTACAAAATCAAGCATAAAAGTTTATTAATTTCTTCTTCTCTATATTCTTATTGGAACTTGTGATCTCCTTTGTACATGTAGCCACCTAAGGATATTCATCGAAAGGGATGATCTAGAAGCCCTGTAAGAGGATATATAACAACAATATTTCATGGGGTGAGCATAATCATAACATAGGAAAAATGTAATGAACAAGAGATGAGCTTAAATAAAAGACTTTTAATGTAGAAATTCATAAAAATGAAACATCATGTTATTGTGGTTAACAACCACACATACTTGTGAACCAAGCTAGAATTTTGGTCACACATAATTTCGCATATACTCATGAGATTCGTCACTTTACCCAATGCATTAGAGCGCTGTATAATTACAGGTGCACCCTTCACCTTGAAACATTCATATTGCACTATATAATTTTGGGTGCACCCGTCACATCATAACAATATCATTATCATGATTGCCACATAAAAAACATATCAAAAGTGATCATAACTAACCCATGTAAAGGAATGTGTTTCATCTCATAATAATACATTCATAAGCTTTGGGTTTTCAAAAGTAAGATGGAACAACATATTTGAAACAAGTGCCATCAACCATGAATGAGGGGTAAAAGTTGCATTCTTAAAAGAAGATTTCTTTTGGAAAACATTTTTCTAGACATAAAAATCGTTAGAAAACTTTTTTATTCCAGAAAAGGTAATATAATTATGAATAAATGGTCTTTAAGCAGTAACCATATCAAAATGGAGAGAAATAAGGAGAACCTGAAGGAAGAAAATTGAGTTCGAGATTTCCCCTTACCTTGTATTTGAATGCTTCCTTCTCTTTAATGTCAAGTATAATGACATTATATTCATTAATTAGAAATTCCAGAACCTTTAATAAATTAATATGGTTCATTCTGGTTTCATTATGTGATATTATGTACCTTTGAATCAGTTATAGTGTTTAGAAACATTTTTCGGGAATGTTTGTTTTTATGGTTTTCTTGAGTAGTTCACTTGTATCCTTAAATTGAAGTTTGGGTAGGACATGGTTAATCATACAGAACTAATATTACATGTTATTAATGATTTTATAGAATTTTCAATGATATTATAATGAATTATATTAGATCCATTTGGAAGAATCATTAGATAAGTTTTAAATGATGATAGTTGGGGTTAATTTGGTCAGTTTTTTGATCACAACAAACTTCTTTTATTTTATCACTTATTAATATGTTCATAATTCAGTTTTAGAACATTAAATAGGACAAAATACATATAACATATTCTGGTTAAACCAAAAAAGGGTTTCATGACCAGATCTGAAGGTAGAAATGGAAGAAGAAAACATGTCGTTCTTGATGGTGATAAATTAACACCTCACGAACAACGTTCTATTTAATAAAATAAAAGAAAGAGGGAAAGGGAGGTTGGATGATATAATATCCCATTAGCATCATAAAATTCTAGTAAACATATAATACTAGTGTTAAAATACCATTTTTTGAAGATAGGTGGGCAGAGATAAAGAAATGAACTTGAACATGAAAGGAAATTAAAGGAGAAGAGAGAGATAAATTACCTATTGATTCCTTCTCTCGAGAAACTCCTTAAGGGCCTATGATTGGTCATTTGATGATACCAAAAGATCTTGGACGTGGGGGAGGGGCTAGGGAGGATGTTTTCTCAGAGTTTAGAGAAATCTTGTAGCTTGAGAGATGTGAGGGATTGAGGGTGTGAAGAGTGGTTTTTATAGTGGACGAGAGGTGTAAATTTGGAATAATTAAATCATTATTTTATTATTTCTCTCAATACAGCCAATAGTATTGTTTCATACGACCCCTAATAGTAATAAGTTAATTTGAGTTCGAACCAAGTGGCCTTTCATTACTTGTGATGTCATGAATAGTGCATTTAATTAATAAATTGTATATTCGGTATTTTACCACATTTGACTATTCATCAAGAATTCTGGTTTTTCAGGAAAAATTCCAAAAGTTTACCGTAACTATTTTTCAACGTGTCGAATGTAAAAATGATGTCCATTTTTTCAAAATTAATTTTATAAATATTATTAATTTAATTTTTAAATAAAGTCATAGTTAATTCGATAAATAACAATCTTAAAGGTGCACTTAGTTTTATTTCTCACTGAAAAATTTATTAAGATCTCATTATCTTATTACCTTAAGAAAATAAAATATTATTATGATTTACTTTTCATATGGGTCATATTACTATTCATTTTACTATTCATAAGTGTCTGTTACTATTCACCCAAAAAAACAATTTTGTTCTATCAGACTCTAAAAAACATCTTGAACCCAACCGTGTGTGTCAGATTTTCAAAATTCCAAACACAGAAGTGAAAAACTTATGCTTAAAGGTAACTTATCACTTAGTAGTTCATTTTTTTATTCATTCATGTTATTTTATGACATTATTGTATGATGGGAATATTCATTGAAAAACATTGGGTCATTACATAGGTCCTAAATTAGAGTGCCCCAATCAATTATATAGTATTTATATCTCCTAATATACATTCTATAATTTTTAGGAAATATTACTAACCCATGTTTATTATGATTTCAAATAATTGATCCTTCACACATATATATAATTTTATATTATAATCATTTCTTAATAAACCTATTATATGATTCATGTTTATATTAATTTTATTTTCTTATTTTCATGATGTCGTTATATCACATGTAGATCATCCTCAATAACTTAAAATATTTTTATCTAATTTTGATTGACTAAAAACATTTTATTATGTCATTTATAACTAAATTTTTTTATTTTCAATGGATATATGATTAAAATTATGTATTAACTAAAATCTAAAAGTAGTTTAATTATTATTGATGTGTTTTTTAAATTTATGAGATGGAAGGTATATTATTAGTATGTTTTTCAATTAATAATATTAACCACTAATTGTAAATTGTGCGAAGATTATTGTTACATCCCAACCCGAACCACTATGTATGAGATAGAATGCTACATAACCTCATGTGAACATCCTCAAACCTAATAAGAATCTTACCATTAGTGATGGTTTATGTCCATTAATAGGGAGACTATACCCTCTGTATGATATCATTGATTAGGATTAAATAATAATAATAATAAGGTAAATAATAAAATAATCACAGAAAATGTGGATAGTAATGATGACATAAAGGGTATATAAATAAGAACTCCCAAAGTGGAAAGCTATCCAGAGTATGAAAAAAAGATGATAACTAAACTAACTGTAGGGTCATCCAGTTTCTTCCCTTATATACCCCATCTTAATGCTCCACTTTTTCATCTATCCACCACATGGCCCTTTTGTGTCACTATTTCATTCATGAAATCTAAAAGTGCATCAAAATACACAAGTTGGCTATATTACAAGACTTAGTGGGACACTACCAATATGTCATTGATCTGATATTCTCTTGTATAAAGTTGCATTCTATAATAATAAAAAATATCGGATGAACATAAACATAAAATACAATACTGGTAAGTGGTTTGATATCGACACTTCCACAACCCCCGACTATACCTTCTTCGGCACCATAATTTATGATAACTAAATGAGTTTATAGAAACAAATGGTTCCTTTTATAGTGTCCTAACAGTGTCTTGTAGGAGATAACAATTGTCACATATCCCTCAAGTGTACCATGTAACTGAGATCCTCTAGACACTAATAAATTGCATAAACAAGACTATCGTGTGATGAATGGTACTTGGCATCACAGAATCCTTGAGAAGACCCTCGACCCGATGCCAGGGAATTCTCAAACATTCACCCCGTACTATGGTCGCTCATGGATATGGTGGTATTCAAACATTCTCTCCTACTAAGGAATAAATAATCCATGATGGTTCACCATTATCAAGTACCACTAGAAACCAAAAAAACAAGCTAATCTATATATAGGGAGAGCACGCAAGTATGAATAGTATATAATATTGAGTATATATTATAAAACAAGAAAACATGTGATCATAAAAAAATGTATAAATTATACACTTATATTACTCATGGAGTCAAACATTTCTTATGGACACACACACTCACATATGATCAAAATCAGTCATGATCTAATTAAATGAAAATAAATATAATCATCATGAAACAAGTGTAAACATGAGCCGAAGAAGGTATGTATTTTCTTAACTCCAAAGTTAGAACGACCTCTTTACGATTTAAATATCATCAATGGCAACAAATGTTATTCCCAATCTAGGGTTAACATCATATTCTTGACATATCTGTGGTTTCAACATTCTTATTCAACATACTATTTTTCATTTATTGAATTATTTTTAATAAAAATCACTCCATTAATATAATATATTTATTAATTTTATTCCATCTTCATCAAGTTATTATATGACACAGAATCTCTCACCAACATAACATCTGACTCAAAATAATTATCGATTGAATATTTTAATCTTTTAACTAGGTTTATGGACATTAAAAAATTTATTATGTTATTTCAGTCATAAATAAATTTTTCGTACTTAATATATTAATAATTTATCAATAAAGGGTATATATTATAATTCTAAAAATCTGGATATTTCATTTATCCACCAAAAATCATAAAAAATGAAAATATGGTCTCAAATATCCTACTTAAATACTATTTAATGGCCACATGTTCTATTTGTAATGTAATTATCTATCATATATATCGAATTTCTATTCTATATTCTATAAAATTATAAATGTATACATTCATCACTGATAATAATTTAAAAATGATATTTTTTAATACATATCTACAAATTTTTAATAAATTGAAATTTTTAACAAGAAAAAATAGAATCCAATTTTGTTAAATGAAAAATCATATACATACAGAAGATTGAAGAGGTAAAAAAAGTAGTTATTCCCTCATTCCATGATGTTACTAATAAGGATGCATCAAATATCATAGTCAAACTGTTAATAAAAACAATGTTATCACAAGAATTTGATTTTGAATCTAAGAGTTCATGGAATATGTTAACCAAGGTTGAATTAATGTAATAGTTTTCATTCTTATGTCTTTATTTACCTGGAGGAACATGTTTTAAATATTTAACATCCATATGAACATTTTTAAAATATATAGTGATGGAATAATGGAAACATTTTTTTGCGTAATCATATTCAATATCATCCCATTTTCCATGAATTCCATATGTCTATCTTAGTTTCTAAATTTCCTCATTGATCTTTGAAGGGTTCTAAATATTACCAATGTTTGGTTGATCGGAGGTTTAATGATATATTCTCTATGAATAATGATCCATATTCAAAGTCTTTCTATGTTTAAAGAATCCCACATCATCTAAGGATTTCTCTCTTTATTGTAACTCTGTTTCTTCTCCCTCTTTTGGGGGGACTCTTCAGCCATCCATAAAGAACTAATAATGGCCTGCCCATTTTTCCTATCAATTGGGGGTTTTCCAACAATATAAATAAATTTATACTTAATTGTATTTCCCCTCAGTGTCTTCATATAAGAAACCTCAATTATTCCTTTTAATGAATAAAATGAACAACACATATTCTTGCGATATATATCCTTAACATGACCAAAAACCTAAAAATCAAAATAGAAATCAGGTAGTCTTTCAAATTCCTCATTTAGAGAGATATTATAATCTATTACTAAAAGAACTATGTTGTTAATCAAAAAAGAGATCATGTCTACCTAAATAACTCCCCTTGAATAATGTAAATATTTGGAATCCACAGTTTTCATATCCAATTAGATTGAGATTATAAAAGTAGAGGCTATATGTAAAAATATTTATATATTCCTTAAGATCTAGTTAACAATAATAATGAGGATATAGACATGTTCTGTAGTATTTTTTTTATCACAAATGGATTTAATTAGAAATACAATTATTGAACTAAACTCATAACTAGATTTACCATAATTGATCCAAGCCCCAATGATATGTGATTTAGATCCAAAGATGAAATAATGAAGTGATAAAAACCCTCTACCATTTTAATACATCTCAAATTAGAATAACCCAGTGCATACGTTAACTCATGAACCAGATCATCAATTTTCCAATGTTTTTCTCTATTATATAATTTGAGACAAGCAATGATGTAGAGGCCAAAAATCGTGAATCTATCAAGAATAGCATCATTTATGCCAATCAATAGAGTAGTGTCTCATTTATTTATAGTTTTTATGTAACAACATCCCTTATAAATGTAAACTATCTTATATTGGGATCTATTTTATGACGGCCAATTTGGTTATTTTCTTCTGTTAACAAGTTACCAATGTTATTCACCACCACAGCAAGTACTATAGCACCATGTCCATTTTGACTACCCATTTCATCATCCCAATTCACCATAAATCAATGAATGGTGCCATTAATCATCTCAATAGAAACATAAATTTCTAAAACATAAGTTATGGATAACCACTAATACATCCTAATATAATGGATAAATCATACCACACATGCCCAGTCATAATGATATCATGAGATTAAATTTATTAACCAACTGGTAAAGGGGATATCTATATCCGGTCCCATCAGTTATCATAATATGTTACTCACATGTGTACCATAAAGAAAATAATTACACAAATGGAATAATCGTGATATAAAATGATAAAAATAATTGGGTTATGAAATGATATCAAAAGGAGATCATGTAAATAACTTATAATGGATAGAAATATAAATATTTTATATTCCTAAAGAATATAATTAATATATTATTAATGGATTTAGTATATTAATTAATTATTATAGATAGAATAAAAATGTAATATTTGTATTAACGAATCGTTATAATGGGAAACATAACATCAATTATATTAATAAAATAATGTATAAATGAGGAATAAAATAATTAAATTAATTAGTATTATTTGAAATATGTAATTAATAATGTATATATACATAGGGTAATGTAGAACATAACCTTTAGAATAAAATGGACATGAACTAACAAAAATAAACTGTTACATCATGTCATGAATTTCTTTAGATATATAATTTATCATCCAAAGCGTAATTTTTAATTGACTAAATACAATATTTCATAAAATAATCATTAATGTTTTAAATTTATAATGTGTCTTTATCATGATTTTTTGTCAACAAAATAAACTTTTCCAAACGGATCATTTGGAGCTTGTCTTTGATTTTGTTACGAAAAAAAATTTTGTGTAGAGGTAAATATCGAAATCCACTATCAAATTTATCAATAACAACAATAGCTTTCAAGGTGTATAGTTCATAAACATAATAAAGATATTTAGTTCCATTGAATAACAGATAGTTTCAAGTACATAAAATCATCCTTGGAAAACCAACATTTTATTATTAGTAATTACTATCGATTCTTACTTTTTATGTCATTATTTCCATGAATATTTTCTCATTATAGAAAAAAAATAAAGTATGTAATTTCATTAATATTATATTCTATCATGAATCAAATTTTGATGAATATTTGTGAACAGAATAAGTAAAAATTAAAACAATAACATTCACATGGGTATTGTAAAACTACAATGGGTAAAAATATTATTTTTAAAATAGTTAAAAAAGATAATGTAATATAGTGAATATTTGAGATTTATAAAAACATTAATTTTTATTAAATATTATATTTAGATGTTAATTTTACGGTTTAATTATACAGTATAATGGGTATGAAGATAATTAACATGGAATAGTGAGCTTTATATCTATTACCTCACACAGTGTGTCACATCCTTTTGAGTAGGCCTAATTTCATCGAAGGAGGGAGTTTTGGTCATAGTAATGGATTATGGATGTTTATAAGAGAGTATAATGAATGATATAGGAAGCAATTATCACATGAATGTGTTTTTTAAATGGGGAGAAATTGGAGGAGGAAGGGTATTACATGGGAAATGATATATGTATTTTAAAATAAAGTATTGAATATTTTGTTATTTAATCCAAGATTTAATAAATATTTTTTTTTATAAAAACATTTATTACTATATAATAAATTTATGAGATTAAAGTTTCATTTATATTCATATAAAACATAAAGTAATTTTATATATATTTATTATTATAAACTAATCGAAAATTTTTTGATAATAGAATAAAATATAATTTTTATTTAAAATATAAAATAGAGTTTTATAAAATAATTGGTTTTATTTTAATTTTAATTTTTATTTGTGAAAAATATTTTTCTTTCACGAAGAGGTTTTGAAACAAAATTAATACATATTCATACCATGATAATATTATGTTAATTTGGTATTCAAAGAACGGTATTTATTACAATTCATTAATGATTCATATTTTTATTAAACATATAAAAAAATCTCCCTAATTTAATTTATTCATGATGATTCCACAAATTAATTATTTTTTATGAAATATAATTTCAAAATAATGGAAATTTATTTGTTTTTAAAATCATATAACACATTAAATAATCATTTTATTTAAAATAAATACTTTTTATTTATCATGTTGTGATCACATTGTTATATTTTACATTTTATTAAATATAATATAAAAAATAATCATTTATAATATATATTATAATACAAATATAGATATAACTTTTGTGAATAAAATATTAAATTTTGAGAAATACAATTTTAAAAAATAATTTGAAAATTACATTTTTAAAAGAAATTATTATTTTATTTGATGTTATATTATTTAGAAAATATTTTTTATTCAATTAGAATATTTATAAGTTCACTTTTAGGCATTTTATTACTTTTATTAGTCTGTTTAGAAATTTAACTTCATCTTATTCCCATCATAGACTACTATTAATCCAAAAGTTAAATAATTACTATAAATACCTTAAATATTTCACAGTTCTTTAATTATGCATCCACTCTATTTATATAAAATTTATTTATATAATATTTATGTAATTTTAAGTTTCAACATAATAGTTTTTTATTTAGTTTTTTATACATGTTTCTACTAATTATAGGAGATAGTTATGCACCAGAATATGATGTTTAGTATTATTTAAATGTAAATATACATTCACCATTAAAAAAATTTAAATTTAATTTAGTACATTTATATATGAAATGAAATGTTTCATTAAATTCAATAATGTTTTTTTATACAAAATGTTTTTATACAATATATTACATAAGACATAATTTTTAATCGGCAATTATTTATATATGAATATTCGGTGTTGTAACATTCTAGACCCCTTTTGGGATTTTTTCACGACCTGCCTTCACCAAGATGAGAGAATGAACAGATCATTGCTAGAACCTTCCTTCTTCATGTTTAAGGAGAGAAAATGACCCCCGAGACCCGCCTTCAATAGGTCCCGGAGTGGATACTAGCACCAAGGGTATAGAATCACACATAAGATGAAAGACATTACCCTTTTTATTTAGTAGGAATGGGAGATAAGATAGTAATTCCCAACAACCCCAAAGGTGGAATTACAAGTAAAGCCAAACAAACCATTCTCATATGCATGTTCGAAATGTAATGAAACCAATGTACAAGTAACCCCAAAAGAAAGTACCAATGAAAAGAAAACCTAAACTACAACTATCCTAATATACGAACTAGTACGGTCCAGCATGGTACCTAATGTCCTCTGGGAAACATGAAAGAAATTTTATATACGTAGGGTGAGCATACAAGTATACTCATTAGGCAAAACCAAAATCTCTCATGCACAAATAGAGAGGCATTCTAATGCCCCGTGAGAAAAGAGATAACTGAAACACCTAGCCAGGAAAATTCCCCCCAAGCCTCACCAAGGCTCACTCCCCAAATAATTCAAGTCAAGTAATATTATAGTATAACACATCGACGTTTGGGTACCCCACACCACCTTTCCAATGGTTATTGAAGACATCCTACGCATCGAACCTCTCCTGCCATTCTCACTACAGTCCCTTGGCCATACTCGCCCGCATACACTTGGGCCATCACCACACATCCCCCCTGTAAAATCCAAGGCTATAATAACCATTTCCATGCCCGAAGGCACCTGGACCACATCCCAAATACACTTGTGAAACAACCTTCCCGCACACACCTGGGACACCAACCACAACTACCCTGCTTGAAGAATCATGGGCTTTAGTGGACCTCAGGCTATCACAACATGACCAATGAGTCTTGGGCTATTCAGAAAAGGGAGCAGAAAAGGAGATAATAACCAGCCACTCATAGAGTGTTAGGGAAACTCCCTCCCCCATGAAATGGGGTATGTTCGGCACAAAGTTCACAACATGGGTGGGGCGTGAATAAGGAACATAAGAACTACATTTATATGTATTAGTAATAGGGAATCATTCAAACCTAGGGGTTCCAAACCAACCTAAGCACAAACAACCTCGTTAATATTCATTCATTAAAAGGCACACCACTCATAGCCAAGTCACATCGCATTCCTAGAACAATTTCCCCATTGAACCCATTCATGGTTTTATGTTCAAATGATTCCATTTATGTAATTTATGCACTACAGGGAAACTAACCGGCATAACCACATGATATGGAAAGGAAAACTGCCAATCATAACATAAGCATTCACACCCAGTCCTCTTGTATGGTTACAACAAATTGATCTGTGAGAACCCTCAGTGTACTAGAACAAATCCATGCCCCATGATATGGCCACACATGGCCTCAGATTGACTACCAAAAACTGTATAACAACATAGGATCACATCCCCATCCATATCACCCCATAAGCATCAAGAAGAACAAACAGACATACAACCATGACAGAGCAAAGAAGTTTCCACACTCAAGGTAATTATTCATTAAGTTTCTTCCTTCTATTTTGTTAACTGGGGTGATCACACAAGGATTGTTGTTTACTGGGTATCAATTTAATCACTCTAGTTTATGTGATTAACCAATTTTCATGTTACATTCATTCAATAAAATGAATATACATAAAAATAGTGGTCCATTAGTGTGAAATAAAATACCCCCAACAGCCATGAATTTCAATGGACGTAATCCCATACAATTCACAAAAAATAATCAAGGATAAAGAGTATAGTATGAACCGAGCACACCCATGTTCATTCTTCAAAGGTCCCTTTATTATCATTATTAAGGTTTGGTTTCATCCATACCCACATAAACAATATCATACCCACCCCACATGATACACAGTAAATATAGGTGAAGGAAAAACCCTACATTGATTGATCAAGGATCAATGTTTTAACTCTGTGCGCCAAGAACTGGGGATGAAAGACTAGTTGGGGAGAAACTCCAAGGACTCCAAGGATGAGTAGGGAAGCTCCAGCACAGGCGCACCACATGCATCAAAAGGGGGTGGACCCTAAACATACAAGGTAGGAAAAAGGAGACCAGCCATGAAGAAGAAGGATGAAATTCGAGCGTGATATAACGATGACATCCTGTTGTTAAGGGATATAGAATTTAGAATGGATTTAAAGTTAGATTGTAGTTTTCCATGCAGTTGGGAGGTTACACATGAAGTAATAGATTGTAATTTAATAATTCATATCATAGAGGTGGCCGTTAAATCTATGTGTTTAAATGGTTTCAATTAAATTGCACAACAGGGGTAGAACTGGAAGTATGGGGAAAGGGTGTGACATGAGGAAAAGCCACGCGTTTTGGTACGTTAAGGGTCTTTTGACCATTGGGTGATTTTTGATATTATTTTTGGGCTTTAAATGGCTTAAAAAGGGGGGTATTAAATCATTTTTTTGTCAAAGATACGTTGTGGGAGAAGAAAAAGCTGGGAACTGGAAAATGAATGAAGATCGCTTGGTGAGGACATGGTGCCAGAATCATGGGGCACCCACACGGTGACACTGTCACAGTGTCGCCGTCATGGTGTCTCCCTCAGGGCTCCACTGTCACGCTGTCACCCTCACAGTGCCACCGTCACAGTGTCGCCCACATGGTACCACTATAACGGTGTCACCCTCACAGTGCCACCATTTTGGTGTGATACCGTGACTGGTGCCACCATTTTGGTGGAACCGTTTGATGGAACCGTGTTTTGGAAAAGTACTGGACCAAGAGGGTCCGAACCGTTACATCAGATACCTCCCAACCCATTCTTGTCCCCGAGAATTGAAACTAGACTAGGAGAAAGGGGTGTCCAAACAACCACCTCAAAAGTTACCTCTCAAAAGTAAACCTCATCCATCTTTTGAACCCATATATATACACTAACGGTCCTCTTCCCCCAAGTAAGCACACAAACATTCAAGGGTCAGACCGTCTAGTCAAAGGGATTATAGAGATTTCTTCCATCGTGTCCGGATATTATTTTCCTTAGGCGGCACTGACTCGCCCGCATGAGTTTAATCGCAACTACCATAATGCGTCTTGATTAGGGATTAGGTCCTCCCCTCCCCACAGTCAGGACTCTTCACACACATTTAGAGAACAAGGAATACAACACATTCCATAGTAAACAAGTTAAAATGATTCATCACAAACCAGTATATAAAATAAAATAGAACAGAACTCAAAACAACTCTGTGTATTGGGCGCGCATCTGTGCCTCCTACTCACAGGTACTCTCTTCGAGCCCACAATGCCTCCATATCACATGAACCAATGGGATTGTTCATCCACGGAGCACCTACTTCTTGGGATCCTCGATCCTCAGCGGTCTTTCTACAAACATTACGTCGGCCTCGATATCCAGCTTTCCCCAATTGTGGATTTTTGAATCGCTGTGTAGATACCATCTGAGTTGAGACACATCGGAGACATCGTGCAGTCTCAGTAGCGGTGGTGGTAGCGCTAGTTGACAAGACACTTCACTGACCCGCCTCCACACTTCGAACTGTTCGATGAACCTGGGAGAATGCTTACTCCCCCTATCGAACCTCAATTGCCCATGTCGAGGGGTGACCTTCAAGAACACAAGGTCCCTGACCTTGAACTCCAAGGGTCTCCTCCTATCATCGGTATACAAACTTTGATGGTCATAGGTCACCTTCATCCTCTCCCGTATATGCTAAACCTTCTCTGTCGTGCTCTGCACCACCTCCGGGACAAGAACACCTAACTCCCTGTCCTCTGTCCATCACACGGTTGGGCGACACTGCCTCCCGTACAATGCATAGAATGAATCCATGCCAATGGTAGAGTGATATCTATTGTTGTAGGAAAACTCTACTAGATGCAAGTGTCGTACCCAAAATCCCCCAAAATCCAACACACATGCCCATAGCATATCCCCCATTGTCTGGATGGTGCGTTCTATTTTCCCATCCATCTGGGGGTGGAAAGTAGTGTTGAGGCATATTAGGGTATTAAAAGAATGTTGCAGTTCCTTCAAGAACCTTGAGGTCAACAGGGTATCTTGATTAGAGACTATGGACCTCGAGACCCCGTGCAATCGCACCAACTCATCCACATTCCTCTAAGCTAGGGCATCCACCGTACCCGACTTCTTTGTTGACAGGAAGTGAGGTGATTTTGTCAGTCAGTCCACCACTACCGAGATAGAATTGAAACCCCATTGGACTATGGGTAGTCCCATGAAGAAATCCATCGATATGTCATCCCACACCCACTCGGGGATATTTAAAGGTTGCAACAGACCTCCTGGGACACGGTGTTCATCCTTCACTAGCTAACACACAAGACACTTTTCTATGAACTCTTCCACTGCCCGCTTTACCCCGGGCCACCAAAAATAACCCCTCAGACCCTGGTACATCTTGGAGACTCCTGGGTGCACCACTAGGGGTGAGTTTTGGAACTCACCAAGAAAACTCTTGTGCATTCCCATGGGTTTGAACAACATTCCATGAAATAATATTCAATTATTCCCGTCTTCCGACCACCCTTCCAGAGCATCACCTTGGTTAACCTGATCAGGCATCACATCAGTCTCTGAGTCTCCCCACATAGACTCCATGACCTACCATGACAGAGAGGAGTACACTGTCATCTGAAACAAGCAACCTCTACCACCATCCATCCTTGCATCTTGGTGTAGGGCATCTAACTCATCCATCACCTTCCATGCATCTGCCGACTCTCGAATCACATCCTTTCGTGACTTCCTACTCAAGGAATCAACCACCACATTCCCCTTTCCTGAGGTGTAGGAGAATTCGAAGTTGTAGTCTTAGAGGAACTTCATCCACCTACATTACCAAAAAATCATGTCCCACTGGAAGAATACACACTTCAAGATCTTATGATCCGTGGGGACCATGAAGCGCTCCCCGATGAGGTAATGCCACCACATCTTTAGTGTGAACACGATCACCACATGCATCAGATCATAGGTGGAATAGTTACGCTCATGGGGACGTAACTACCTAGACCCATAAGAGATCACCCTAGGTTTTTGCATCAACACACACCCGAGGCCTTATCTTGAGGAATCACAAAACACCTCATATTCTACCCCTTCTTATGGAAACCTTATCACTAGGGCACTAACCAACATCCCCTTCATATAGCTTAAGACTGCCTCGTACTGCCCATTCCACACGAAATCCTGGTCCATCTTGGTCATGGATGTCAATGGTGATGCAACTTGGGAGAAGTTGGGCATGAACCTCTGGTAGTAACCTACCAAACCTAAGAAACTACGAACTTATACCATGTTCTAGGGTGCTTCCCAAGAATCAAATTCTTTTTCCTTCGATGGGTCTACTGCTATTACCTTCTTAGATACCACGTATCTAAGGAAATGAACTTATCACATCCAGAACTTGCACTTGGTCAATTTCCCATAATTTTGGTGTTGTCGGAGGTCCTGTAAAACTGTTCTTAGATGCTCAACATGATCCTCTTATGATCTCGAGTAGATTAAGATGTCGTCAACAAACACGAATACGAACCGGTCCAGGTATTCCCGAAAAATGGAGTTCATGAGCACCATGAACACATCTGGAGCATTCGTAATGCCGAACGACATGACCACAAACTCAGAGTGCCAATATCTTCACCGGAATAAATTCTTAGAGATTTCATCCTCCTTCACCCTCAACTTGTGATATCCTGACCGCAGGTCGATCTTGGAGAACCATCCTGCCCCTTTTAACTGGTGAAAAAGGTCATCTATTCTCGGGAGAGGGTAACAAATTTTTGCCAATTCCAGGTTTAGTATATGGTAGCCTATGCATATTCTAAGACCAGCGTATGACATCTTTTCAAATAAGACTGGAGGAACCCATGGTGACATACTTTTTTGAACAAAACCCTTACTAATCAGATCATCAATCTGAATCCGCAACTCCCATAATGTAGAAGACGTCATTCCGTAGGGAGCCATCAAAATCGGATGGGCACCAGGTTGCAATTCTATCCCAAAATCAACTTCATGTTGAGGGGGTAGATTTGAAACCTCTTCAGGGAAGACATTCATGAACTCATTGACGATCCTCGGGGCTTCCACCATCTATGTATTCACTGACTCCACTGATAGTTCAACTAACAAGTAAAGGAGGGTCTCCACTCACCGGTTACCTTCCTGGTAACCCCACTTGCAGATAAAAGTCACACTTCAGCCGCCCATGTCTGAAAAGATGATCCTTCCACAGAAGAAGTCAATAACAAAACATACAGAAAATATCCAGTCAATGGCTAGGATGACATCGTATGGATGTATCTATATTACTAGAAGATCCCTGATTGAGTGATGTGGCTCTATCATCAGTTTACACCCTTGGAAAATTTAAATCAAGTCGGGCTGACCTCCGACTAGTGTACTCAACACCAGGGGCACTAGAAGTCTCTCAGCGTCTAGAACCAGAGCACAGGCCAAAGTGGGAGCAAAAAAAGAGTGTGAAGCTCCTGTATCGAACAAGGAATATGCAAGAGTACTAAACAAGTTAATTGTACCTCGAATAACGTCCAGATCTATTAGAGTTGCTGCCTTCACGGCGTGTAACTACCCACGCCCACCTCCCATGCCACTCGGCTATCGGCCGCCTCCCCGACCATGCTCTGTTCGAGGTCCCTAAGCATTGCCCTTAGGTTGGCCTCCTTCTGCGATGTCTACCCTTGGAGTAGTGGGAGCTCGTTATCCCTACTGCTACTAAGGTGGGTGCTGCATCGACCCACACCCATCATGCTGCATTCGGTCTGGGCACTGGTTCGGAAGGTTCCCACATGTGCCACAAATGAAGCATCTCGGTTCTCTGCTCGAATGTAAAGGGCGAAGACCAAGAGATCAGAACGGGAACTACTGAGTCATGCTTCCTACTGGTCGAAACCTAGAGGGCCTTGATGCTAGAGGCCTGCTCCTGGCGTCATTCCCCTTTGAATAGACTAACTAGATTCCCTCTAATGATACACCTCCCAGTGTGTTCATCCATTCCACCACTTCAGCCTTCTTTTGGACCTCCATGTATGTTGGTAGGGTGGAAGGGGAAACCGCATACTGAAGATAAGGTCAGAGTGCCTGCCCTAAAAGTCTCTCCCAAGACTCCCCATTCGGAAAAAGGTCTAGAGAAAAGTGAAGGAGATTCTTACACTTTATCCCCAACTCCTTCACTGACATACCCCCCTATTAGAGGGAGAGTAATTCCTACCCCTTCTCAGCCTTCATCATGGAAGAGAGTAATTCTGCACGGAACTCCCTCTCAAGGTCAATCCACATCACCTCAGCCTCCCTCTTCTCCCCAGGATAATGAATCCACCACTGCCGTGCTTCTCCACGCATCTGGATTATAGCTAGAGGAAACCAGTACTCCGTTGGAGCCCGGATCAAGCTGAAATCTATCAACAAGTCCTCTTTCCAACTCTCTATCTCTACGTCAGAGATGCTACCCTCGTACTTCCCGGGGGTCTACCACTGAAAGGCATGATACGTCCTCTACCATTGATAATCCTCCTCCACACATTCATCCCTCTGTCGATCATCAAAATCCACCTCCTGGGCCTCGATCATCCGTACTACCCTTGGTCACCGTCCAGGTGCCATAGTTGCAAGGTAAACAAGGAATTCTTATGCCCATGTAGTGTAGAATATTTCTTTTAAATTTTCATAGACTTATTATTCATTTTAAATCCCCAACTTCCCAAGGAACATAAGAACTCAAGTCATTATGATGATTGCACCTTTCCTTGGGTCTCTACCCTGCAATCAGTGCAGCCTCACTTTGTCATTCGGTAGGCTCAGAGTCCTTTCATCGGATCACGGGGCCCCCAAAAATCTTGTGTCTTAGTAGATCTTCCCTTGCCTATTTCACACACCATGATTGTAAAAATCTATTGACCTACCATCCCGTTCAGTCCTCACCGTGCCTAACACCAAACTCCACCATATCTATCAACCTCATCCCCTGAAACCATTCTATCACGACCCACCTTTCCCAAGATGAGAGAAGGGATAACTCATTGCCAGACCCTTCCTTCATCATGTTGAGGACGAGATAATGACCCCTGAGACCCGCCTTCAATAGGACCCGGATTTGCGACTAGCACCAAGGGAATTGAATCACGCATTAAATGGAAGGAATTATTCTTTTTATTTTGTAGGATCAAGAGATAATATTATAATTCCCAACAACACCAAAGGTGGAAGTAAAAGTAAATCCAAAACAAACCATTCTAATATGCATGTTCAAAAGGTAATGCTACAAAAGTACAAGTGTCCCCAAAAGAATGTACCAACGAAAAGAGAACAGAAACAGAAACCGTCCTAATATACGAACGAGTACGATCTTGCACGATCCCTGAAGTCCTCCTGGAAACGTAAAAGAAGTTTTATATACGTAGTGCGAGAATACAAGTATACTCAGTATGGAAAACCAAAAGCTCTCGTGCAAATGTGGCGAGGCATTCTAATGCCCCGTGAGAAAAGAGATAACTGATACACCCATCAAGAAAACTGCCCCCAAGCCTCACCAAGGCACACTCCCCAAATAATGAAAGACAAGTAATATAATAATAATAAATCATCGAAATTTTGGTACCCCACTCCACTTTTCCTCTTGATATTTTAAGACATCCAACGCATCAATCCTCTCCTGCCATTCTCACTACAGTCCCACTGCCATACCACACCCGCACACACCTAGGACATCACCACACATCCCGACCACAAACACATGGGCTATAACAACCACTTCCATGCACGAAGACACCTGGGCCCCATCTCGAAGAAACGTGGGAATCAACCTGCCCGCACACACCTGGGTCATCCACCACAACTACCATGCCCGAAGAATCATGGGCTATAATTGACCTTAGGCCATCACAGCCTGCCCGACGAGTCATGGGATATTCGGGAAAGGGGGATTAAAAGGAGCTAATAACTATCCACTCATAGGAGTGTTGGGAAAAACACCCTCCCCCATTAATTGGAGGTGTTCAACACAAAGTGCACAACATGGGTGGGGATCAAATAAGAAGAATAAGAACTACAATTATATGTATAGATAACAAGCACTCATCCAAAACTAGGGGTTCCAATGGAATCTAAGCACAAACACCCTCGTCACTATTAATTCATAAAAAGGCACACCACTCATAGCCAAGTAACATCTCATTCCTAGAACAAATTCACCATTGATCCCATTCTTTGTTTTTGGTTCAAGTGATTCCATTTACCTAATTTATGCAATACTAAGCAACTAATAGGAATAACCATAATCTGTGGAAAGGAAAACATCCAATCAGTACTTAAACATTCACACCCAGTCCTCTTGTAAAGTTACAACAAAGGGATCTATGAGATCCCTCAATGTACTAGAACCATACCAAGCCCCAAGACACATCCCCACATGGCCTCCGATCCACAACTAACAACCGTATAACAACAGAGGATCCCATCCCTATCCATATCATTTCATTAGCATCACGCAAAAGAAACAGACATACTACCAAGATAGAGAACAAAAGCTTTCACACTCAAATGAATTATTCATTAAGTCTCTTCATTTTTTTTGGTTAATAGGGGTGATCACACAAGAAATGTTGTCAACTGGGCATCCATTTAATTGGTCGAGTTTACAGGATTAACCAATTTTTATGGTACACTCATTCAATAACATGAATATCCAAAAAAATAGTTTTCCATTAATGCGCATGAAAAGACCCCCAAAAACCAAGATTTTCAATGGATGTAAGCCCATACAATTCACAACACATAATCAAGGATAAAGAGTATAGTAGAAACTGAGAACACCATCGTTCATTATGTAATGGTCCCTTTATTATCTTCATTAAGGTTGGTTTTCATCCATACCCAGTGAAATAATAGCATAACCACCCCACATAATACACAGTAAAGAGATTCGACGGAAAACCCCTACTTGGATTGATCAAGGATCAATGTTTTATCTCTACGTGCCAAGAACTAGGGATGCACGACTTGTAGGGGAGGAACTCTGGGGACACCAAGGATGAGTAGGAAAGCTCTAGCATAGGCACACTACTTGCCTTGGGATGGGGGTGGACACCAAATGTACAAGGAAGGAAAAACGTAGACCTGCTGCGAAGAAGAAGGAAGAAATTATAGCATGATATAAAGATGAGATCTCGTTGTTATGGGATATAGAATTTTGAAGGGATTCAAAGTAGGATAATGGTTTTCCATGCGGTTGGGCTGTTATGAACAATGGAATATAATGTAATTTAGTAATTCATATCGGAAAGGTGTCCATTAGAGCTGGGAATTTAAACGGTCTCCCTTAAATCACGCAAAAGTGGCAGAACTGGAAGAATGGGGAAAGGGTGTGACATGAGGAAAATCCACAAATTTTGGTAAGTTACGGGTCATCTGGATATTGGGGAATTTTAGATATTATTTATGGGCTTTAAATGGCATGGAAAAGCGGGTATAAAAACATTTTTATGTCAAAGATACGCTGTGGGAGAGAAAAAAGTTAGGAACTGTTAAAAGAACAAAGACCTCTCGGTGAGGACACAGTTCCACTGTCACGATGTCACCCACACGGTGACACCATCACGATGTCCCCTCATGGTGCCATAGCCACGGTGCCACCCTCACGGTTCCACCATCACGTTGTCACCCTCACGTTTCCACCGTCATGGTGTCGCCCACATGGGGCCACCGTCATGGTGTCCCCCTCACGGTTCCACCGTTTCAGTTTGAGACCATGACTGGTGCCATCGTTTTGGTGAAACCATTTTATGGAACCGTGTTTTGGAAAACTACTGGACCAGGAGGGTTCGGGACATTACAGATTTTGTCGTTGAATTTTCAACTAAAACCCTAACATATATAAATATTAGGATTATTTTGATTCCTTATATCCATAGGTTACCATTTAGGATTTCACATGACTCTCCTCATAAGAGTTCTCATTATCAAACTATTACAACATTTCATTCTATACATACAATAGTTTGTGTATAAACTTCCTTAAGAGGGACATGTGGAACAAACCATGTAATTGAGACATGTTTCTGGATCCTATTTTTGATAGTATATATCATTAACATAATAATTGATATAATATGGAATAATTTACCGAAAATATATCAATCTCTTCTTTAAAAATCTCATAACACTCCTACATCGAGATATTATTAGAAATAATTTATTCAAATCCACAAAATTATGGTCACAATAATAATTTTCAATATATATCTTCTGTCAAATCCATGATTCTTGGATGTGATGTTCAAAGGAATAATCATTCATTATCGTATGTTCAGATAGTTAAACTCAAAATATCTTATATAATCATAATTTATTCCATAATGATAATGGTCTACATTTAGTCCCATAAAGGGATTCATATGCATCCATCTTAATGCTTTGAATTAGGTTACTTTTTTATAAAAACTCGACAAGAGGAAGGTGTTAATCCAAACATCCATTATATTCATAAGCGAATGTTATGAAAACATCCTATTAAATTTGAGTGATTATTATTTTTTTATATTTCTTATATGAGGATGATTATTCAAAATAAATTCTAAACCTATGTTTAATTCCTTCTAAATTATCATCAAAATCATTGAGGTAAACCATAGATCTTGAACTAATAAAATATATAGTGGTGTTCCACTCATTCTCACCACATCTATAATATATATCATTATAACCTATTTGGATGAGATTTAATTTTGAGTAACATTGATGTGGGTCTTATTCTAAATATAATTTATTAGAAACCCCTGGAAATTGATTCCTTTATATACCATAAAAAACATTTATAAATATTTATTGGATTTTTCCAATTTCTAGTTGGTATGGGAAATAGTTAATCATCACTATAAAATTTTAACATTTATACTTATTGTAGATGAATTAAAAGAACATATATGTATATATGATATTATCCTTCTATATATTATCCTAAATAGAGTTCTTTTATGTTTTTTAATTCATATTTATGCTTCTTGGGTGATAGTGAATGTCATGTTATTATAATCGTCCAATAAATCCATCTTTATCTACAGAATAGAGTTTGCACAAAATCATTTAAAAATACTAGAACTCAATAATTATCTATTTTGATATATGATAATTTTATATTCTTTATTTATTTAAAATTATTTCATATCACTATATTATACCATTGATCCAACTTCATCGTAACTACAATATATGGTTGAGAACTCGTTTTAGTAGTTTTAGATATTGTTCCTTCCTATATGGTTCCCTTTTAAATACATTAAATGTATAAAATAATTGGATATTTTTTAATCATCATCACACATAATGCCTTAGTTTAATTTATTCATAGAGCATATTCTACTTTTTGTTATTTCTTATGATGAAAATGTATTGAGTAATCATATTTTGATCTGTTCTAACTATCTTCATTGGATAATGTTGATCTCATTCTATGTAAATATATACATTTAAACTTAACAATCAAAATATATTTTATAATTTTTCTATGTACATAATGTATCGCAATCTAAATAGAAATGATTATAGATTCTGATTATATATCATGTGTTTGGTTAAATTTATCATAAACATTTACCCTCCTAAGGTATTGTAAATCACATTATCATTCGGAATGAGTACATTACCTAATACTATTTATAAGTAATCATTTTATATTATATATTCTTCCACACATGATGGTGAGATGAACATAATTATTTTTAAAATCCTTTTATCTAACTCTATGAAAGCGTAACTATATTAATCATTCATGAAAAAAATTACTTATATTTTTCTATATCTTAGTTATTGGGTATGAAAATCATTTTAAATTTTACAAAAAAATAATAATATTACATTAGTAATATATTGAAAATATGCATCACATTCATTATAATTGAAAAATTCATAAATCACATTAATATATTCAGGGTACAAATATATCCTTCCAACATTCAAATCATGTCTCTAGAATGTCACATTCTCTTCCCTAAAGTCACATTCTGTGTACTAAGTATAATACATCTCATTTAATATTGTATTTAACAAAATTACATAGTGTTTTACAAGATATTACTTACCTCGGAAATAAATGATAATATCATCCATAAGATAAACTAAAAAAATATCATGGCAGTATCTAAATCCTTTATTTATCATCTTTTTGAACATTTGGTTGGAATTATTGAATTTTAATGAAATTCATATGAATTAAATGAATCCAAATCTTGTCTGAAACTATTTTTTTGTAATCCCTTTCATTTTCACCATTAATTGATGATATCCCAAAAGAATACCCACTGTAGAAGATTACCAATCCCCATAGAGTTTTTTGAATTCTTTTTCATTATATATAAAAAGATACATCTTCATTTTTTTAATATTGTTACAATCATGATAATCAATTAATCGAATCATTGACATATCTGAATTGTTTGAAAATATTTTTATGGAACCCCATAGAGAAGTAATAGATCATATAAAACCCATTTTCAAATGTCATTTTTTATGTATTTTAATTTATTATAGTTTCCTAGGATGTATTATTTACGGAATAGTTTATATATTAAAAGATCTAAAAACTAATTTTATAGAGATTCTAATCTATCAATCAAGAATATTTCTAGAAAACACATCATCAGATACTTTAGCTTATTAACATATTATAGAAATTTAATTTAGTATAATGATTGAGATTAACAAGGATAATCATATAATTATTTGAAATTATATTCATAAATTAAAAAAAATCTATTAAATGAAATAATAGTATCAGAACCAAATGGGTTTTTTGTGTTTTGATATTATCTACATAAACCACTTATTTGAAAACTGTATTGAATATCTTATTATACTATACAATTCATGACCCCGATATAAATTTAACATATTAATAATAATATTCAAAAAATATAGAATGGGAAAAAAATAATCGGGTGATATAGTATGAATTGTAAGGGAAAATATTAGAGATAACAACTACTAATTGTAATTGATCACAAAATAATTATTTGGGTTTGAGACCAATATTATGGTCTTTGTGTATAACACTATGAAATCTTACCAAATTAATCATGGGTCATCAATAATAAATAATGGAAGAAGAATATTATCATAACATCATATATGATTCATCTTAACTTGAAAACATCAAAAAATATGAATAATAATTAAATACAGGAAAAACATTCCTAATATAGTGGATTAGGAATTGACATCCGTGTACATCCTAACATATTGAACCAAAAATTAATGTTGATGACTATATAAAACATATTGGTTCAATAAATATAATCATCATACCAAATAATTATCCAATGATATATAAAAAATATTCCCAAATCATTATATTTCATGATTGGAACCACACATCACATAATAATAAATCACACATTTCTATAAAGAGAAAATGAAAATATTCACACTTTATATAATACTAAATTAACTAATGGAGATGGGAATAGTTTGAAGACAAAATCCTTATAAAATTTCATAATCCACCCAAATAATTATAATTTATGATATCATTTGTGAATAATTTCATTCAAATATGTGAAAAATAATAGTATGATGGAAAAAATGACAACTTTTTTAAAACAAAAATTAATATTTCTGTGGATAATGAAGTCAAAAATATTTAAAATTTTTGATAAATTAATTGATTTTTTTTATAAAAAATACTATTTCAATATCTAGAGAAAAAAATGAAATTCTAGACGACAATTCTCTTAATGAAAACTATGGAACGTATTGAAAAATTTATTTAGTTAAAAAATCCCTTAAATACAATATTCCATACATAATTTTTTAAAAGTCAATGTTAGTGTAGAACGAAATTAAAAATAATATTAATGGAGATTTAAATTTTAAATAAAATCATTTATATTAAAAAGACCATAGTAAATTATACAAAAATATATGACTTTTTTCACATGGAAAAATATGTAATATGTATATTGTAGAAAAATTTCATAATTGAAAACAAGAGGTAAGGTTATATTCTCTTAATAAACCAATTCTATATATTATGAACCAATGTGGATTTTAAATTGTCATTGAAAAATTAAAACTTCTATAAAAAACTATGATAAATAATAAATATTTTTTATAATATAATATCCTAAATCTCAGATGATTGTAATTTCATCCAATCAATCTTGAATCAGAAATGGTGATGGATGAAAACACATTACATTTTAATCCTAACTCCCATGACGTTTCTTTAACTTCCTATATAATATACATTATAATATTAATAATTTTTTTATAAACTTATTCTTATCTACTACCCCATATAATCTTCAATTATAATTAATTTTTATACATTTATTAGGTACTCATAGTTTATTTTCATCATTAGATGTTAGAAATTATGATTGTTTCATTCATACTTTAAATTATTAATGCCAATCCAAATTAGTTGATAATAATTAAATAATTAATATATTATAAAAGGTAATATTATATCTCATTTAAAATTATTTTTATTGTTTAAATTTTATTCCATTTTTGTTTTAGTCCTGATTCAAGAATATATAGTCCATGAAATGCGTCGTTTGGAATCCTTTGATGTGAAAAGGTTTGAATATTAATTGTTATTTGAAAATGAATATAAATTATCTAAAAAATTGATCACTAAATTTTCATAATATTTATAAATTAAATAAATTATATGAAACATTGAGGTATGTTTGTGAAGACAAAAGTTATTTTTTTCCATGTTGGTAGTAGTATGTACATTCACAAATATGACCATCTCATTATCCATAGAATGAAATGAAGCTACAAATTAATTTATCTTTTTAAAATTTTATTCATTCTCTATATATATATATATGTGTGTGTGTGTGTGTAATATATTCATTAGATACTTATATTGAACCTATTATAAATAATTTATATGAAAAACATATCGCACATTAGAGATGTGGTAGTCAACAAATGTGCATGGATGTTGTTCTCATTTACCTAAGGAATGGGGAATGACATATAATGGTCATAACATTAACATGATAACATTAATGTATGACAATAACACAAATTTCGTGATATTATAATTGGTATGATATATTAATAGGATAATTATACACTAGAAAAAATTTTATGATGTGATTAGTACCTATATTTAGTACTTAAATAATCCCATTGATGAAATCTTGGAAATGGAGAATTTAGGGATTTTCCATAGATCTAGGGGAATAAAAAATAATATTGTTTTTATAGGGATGTAATATGGTAGATGATATAATATTAATTTAAATTTAATATTGACTTTATTCTGGTTGTGCAAGTGACCTATTATATGTTAGTGTAGTGTCATGATTGTAATAATATCAAATAAGAAATATATTATACCATATAAAAATTTTATGTGTGGAAAAAATTAATTTCATAACTAGTTCACATAAAGAGAACAAATGGACTTTAAAAAATTATATTTTAAGCATAATATTTTTACCATATAATTATCGATGTTGTTATAATTTGATAACATTGATTAGCATATTTCATAAAAAAACATGTCATTTTCAGATAAATCATACATTTAAATCCACCATGATGATGTTTAATGAAAAGAATACACCAAAACAACATTTTTTTAAAATAAAATGATACTTGAGCTCCCATTTATAAAATATGAGTTATTTAAATTCCATATAGTATTTTTAAAATTAATAATATAACTCCAAAATTAAATTATTTAATAATATTTAATAATATATTTTAGATTCATTTCAAAAAATTTTAATTATATAATAGAAACAATATTTGTAAAAACATAACTTTTAATAATACATTAACCATTTTAGAAGTGTATTAATAAATCACAATAATATAATTTTGACCAGATGATTTCTAAAATGCTGATAATTTTTTCATATTCAAATTATTAAATAGAATAATTTAACATTTAATTGAAATAGAAATTAAATATATATATTTTATACTAAAATTTAAATTTCAAATATTTATTGCACCTATTCTTATTCTGACCTGAATGGCCCGAATGAATTATTTTTTATTGATTTTGAGAACCCCCCTTTCAAGGGTCGAGGGGTAACCCTAACAAGGCCCATAGGATTAGAGATTACATGGCCCATAGGTCTTATAAAAATACCGACTATAACTACATGTAACTACTCCCCCCATTTTCATTTATCTTGATGTTAGGTCACCACTATCGCCTGGCTTGTTCAGCTAGGCCTCCCGTGCATACACATGCTGTCTTATTCTTATTCCCATATAAGTTTTCTATTCAATTAATATTAATATATTAATTATATAAACAATATATTCTATTAAATATTATATTTAATAAGAGTAGTTATATATAATAAAAATACATAGAAGATAAAAACCAATTTTATAAAAAATTCATTTTAATTATAAACTGATCTTATTAGTTGTTTCAAATTTCAAAATGTATTTCATCATTGTAATGTTATTAAAAATAAAATTTATTTTTATTTTTACATATATTTATTTATGAAATAAATTTTTTTAATGCGCTAATTAAAAAGATAATTTATAGGGTAAATATTTAAATTAACAAAGTGTTTATATGTTTTTTTCCACATGGCGTTGCACGTGAGAAAATTTATTTAAAACTACAATTACATAAATGATAGGTATAAAAATATTCAATAGATTCAATCGTCTAATTTAAATATAATTATATATATTGATATAATAACACCATATTTGAAGGATTTATTTATGTATGACCTTTTAGGGTGTCCTGACTAGTTTAAATTGTGAGAAATCATAGTTTAAACAAATAAAAAAGAAATGTTTTTCCAAGAATCATTGTTTATTGACCATATTTGAAATTAACGTATTATATATATATATTTGACAATATTTAAAAACAAAGTTAATTGGTGGGGGTTTTGTGTAGTGCATGAAAAATTAATGGAATTATAGTCTAATAATATATATTAAACATAAATATGTGTTAGATAGAAAAGGAACGATTCATGGTTTACTAAGACTTCTTGATTTTTTACGTCAAATTGTACATTAAATATATTAGTTAATCTACATAAAACCATTTCAAAATCATCTTCCTCAACTATATTTTTAATTTGAATAAATAATATAATTAATAACCATTAAAAGTGAATTGCTACCCAATTTATCATTGTGAATAATGAAATGATACCCATTATCTAAAAATATAAAATTATAGAACATCCTAACATGATCTTAAAAACATACATAAAAACAGCCTACAAGTAATATAATAATATTTAATATTTTATATAGTGAGGGGGCTGAGATATGGGATAACTAAATGAGATCAGTATCGTATATTGAATACTAAGAACCATATAATATTCCTGAAAAACCCAAGTACATCATCATGAATAGAGATTATTTATAAAATAAATGATGAAAAGATACATATATTCCAAATAAATCATGTCACTTCACTAATTTTACATAACCATAGAGATTAAATGACCATAGAGGTGCTAAACATAAAATAAATTATTATATCTGATAAATATAGTGTTATGATAATTAAAATATATCTTTTAATTAAAATAAAATAATAATTTACGATATTGAAGATAATATACAAGGGTTTAATCCTACCATAACAGAGATATTGATGCATTTAAATATGAAATGTTTTCATTCTCACTATTAATGGATTTCTTTCTATATGTGTTTCATATCCCAAGGGATTTCTCTAAGGAATGTTTTAATAAATTATTCTCTAATATGAATATTCTACCACTATCCAATGTAAAATATTATACATGTGTGGATTCCACATGGAATTTGAATTAAAATATTCCTCTATTTATCTAGTATAGAATTTTTTAAAATTTTTTGTTATCTAGAACTGTACGAATGATTACCATTCCAATATAGGATTATCTATGGTATAAAAAATTCTTCTCAAATCTCCATTCATATCCTCCTGAATTATTGATCATTTGATTACATATATTCTATAATGGTCTCTAGTATTATTATGATATTGATCTATCTATTTTTGGATTATCTTCGATGGATTCATAAATCATAGAGAACATCTTGATGTTAATGGTGTATTGAGTGATAAATATTACATATATTTAATATTTATTGTATATTGAAGGGGGGTCATGTATTGTGTCGAATATTGAGATTCCATTGGGAGGATGAAAGAAATTTATTTGTGTTGGAGAGATGAACATTGGATCTTTGTATTTAGATGATACATATTAAGTGGATTTATAACAAATTCATTCATTTTAATGGTTTGCTTTAGTTCAGTAAATTTTATATATCCCTGGTGGTTTAGGATTTATTCTTGAATAACCCACATCTGAGTAGATGATTCTTACAAATTTACCTGGGAAACTTATGATTTCGAAAAAAGTATGGTTGTCTTGACATAATACTAATGCATGGTTGATGAAACCATATGTTTCCTATAATATGATTGGACTATGTAGTTTACTCATACATGATCTCATTGGAGTTTTTTATTCACCACTTTTAGGGCATGTTAATTGTAAATATTGGAAATTTTCAGTGAGATGAATACTTTTTAGCACCCTATCTGTGAGAGGAAATCTTCTAGAAGTCCCATTCATTTTCATTTAATCACAAAAAAGAAAAGAAATTAAATATTTAATCACATGTGAATCGATATAACAACATAAAATTAACCTATTCACCAAAAAAATGAAACACTCATTTATTATAAAATGAACATTTACAATATAATTGAAAATAATAATATATTCACTAAAATATTGCTTTAGGAAAATTTCAAATTTTAACGTCATATCATTAATCAAATAGTAATATATATTTCAAATATTGTACTATTATATTTTTGTTAACAATTAAAGCTTAGGGTTTTGTTTTGTATTTTACCACTCCCTAGATCCTTTTTAAAGTTTAATATTAATTATAAATATTGTTGAATACAAATATTGGAAATTTTGAATGAATATCCCCCCATATATTAATCATTCCCCAACCTCACAAAATGTATTTTAGTAGTATTTTTCACATCGAATTAATTTATTCCCAAGTTTAATCCAGGACCAATGAACCCATAAATTTTTATTATTTGTGTAATATAAATATTGATTATAAATCCCCTCTTATAGTATCAAATAATTCATATTCCTCATTCACATCACATTTTTACACATCCTATATACATGATAAATGTAAATTAGTTACTATATTATCCTCATCTTTATTGTAGTTTAATAGTCACCATATTTCTCTTTCCACTAGGTATATAAAAAATTTTATTTACTTTAATTTAAAATAAAAATATATTTCATAGCAATTAATGTATTTTATGGCCTATTATTTACAAATATATATTATTCTTCAAAAAATAAAATTGATTTATATTTTTATTCCCCATTACAAATTTTAATTTATTTCATATGTCCAATAAGATTAATATTTAATATGGATGCATGAGGTGTTACTTTTGGATGATAAGAAAATTTCTAAAAAACATATTTAATTGATCCAATTAAAATAAGTTAAATTTTTGTATGACCATAAGACATTCTAGGATGACTTTAAATACAAGAGGGGGGGGGGTTAATTATATTTTAATACAAAATTAATCTAAATAATATCATATTAAATTAAATTTATTTGAATAAAACTCAGTTCGATTATCCAAGTGAATATTGGAATCACAATGGATCTAATTAATTGTCAAAGTATGTTTTTTCCTATTTAGAGTGAGATACTTCCCCGAATGGGACTTTAGATATATGGGAGACCATCTCTCTATAAAATTATTGAGCGGATAGGGTTCTTTGGACTAATTCTCTTGATTCACTATCATGGATAATTTTCTCATGCCTTGAAGGTTCAAATATCATGACTTAGAAAATCCACGGATGATATAGTATCCTCTTGCGCAATGCATTATGGTGGAAAGGTATTTAGAGGATACCCCTGATGAAAATATTTTCAATCTCTCTCTCTAGTATATCTCAAGGGGTCTCCTTTTTAGATAATCTCTCGAATATAGGCATATAAAAATACATCTCAATGATTCCTCTTCTTTACAAGCGACTTGAGGATGGTGGATTCTCGGTGGAGGTGGACCCGTATGCACATCAACAACATGAGGAACTATGAAAATTCTCAGTCATGGGACACATCTCCTACCTCAAATATGACCACCCTTGTACAATGCCTAAGTTATACTCATGCATTACACACTACTAGAATATATTGAATTGTAAATTGATACCAATAGGCAGGGTATATTATCACATTCTACGGAAATCACAAGATGATCTAAAAAAGGTTTGGAAGATTGGTAATATTAACCTAAAGTCAGGATTTCATAGAATTACTGAATGTGACGTTGATTTTATCCCATACACATATAAGAATACCATACCACAAGTTTGGGTTAAACTACATTGCCTGAATTGGTTTTTTTTGCACCCAAAATTCTAAATGATATTGTTTCCTACATCGGATCCCCTGTCAAAATCGACCAATGAACATTGAATACTGACTTAGGACTCTTTGAGAAAGTAATGGTGGAAATTAATTTATAATAAAAGCTAAAAAACATGATAAGTTTCAATTCAAATGATTATAAAAATGAAATTAGAATTTAATATATGTGAAATCCTCCCTTTTGCGAACATTGTAAAATAATTGGACATACAATCTCCAATTGTTGCCTGGTTAGAAAACATGTAAATCAGCCAATTGAAAATGAATGGAAGGAAATAAGGAGAATCATAAAAGACAAAACTGTCATAGTGTATATACCTGAATCCTCGAAAACGAAACCTAAAATCTGGGTGAAAAAATCACACAGCCTAACACACATAGAAGACAATTCGGGTAAAACTTGGGAAGACGTAGATGATGTGGAAGAAAACTCCACAAAGGAACTATGTATTATAGAAGAGATTTAGAATTTGATTCTAGAAACTATTATATTATCTAATAATGATCATGAGAAAGAAAAACTTAGTACTTGTCCATCCGAGAAGGTACCCATCTCTAACATAATAAAAAATGTTGAACCAACACTGGGAAGGAGGGGTACAGTATCTCCACCTATTCACATAAAATGCAATGATTGCATCTTAAGCATTGCAACTAATGACAATGTTGACCATTTTCTAAAAACTGTGGTTGACCCCAGCTGCTCAAATGATATTTCTATATAGAACCAAAAACCTTCCCCACTGAATTCAATTACTACTCAAGAAATAATAAATAAGACCAACAATCAGACAAATGGTTTAGGTTCCCTCCCATCTATTCAAACATTGACATAGTCAAATATCATTTAAGTTAATTCTGGTACTAAATCCTTAGAATATTTTAAATATTTAAATGAGAACACACCCTCGATGAAAGTTCCTCTGCAAATGCAAGATAACGGTGACTTCATTGATCAGAAACAGTGTCCCACAGATGCTTTGGACAATATCCCAGCACCCTATGTCACAGATGCTTCTGTTTTTGAAGTGACTCCAGCTATTCTAATTCCCACTTTTCTTCATTCAGGTACTCAAAATGTAGAAAATAACTATATTTATCCCTTGATTATATGTAATTTAAACACTATGGAATAAACTCTAAATATTTCAATGAAGGAAACTACTAAGAGGACTGTCAAAAAAAGAGCTCAATGAACCCACCTGGTATTTCTAATAATGAACCTAGTCTGGAGATAAAGTATGAAGATATAAACAAGGATAATGAACATGGATCTTCTCAACCTAATCACATTATATCTGTCAACAGTTCTAATGAGATGGAGGCAACTGGTTGTCCTATAAATTCTAGGAATCCTAATATTAGTCCAATGTCTCTTCAGGATAAGACATAAACCAAACATACTAACATTGATAAACAAGGTCCCATAATAATGGAACCTGTAAAACATACAAAATGAATCACTCCCTTGGTACAGGACCCCTTGCATAAGTAGGCACTTCGTGCATCCTCCAGGAAGAGGAACCTTACATCAGTTCTAAACTATGTCAAGCAGCATGATATAGATGCTTCAAAGGACCCAGGTACTCCTACTCCTCATTATATTAATTGACCTATTGTTTGTGTTCAATATGAAGACAATAAGAACTATTATTAATAGCCTCGTACTCTTTTAACAAACCAAAACACCACTTATTTGATGCTATGTAATACGAATAGTACAAACTCAATTATGAACGCTTCAAAAATGAAACTGCAAAGAAGAACCCAGTCACTACAAACAATGAAAAGGAATATCTTTCTAAAAATAACAATGCTCCAAAAGATAGTATTTATTCTAGAAATAAAGTCTCTAGAAAGAAGAAAAAAGGGAGTTCTAACTCCAAAAACATGTTTAACTGATGATTATTTTTTGGAATTGTCGGTGTATTTCAATCTCTGACACATTTAATGTTCTAGAAAGTATTGTTAACACTCACCATACCATGTTATTTGATATTGATGAACCAAAAATTTCTTATTCTTCTAAATACTCTCACTTGTGTAAAAACAATTATATCTTTATAGGCGCAATCTCAAATAACTACAATGATAAATCTCTAGGAATTGTTTCGCACTCTACCTTACAAAATGTTTACAACTTTAATGTCTCTGATAAAATTTTTACTTGAAATTTTAATAAAAATGGCATGCACCCATTCTTCTCTTTATTATTTTCTAAAAATAGATACCAAGAAACGAGAACTCTTTGGAATGGAAATTCTTAACTATGAACTAATATTAATGACCTTTGGTTTATTATTGGAGACTTAAATTCCATTCTCATCTCAGGTGAGAAAATTGAACATTCTCACGCCTCTATTTCCATAAGAGAATTTAAATCATAGATTGAAGACAAAAGTCACATTGAAATTAATCTCACTGGTCCGAAATAAACTTTGAATATAAAACACTACAATAGAGTGGTTTCTTCAAAATTACATAGAGCCTTCACGAATGTACATGCTTTAGAAAAATGGGGCACTATCTCTAGCATCACCCTTCATAGCCTGAACTCCGACCATCACCCCATTCTTGTCAATGTCTCCACCAAAAACATGAAACCCCAATTACCCTTTAGACTTAACAATGTGTGGATCTCTAATGTTGATTGCACTCCTTTCATGCAAAACTATTAGTCTTCAATGTCTCATAATAACGATTCCTTTCCCTATAATTTCAAGTTAAAACATGTCAAATAGGATCTCAAGAGTTGGTTCGGTTGAAAAGAAAAAAAATTAATAATGACATCCTTCTTCTTGAGGAAGAACTCAATGATAATCAAAACAAAAACAGCAGCAAAAAAATCAACACTGACTCAACTCAAGAAATAAAACTTCTAGTTAAACTCAACTATCTACTAACTTTTAATGAAAATATGAGGAAACAAACATTTGAAGCCAAATGGGTAAAAGGTTGTGACATAAAAAAAATGTTATATAACTCTCTTCAAAGATTCAGGAAGAACTGTAAGCAATTAACCATTCTAAAAGAAGAAGACAAGCTATAAGAAACTGAAGATGTCATTTCTCATCATACAGTCTCCCCCCATGAATTTTTTTTTAATGCTCTCGATATCAATAAGGACCTCTTTCTTGAGTTCATTCCAATGGTAGTCACTAATGAAGACAACACATTCCTTCTCAACATTCTGTTGGATTATGAAATCAATGACACATTCTTTAGCCAAAACCCATATAGTTCTCAGGGTCTAGATGATTTCAATAATGGATTCTTCCAACATTATTGGGATATGATTCACATTGATGTTTGTAATCCTGTCAAATCATTTTTCGTTAAAGGTGTCCTTCCATAGGCTCTTAATAACCAATTTCTCACCTTTATTCCAAAAGTTGAAAATTCCTTTTAGATTTATCTGTTTACACCCAATTCTCTCATCAAAACTCTCTACAAAATCACTAATAAAATCATTGCTAACAGTCTTTAAACCATCACTTAAAAACATGTCTCATGGAACCAATTTTGTTTTATTAAGGGCCGATCTATTCAAGATTGCATCTTTATTTCTTCTGAGTGGGTCAAAAACATGAAGAAAATCTAATAGAGGCGGTAATATATCCATTAAACTAGATATTTTAAATGCTTTTGAAACCATGGATTGGAGATTTATCTTCAAAGTCCTTAAAAGTTTTGGTTTAAGTGAAACTTTTATCCCTACAATCAAAACATTGTTTAACTCAGCCTCTCTCTCAAATTTGATCAATGAATCCCCAATGGATTCTTTACATTCTCCAATGGTGTCAGACAAGGTCACCCCCTCTCTACCATTCTATTCTCAATAGCAGAGGACTATCTTAGTCGTCTAATCACCCATCTGGTAGAACAAAATAAACTAAAACTCATCCATGTCTCTAGGAATATAAATGCTCCTAAACATCTCTTGTATGTGTATGACATCATCTATTTCCTTCAAAGAGGAAAAAGAAACATTCTCATCCTCAAAAAATCTCTCTCACACTATGAAGAGGTCTCTGGTCAATTCATCAGTTGGAATAAATCATGCATTTTTTTCGGAATGAACTTTCCTTCCATTATAAAATGTAATATTACCATAGACCTAGGTCTAAAAGAAGGTATGATCCCTTTAATTTATCTTGGTGTCCACATATTTTAGGTATACCCAAGTCTTCTCACTTTGTGCATGTTGTCAACCATGTTCTAAACAGCTATCTTCCTAGAAAGGAAAGTCCATCTCTATTTCTGGTAGTAATTTTCTTATAAAATGCACAATTGTCTCTAAGATAGTCTACTCCATGGAGGTCTATAAACGGAATGTTGGGATTATCAAAAAAATGAACACCACTATTAATAATTTCATCTAGACTGGAAGTATTCTTGAAAGAATGCTTGTGATTTTTCTCCGGCCAACATGCTGCAAGCCCATTGAGAAAGGTGGTTTCGACATTAAAAATTTAAAATTCTTTAATGAATCCCTTCAAGCTAAGATCAATCATAACCTTTTTCAAAATACATCAGAAGCTCTTACATTCCTCAAAAATATATTCCTTGATTAACATATGATGGGTAATTTTAATTTACTAACTCCTCCATTTGTCCCTCTATCAAACAATATTTTTCCATCATCATGAATAATTACATATGGATAGTCTCCATGGATTCCTCCATGATATTCTGGTAGGATAACTAGGCAAGCATGCCTTTAATTTCAATGATATCCCTTGATCAAAAACCTAATAATATTAATATCTCAATAAGAGAAACCTTAAACTCTCAACTTGACCAACTCCCTGATACGGTTATGAACATCATTGAAAATTACACTTTCTCTCACACTGATGATTTCTTAATTTGGGTGACTGCTTTCAATGGTCTGCTATACTCCAAAAATTTCTATCATCATTTTTTCTCTAACTCTGATAATCACTATTATTGGTTAAAACATTTCATCAAGTATTGGATAAAATCTTCTAGATTCAATCTCATATGTCGTCTTTCTCAAAACATAGTTCCCACAAAAAGTATTCTTAAATATTTTGGTATTCAGCTATGCTCTAAATTCAATTTCTCTAAACAACACAGAGAAGATACCAACCACCTCATTCCTTCTTACGCCAATGATTCCTCTATTTTGAAATATATTCTTTTTCATTTTTACTGTAGATGGTTAAATGAGGACTCTTTCAATTTTAAAATAAATAAATGTGCAGAAATGGAGGCCTCTCAACAAATCAAGAACCTTTTCCTAGCTGCAGTTCCTGAGGTCCACCAAGTGATCTGGTATGATTTGAATGCAATTATTCATAAAAATTACGCATACAATCAAAATACAGGTCGGTTGCAGATCCTCACGACCATACATGAAGTTTCTCTAATGTAAAAGGGACATTGCCACAACACTATGCATGACATCAGAATGTTGCGACGTCTTCAGATTAATGGAAATTTCAGTCAACCTCGCCACACTCTAAAGGTGTTATGGCGAACTCCTTTTCTTGGATGGATCAAAATCAATATTTATGGTTCTTCCAAACTCAATCCGGGACCCACGGGATGTCATGCTATATTTAGGAATAATCTTTGTCAGATCCTTGGTTGCTTCATGGGTTGTTTTGGCATTGCCAACTCTCTTGAAGCTGAGGTGATGAGCTTAATTCATGCCATCACCTTCACAAATCTCTTTGGTTGGAATAATCTCTGGATCGAAAGCGACTCGATGAATATCATGCAAGCAATTCAGAATGACAATATTCATCTTGCTTGGCCGAATACTATTCATTGGATGGATTTCACTCATTCTCTTATAGATCTCAACTATATCATCACTCATTTTTATCAAGAATCAAATATGTCCCTACGCCAAAAACTGGTAAGGGAAGCGCTACTCCTTTATCAGCACTTCTTTTAGTAGCACTGTTAAACGGGGGATTTATCAGCGCTGAAATATTGTATATTTCAAAAACAATTCTGGAAAAATAAATTATTCTTATATATGTATGTTTATATTGATATAAATACAATATATATTTTTTAAATATGTTATAGATATGTATTAATAGACTATTACATTTAATATATAAGAAATTTAGTGAGATTGGCTTCAAAATATTTTTAAAAAATATATTTAATTTATAATTTTCTAGTTATTATCGACTAAAAAAAATTTAATAACAATTTGAGGACACAAAAAATCAAAACAATTAATAAAATATAAAAAATGTGTTGAAAATGTAACGCAAACTTCAAACGACCATAACTTTTGATCCGGGTGTCTCTTTGAGCTCTACATCATATCAAATCGAAGCCTGCGATGATATCTACCTACAGGTGACCAAAGAAAAGCCACTTTCACATTGTTCGAGCCCAAAAAAGGCCCAAAAGGTTTCCAAAACTGAGTTTTTCACTCGGGATACCCCGATTTTTTAACATTCCAAAAAGTATAACTTCTGATCCAGATGTCCGTTAGGCCTGTACAACATATCATATCGAAGATTGTTTCATTTTATTCGATTTTACTAGTTGTGGAGTTGAAATGGAATTATAGATTATATGTTATGGTCGTTTTATCATTTTATGTCTTTTCAAATACACATATATATGTATTTGTTCGTAAATATATATGTGTGTGTGTGTGTGTCGGTATCTATGTGTGTGTTTGTGTGTTGTATATATGTATATATGTATTTATTTATTTATTTACATAATTATAAACACACATCAAAATAATATTTTTTCATAAATTTTTTTAAAACTAATCTTATATGTACATTCTATGGATTTTTCAAATACTCATATATATGTGTTTATTCGTAAATATAAATGTGTTTGTGTTTGTGTGTCTCTGTGTGTGTCTGCGTGTTGTATATATCTATGTATGTTTGTTGTATATATCTTTGTATGTATGTATTTATTTAATTATTCATAAACACACATATAAAACATTTTTTTTCATAAATGTATTTAAAACTAATCTTATATGTATATATTAATATACAAATTAATATACGTATAAAAATTTATAACTAAAAATATATATATATAAATATATTAATATACGAATTAATATATATATATATACTAATATATGAACAAATATATTTATATTAATATGAATCTATATCAATATATGAATAAATATAACTATATATATATATATATATCATTAAATAGTGAACAAAATGAAATGGATTAGTGGTAAAGGTGCAGCTGCGAAAGGGGGGAGGTCCCGGGTTTGAGTTCGGGTGGAAGTGAATGGGGTGCACATGTATGAGGAAGTGCGGGAAGGGCTGCTCATAGGATACCTCCTAGAGCTATTAAAAGGGGTGTTATGTGCTGATAAAAGCACTGCACGAATTATTTTAAATTTTTGTAAATTTTTTGAAATTTTTTAGGACATTTATCACCACTAAAAAAAGCGTTGATAAAGGCCACTTTTATCAGTGCTAAATAAAGAGCTGATAAAGGGGTCTTTTATCAGTTCTTTTTTTAGCGCTGATAAAAGGGGCCTTTATGAGCACTTTTCAGAGCGCTGATGAAAGGGACCCCCCTATATTAGCGCAGAGCATTACAGCAGTTTTTTACCTAGTTTAAAGACCTCACCATTTATCTTATTTCCTTACAATAAAGGATTGTAATATGATCCCGTACATTAGACTCCTTTAAACATTATTATGATTTATTTATGCTTTTTTCCTTCTTCTATATTTAGTGTGACACTAATAAATAAAATAGAATATAAATATACGTATGATTTCTTACAATTTATTACAAGAATTGGAAAATATAAACCTGTAAAAACAAGAAATATCATTTTAAAATAATATTTACATACAATAAATATTAAAACATTGAAAACGGTTAACCTTTAGAGTAATGTAGTCAATAAACTCAACTAAAGGTATCCACTGTTTTAAAGTTAAAGTAATGTTAGTCTTTTCTTACAAGGAAATCCATCAATACGATGATCAGAATAGAACTATCTTCCTACACCAAAAATAACATTATATGGTGATCAAATTATATCTTCATATACCTTGAATCCCTTGATTTGATGGATCAGATTCACCATCATTCGATCTCCATAATCCATCAACCACAACAATGATCAAACAGGATTACAGAAAAAAACATTATAAAAGAAAACCACACGGCCATGGATTATTTAGAAATAACAACTCCATAATGTATGATAATGACATAGAATGAGAATTTAATAGATAAATCATTATAAGTCTTGTGTTTTGACTGTAATATACTTCAAAATCATCAAATGACCAACTATTTAAAGGTCTAGATCCAACAACCTTATTTCCGAGTTTCATGAATGGACTTTGATTGCTATTTCTTGAAATCTCATCTGTAAGTAAATGTATAACATATTATTTGTTGAACACCATTACAGTGATACAGATATTTTTTATGATTGAAAAAATAATTATATATTCATATTATAAACATAGGATAATATGATAGAATTTTCAAACTATTGTCTATATGATAATCGTTTTGAGAGTAAGTATGATATATCAGGACCATTATGAATCTGATAGTCAAGAATATTTTCATTATCATATTTAAGACAAGAATCTATCTATGTTCTAATTAATGGTATATCTGATAATTGGGCACACACTCAATTTGAAGATAAAAATAAAGAATGTAGTTTTTATATTCATAATACATTATAATATTTTATATGTATGGTAAAATATAATTTATTCAAAGAAACATAGTAAGTAAAATGGGACAGAAAATGATATTAAGAATGTTTTAGGATTTTTTAACTTCCAATATGAATGGAATGGAAATGTAATAAATAAGCCTTTTTCACTCAACTATCTCCCTCTTTTTTGAAACCAGAATCAGAAAAACATAAATAAAAAAATAACATTGAAAAACTCACATTCCTTATTTTATTAATAAAATATGTAGTTAATATTTGCAACATATCTTCCCCTGTGTTGGTAATATTTTTGAATATGATGGAGTATATTATAATAGTTTATCCATAAAAAAAAACCTCTCCCCATTTACAAAACATTCTCCACAATAGGACAGTTCCTTAATATAAAAAAATTACCCCTATTAAAATATCATGCTGACCTTTTATAAAAACATTATCCCGTTATAAATTTATTACCCCATTTTGTAAAATGTTTTCCCCCTTTGTTAAATGTTATCCCCATTTGTTAAATTTAATCCCCATTATGATTTTAAAAAATAATGGGAAAGAATCTCATGTTTCAAAAAATATCAGACAGTGTAAACAAATGAATAAATATTAAACTTATTATCCATGTTTTTATAAAATAATATATATGAAACAATAATTTGAAAACATTCATGTGTAATAAAATTCTATAAAGAGTATTCATTATAAGAAATCATTCAAAGGTTATACAAAATAAATTTGAGGGTTTAAAAGATAAAAAAAGCATTCTTCCTTTATCAATGTCTTTATAAGGGCATTCATCTTCTTGAACTCACTCATAAATTTCTCCATCTACAAACATTATCCTATAGAGTAGCTTTATTATGAACCTCTACTTTGAAACTATTAACTCCCTGATATTGTTCTCTATTTTGATCACATAATAGGATGGCTTAATCATCATAAGATCAGAGTCTACTAATCTCCTAATGAAAACCGCACATCATTTATTTCAAGACTTTATCATATTCAGTCCATTCACCTATGAAATATATTAATTCATCAAACAAATTACTATATCTAAAATGTTTGATGATAACATGTAATATTATATAGATTATTATAATATGAGTTTCTTTAATCCATCATATTATTCATCATGCTTATGAATATTGTAATCAATTTAATTAGATCACATCAATATCTAATTTCATGATCATTTGTCAGTATGTGAATTTTATTTAAATGTTCTCTATTAAAATTCAATCAGAATAACTAATTCAATTAAAATAGTCATTGACAATGACATCTCATTTAGACTATTGTAAATGAGTTGATTACTTATTTAAGGTTAGGAATGTATGGAATTGGTACTTCTAATCAATTCAAGAAATGTAATATTTAAAAAAACATGTTTGAGCTATCATTTACTCAGATTTTAATGTATCAGGATCAACCTTAGGTATTTTTTTCATTACGTATCCAACATCAAAATCCCTACCTTTCATATCATCTTTCATAGAGACTTTATGAATACAAGAAACTTCGATAATTACTAATTTCTTTTTAAATTGGGATTTTTCATCATCTTTTTTCTTCAATATAAGTCTTATTATTATTTCATCGAGGGTGATTGTGAAACTTTTCAGATGAAGACACATCCTCTTTAGAACATCCACATTTTATATCATTATCAGTCTTAGAGGGTATATATTATGTAGATGAAGATGATTCCAATGATTCCATTGTGGGGTGATTTTCTTTATCATCATCATATTCACGATCTTGATTCTCCTAATATTATAATTTATGATAAAATTATTCTTCAACGTATTGATATTTTTATTCTCTTTCTTCTTTTTATTCCTTTTAATCTCCATCAATTTCCATGTAAACATTATTATTATGTCCTAATTATAAATCCATTTCCTTTATCTGATTACCTTTTCAACCTATTTCATGTTGTGATTATTCGGTGGAAGATTTTGAACTGGTTCTCAAACAGAAAACATTGATTTTCCTTTTTCATTTTTAGTTGGAATCACAATAAAAATAATAAATGTTTCATTCAAACCTAACATATCATTTGGTAAAACATCATTGGTATGGGATATTTAAGGTATTGTATATTATGATGCTATTTTATATTATTTAAAAATAATGTATACTATTCTTGAATCATGAATCTTATTATTTTGTTTCATTCTTTCCTCTTTCTATTCTAAATTATCATCATTTTAAATGATCAAAATAATTTATTGTTTTGTATCAAATTGGAATTCTGAATCCCCTGATTTTTTAGCTAGATGATTAATCATTTTTTCCAAAACATTATCCTGAATCTTCTTTTGTTTATTATATATCCACAAAGTGAGGTATCTACATTTAATTTATTATTATCTTCTTTATATTTTCCTAATTTTTGTGCCTCTTCTGCAACACCATCAAATTTTTCTACAATTTTTTTATCTTGGAATGAAAACAAGTTTCAATAATGAATCATATCACCATTGTTAAAATAATTATTTTCCCTCATTTGAATCCAATTTTTCTCTACTATGAATTACTCTATACAGATTACAACCATCATTCTTATGAAATATGGAAAAATTTATCTTAGAAATTATTGAGATGGTTTTGATGTTCTCCACTACAATAGATGGAAATTATACCTGATATATATTCCTTAGATTCACAATATAATCCAAAATGAAAACATCTAAAACATTTAATGTATATCAGTATCCCTTCTTTGGGATCATTCATCATTCTATCCAAATAGAAATAACATTTATATCCATATAAAGTTATGATACATTCCTTTATTTCCCATATTCAGTGAAAAGAGAGTCTTATACCTTATTCTTTAAATGTTAAAAGATTAATAGGAATTTTTTGAGATGGGAAACATACTAATATATCTAGTAGAACTCGAAAAAGACAGAAATTGATCTTGTATACAACTTATAACTTTTACCAAACATTTTGAAATACATTTTATCTTTACCATCCTTTTTAACAAATTAATCTGAAGCATAATATTATGAGACTACATTTTGATGGTGTAAATTGAAATATTTTTCCATATTTTCCATTCAAATTGATTCCAATAAATGGAATGAAATAATATTATTGTGTATAGAATCAAATTTGTCACACCATGTCCTTTAAATCAGTCTCTCTAGAAATATATACCACATAGAATAATCATTATAGGTTTCTGTTGGATTTGGATTATGAAATCAGTGAAGGGACATAAATAAATTTTATACGACTGAGGGATTTGAAGGGTGTAGGATCGCAGGTGTAAAATAACTGCATAAATATTGTTGTAAATTAGGTAACCCACCTTTATATATCCACTTGGGTTGATTTTTTTCATCCATAAAAAATAAATGGGTGACAAGAAAAATATTTTGATCTCACAGCCAATATTCAATTAATGAATAATTAAATAATTAATTTGACTTCTTGATGTTTAAATAATATTATTAGAGTTAGGATAAATAAAATTATAAAACTATTAAAAATATTGAACTCAAAAATATTATATCATAAAATAGAAATTCTAAATATAACAACATTTATAAACAAAAGTAATAAATATGTGAAAAAACATAAAATAATTGAAGAGTACCATTTGGAGTGGATTGATTAACTGATATGATTAATATGTTTTCCTTTGTTTTTGTAATGTAAAAAAATTATTAAAATTTTATAATACTGTATGATTATGAAAATTTTCAAAATAATTTGTATATGATGATTTTTTAATCAAAAAATATTTTAAAAAAATTCTAAATTTTATAATTATATAACAATTTCTATGTTTGGGAAAAAATATCAAGATTCTGCATCTGATTTTTTTTTCATAAATTCTTTTGGGATAGGAAAGAAAATTATAATAATTTTTAAAAAAAAACTAAAAAATTTTAGAATGCTATAATATTTTACAAAAAGTTAAATTTTTTCAAAAAACATATGTACTCCCCCTTAAAAATGAGTATCAAAATGCAAAGAGTTTAGAAAAAAATATGTAGAAAATAATGACTACATTAAATTGATTATGAATAGATTTGGGTGAATGTATTCAAATCTATCAAAACTAAAAGGTTTTTTTTAAAATATCAGCATATATTTCTTGCTTTCTGATAAAATGTAAAATAATATGTTCATTAACTATGTGATCCCGAAGGAAAGGTTTTCTTATATCAACATTATTAGATAACGAGTCATGTTCATTATTTTTACAAAATGAAATGGAACTTATAATATCAAAAAGTGGTTGTGTAATTGTAAATATCATGATATAGTTAGTGAGTGTGTGTTTCATCCATAAAACATGATCCATCAAACTTCCAGATGCCACATTTTCATCTAAAGTAGTGGAAAGTGCAACATAGTGTTGTTTCTGAAATAACCCTAAAACATAGTAATATCCTAATAAATGTCATGTCTCAGAAGTATTTTTCTTATATTCATTTTACATGCACAAAATTCAGCATCAGATATTATTTTTATTTTAAAAACATTACCATAGTAATAAAATAATACTAAATCCATAGTTCCTTTTACATAATGAAAAATAATAATTTTATTGAATTTTTTGGGGATTTATTTATATTTCCTTGATATCATTCACCTAAGAGTAATAATAACCTGAAATATAGATGAATAACTATTATGTAATGAAAAATACATATCATACATGTAAAAATATTTTGATCAACTTATTTCATAGCCTCACCCTGATCTAATGTATTAGAGTTTCAAATAATAGTAACAATGCTTTATTATTGGTATAACAAAATATTTTAAGAAGAGAATATATATAAATAGTTTGAAATAGAAAATTTCTTTCTAGTTTTTCATAAATTTGTACACCAATCAAATTTGTGAAATCACCCATCACACTCAATTAATACTCAAACATCCTAATATTTGCAAGAAAATTTGTTATATAATTTTAATTATGTCAAATATATTATCAGAAACATAAATTTTTACAATCATTATATTTTTATTTAATTATTTTATAAAAAAATTTGACTATGAATCTCCCTTAACAATATCAGTTTGTAACAAAAATAAAGTTAATCAATCATACCAAGCACTAGGGACTTCTTTTTATCCATATAAAGAATTATTTTGTTTATAAACATCTTTTGGGTGTTTTTTATTTTCAAAAGTAAGATTTTTTTCAACATAATCATTCAACTAAACATATATATTTAATAAATCACATTTCACATCAACTTTTAATAGTTTGAAATTAATGAATTCCCTATAAGATATGTGTATTCCAATAGCTTCAAGTCCTGATATAGGAGAATATGTTACATCATAATTAATTCCATTTTTGGATTATAATCATTAGAAAAAAAGAATATATTCATTTCTAAACATTATTCCATTTTTATCATAATTGTCTTGAAAACCCCATTCCAATACAATTGTCATGACCCATCCTCGGGACCCATGCCGTGACAACCCTAAACACTCCTTCCATTGGCCAGGGGCTGGTGACTTGCACCAAAGGCGTAAATCACGATAATAACAAAATGAATTTCCTTTATAAAAGTAAACAAACACAACAGAGTACATAACAGAAGAAAACACTAAGTAATACAGAATACAAAAGTAAGTGCTGAAAGGAAAGGGGATGGAAATACAAGCCCAATAGTAAATATAGTACAACTGAAAAACTAGTACAACAATAGTAAAGTAAACAGTAACCACTGAGTCTTCCTCCAGGAATCCCACCTGATGGGCGGATACAGATGGCCACCACAACAACTCAGGTCTGACTGTCTTCTCCATGTATGTCTCGCCAAGTTGTCCACCTCAGGGTACCGTCCAGCTCCACAAGTCTTCATCTCGATCAGTGTTGTCTGTCGTCTGCATCCCACACAACATAGTGCTGGCATAGCCCGTGTAGGGGTGAGTATAACGATACTCAGTAGGGACCCTGAGACCCTCAAGGTCTCACAAAATCCAACAAGGATAAACTAAAAAGTATGATTTCCTTAGATAACCATTACTTAGGTATATTCCCATACATATACCTAAGTTATCAAGTAACCCATCTCAATCATGAGGAAAACACAAAGGTCACTGACTCAGCTCAAACTAGGATTTTTATTCATGGTGTCAAAACCACGGCAGCTAGAAAACTCTTCCTCTGTCGAGTACAGTGGGCTAGCCACTACAACCAAGCGCTTCCCACTATCCATGGACTTCTGAAGTACTCCACCTGTCGAGTACTGTGGGAATGATTCTACAACCATGTGCTTCCCACCGTGGATATGCCGCTACAACCAAGCGCACCCCCACAAAGCCTATAGAGGTACTCCATCTATCAAGTACCACAAGTCTACTACTACAACCAAGCACACCTCCACCGTGAGTCTGCTGCTACAACCAAGCGCTCCCCACTGGGAAATTTTAATCACTCTGAGTTGATCGATCATCAGTCGTCAATTCTCAGTGATCCACTAGGTCTCTACAATCTGCTCACTCATCACAGGGAGGGTCCGCTCCATGAGCCAAAATTTGATACACCAAGTGTCATGAAGTCTCACGTATAAGTATCACAAAGGACCGCCTCGTCATAGGGGTCTCAACGCAATAGACGGTGTGTCAATCAGACATCATGTCTGTGAGTAATTTCTTTTTCCGTTCAAGGGGCCCAGTTGATTTTTAAGATAAAACCAACCAGTCCATACTCCAATCTCATTCGAATCCCTCATGGAGAATGAAAAAATAACTATCTTAATAAAATGAAATCAACATAGTTGATGGAATGTCAGTCGAATTTCTGATCCTTATGTTATAAGTGTTTCCGCTCTGAGGGCCCGGTTAGTTTTGGGTTCAAACAAACCCGGTCGTACCCAAACTTCTCCAAAAGTATGAGTGTAAAATACCGAAATGACCTTCTAGATCTGAGTAATCCTATACAAATGACAATGCATCGATCGAAGGTCCTTATCTCATGATATGGGATATTAACTGAAAAAGGTCCGAAGAGGGGGGGTCTGGGCCTTGTCCTACCCAGCCCAACCCACCCAGGGTCGGCCCGAACCAGGTTGACCAGACCTGGGTCTGGGTCCAGCCTGGTTGGGCGTGGCCCAGCCCGTGTCTAGGCGTGGCCCAACCAGGCTGGCCGAGCAGGGGGCACCCTCCCCCCCCCCCCCCCCCCCGCACCCCGGTTCCGTGAAATAGCGATGCCAGGATGGCGTCACCCTACCCACCTAGATCCCACGCGGTGCGGGATCTGCTCCACGATGCCAAGGCCAGTGTCGGCTGCCGCCTCCAGTCGCCAAGACCGCCACACCGGTGACCAACGCCGCTGCGATCCTCTGGGGCCTCCAGAGTCATTTTGGTGGTCCGTTTTAGCTCTCATATGCGCCTATGGCCCTCTTGGGTTCCACTCTTCACTTCAACGGCTTCAAATCAATGTTTCCTTTCGGTTCTACCGTCGCCTAATATTCCGCAAATCACGAAAAAGTTAGCGGTGGGTTTGGCCTTGTTCGTTATCTCGTACCCACCGCGTTAGTGGTTCAAATAATCACCTAAAAAAATAAACTCCCATGTTCGAGGGTATAAATCATATATATCAAATTGTACAATAACCCCCTACCTCGAAAATTGACATTGCACGTCGTCGACCTGTGGAAAACGAGCGTCGTGGTAGTCACACATCGCGGTGACCTGTGGAAGAACGCTGTCATCCTGCCAACGTTGGAGGAGGAGTCGTTGTTGTAGGTGACACGTCTTTCTAGCGGTGTCTTCTCCCATGATGCAGAGGAAGAATAAGGTAGGAGAATTCATGGAGCGTTCTTCACCAAGAGAGTATGATATTCTTCGACGGAGGTGTTCTTCATCGGGAGAAGAACACTTTTCTTTTCTAATTCTCCTGAGCTTTCCCATGTTTTCCCCAACACAACAAATGCCTCCCAAAATAATAGCTAATGCTATTATTTTATTCTCACACCAATAACAAAAATCAAACACTCTAATTAATTAATTTGAGAGTCTCATTTAATTAATTAAAATGTTTGGGAAATCTTAATCGGAGGGAAGTGAAGAGGCTCCTCTTATTAAATGAGGGGGATTTAACAAATTAATTAAATGGGGGTTTAATGGAGTTGGGGGAGTAATGGAGAGATGAATGGATATGGCTCGTGTGGGACAAACCTAACAAATATCCTCCTATGAGAGGTTATGTGTGTGTGGGTCCCAATAACAACTTCCCATGTAGGATTTAACTACCAAAGATAAATTTTTCACAACAATTTTGTTTAATTTTTTTTGTTAAACCCCAAAAATTTACTTTAAACCCACATTAAACGCAAATGTGGTAAATGTCCCCTTAAGCGAATATTGGCGCTACTAGTTCATCAGTGTCCACATATTTCAATTTCGAGAATCAGTATAATAGATAGAAAATCCAGAACCTACGTTTACTGAACGTACCCAAACAAAACATCAGAAATTGATTCTGGGAACACCGGTCCTCAGAATCAAGTGCCGTCAGAAACTGCAGACTTGTAAAATTACAAAGTAATTTAGAATTTTTTTTTGAAATTTCCAAGTCTTTACATTACTCCCAGCTTAGGGATTTACATTCCCGTAAAGCTACAACCCAAGGTAGGGAATCAAATGGGGGTACTGTACACGCATCTGAGTCTCCCGCTCCCAAGTGATCTCTTGGAGGTTCCTGTTCTACCAGCAAATGTGCACCAGAGGAATCGACCGCCCACGTAGGACCCACTACTTTCGATCCTCGATCTCCACCAGGACCTCTGAGAATGTCTCCCCGTCATCGATGTCCAGCTCCCCGTGGTCGATGATGTGAGATGGGCCATCCTCGTATCTCCTCAGCAGAGTTACGTGGAAGACATCATGCACCTTGTGCAACTGAGGTGGAAGGGCCAGGCGGTAAGCCACCTCACCTAATCTGCTAAAGAATTGGAGGAGTGACTACAGATAGGTTGTACCATCCCTATCCACAAAGGAAATCAGTAATGCGGCCAGCTGATCGGTTGCCTCTCATAGCAGTTGAATGCATGAACTCGTACTGAGAGTATCCGCTACTATGTTCCTCTTCCCAAGAGTATAGACTAACTCGAAGTCACAGTCCTGGTGGAACTCAAGCCATCGCCACTGTCTCTAGTTCAGGTCTTTCTGAATGAAGAAACACGTGAGACTATTGAGATTAGAGTAAATTGGAAACTGTTCACTCAATGAACTATGGGTGAGTCTATCGAATTGTAAGAACTCGTATTCCCCCTTAGTTGCCTATGATTTACAAGAGCTGCAAAGATTTCTCCTTTGTTGAAATGGGAAATCTGGTCTCATGACCTGGATGAAACACATCCTTTTTCTAATTCAGTCAATCCTGACATGAACGGTACAAATTCAGGTCATGGACGACGTCGTAAGGCCTCGACGCTACTACCAAGATATCCAACCATTACTCTCGCCTCCAAGGGTTGAGTCACACTATCGGAAACAGTGTGTGGTTATTGGGTTTCCTCTTTTAATAATATCAAAAGTGAGGGTCACATCAACAATTTTAACTGGAACCTCATTGTATTAACCACACAAAAAGGAAGGAAAGTAGATGTCACAAGGGAATGTGTCTTTTATTACTGCAGCTTGATGTACAAAGACACATTACAACCACAAAAAAACAACATCAAGGAAGATAGAAGCACCAAGAACAAAGACCTCTGTGCCTAGAACTAGTACCTCTCATATCCACCTGATTCTGGAGCTTCATAGTCTTATGCTTCAGCTGCATGAAGTCTTTCTATCCCATGTCCACCCATTCCCTGCGGTCGGGGTGTACCTCCTGGTGGTGGTGATGGCTGTAACACCTCGAAGCATCGTCCACCACCAGCTGCACAGTCAGCTCCTCTAACTCTGTCTCCTACTCCTTGTAGTCTGTCTCGATCAAACCTCTTCCATTGACTGGGAGGTCCATCATCTATCTTCTGATCATCTTCAAGGTGGGTCAGACAGTCACGTGCCATGTGACCAAGCCCTCCGCAGGAGTAACATTGTCCTCTCATAGTAGGTCATCTTCCCCCCTAGGTGCCTTGCATAGATGATCTCGTGTCATGCGGTCGACCACCTGTGGGTCTGGTCCTCTTGGACCCCTATTTCATCTGTCTACTTCCAGCTGCAGAAGACTCTGTTGCATGTCGACTATTGGTGGGTACCACTGTTGGCGATTGCTCAGCTAGGAAACACTCTACTAGGAGGGCTCACTCCAACACACCAGTTTGCGTCGGAATGATGTGGGAGACAACTGATGCTCTAATCTCACGCCTAAGTCCCTGATCAGAGGTCTGGGCCCTGAAGTATGGGTCCCGTACAATATTAGTGGAGTAGTGCGAGAGGTCAGTGAACCATGCTAAGTACTGAGCTACACTCAAGCTGCCCTACAGCAGATGAAGTAACTCATGTATCTGCACCGCTCGAAGGGTGGCTGGGACAAACTCAGCCCAGAACAGGCTCTTGAAGACTGCCCTAAGAAGTGTCACCTAGTCATGCATCTTGAGCATCAGGCTCCCCCATCTACCTACTGTTTCATAAAGGAGGCTGGCAGCAAGGAGAACCATAAAGTCTACGGGCATTCCTACTAGCCTATAGACTCTCACCACAGCCTCCAGCCAATCCTCAGCCACCTGTGGGTCCATCTCTCCCCGGAACATGGTTGGCCTCTAGCACCGGAACTCGTGTAGCACCCTCAAGTGGAGTGCATTGCCTGCTACTATGGCTGGTGTCATCGGTGACCCAATCAGTGGTAGTTTCGATGATTCCTCTGCATGTGCATCAACTGGAAGAGGGACCTATACTAAGGACTCATCGCTCGGAGGGCTGTCAGTACGTACAACTCTCGAGGCTTTAGCTGGTCATCTCCAGGGAGGTATCCTGAATGAAATAGATGTGACATGGTCAAAGACTATACATGTGAAGCTGACCTGGTTTGAGCTGACTTAATGGAAAACATTTGATATACACACGCAGTTAGTGTTTTTGTGCACTAAGTCGGAAATCAGTATTTAGGGCACTGATGTACGGATACGTAGGCCACCACACCAACACTGGACTCCCTAAAATGATAACCACACTTGGTACTCTTAACACTATTGCTTCAAAGAAAGAAATATTAGTGTCCTGAGTTCTGTGGTAGAACTGACTCCTCTGATACCAATTTGTCACGACCAGTCCTTGGGGCCTATGCCAAGACTACCCCAAGCCCACCTTCCATAGGCTAGGGGTTGGTGAAAAGAACCAAAGGCGTAAATCCCGATAAAAAGGGAAATGATTGCCTTTATAAAAGTAAACAATGACAACAGAGTACACAACAGAAGAAAACACTAAGTAATAATGAATATAAAAATAACTGATGAATGGAAAGGGGCTAGAAATACCCGCCCAATTGTAAGTATATTACAACTGAAAAACTAGTACAACAATAGTAAAGTAAATAGAAACCACTGAGTCTTCCACTGGGAATCCCACCTGAAGGGTGGGTACAGATGGCCACTGCAGCACCTCAGGTCCGACCGTCTGCTCTGTGTACATCTCACCAAGTGGTCCACCTCCTGGTACCATCCCGCTTCACAAGTCTCCATATTGATCAGTTTCGTCTGTCTTCTGCATCCAACACAATGTTGTGCGGGCATAGCCCCTTCAGGGGTGAGTATAACAATACTCAGTAGGGACCCCGAGACCCTCAAGGTCTCACAAAATCCAACAAGGATAAATGAAAAATTATGATTTAAACAGATAACCATTATATAGGTATATGTCCATACATATAACTATGATATCATGTAACCCATCTCAATCATGAGGAAAACAATGGTCACTGACTTGGCTCAAACCAGGAGTTTTATTCATGATGTCGATACCATGGCTAGTGGAGAACACCACCTCTATTGAGTAAAATGGGTCTACCACTACAACCAAGTGCTTCCCAATAACCATGGACAGCTGAAGTACTCCACCTGTCGAGTACTGTGGGACTGCTACTACAACCAAGAGCTTCCCACCATGGGTATGCCGCTACAACAAAGCGCTCCCCCTTATAGCCTACAGAGGTACTCTTTCTGGCTTGTACTGTGGGTCTACCGCTACAACCAAGCGCTCCTCCGCCATGGCTCTACTACTATAACCAAGCGCTCCCCACTAGGCCATCTGAATCACTCTGAGTCGATCGATCAGCAGTCGTCAAGTCTCAGCCAGCCACTAGGTCTCTGCAATCTGCTCACTCGTCACCGGGAGGGTCCGCTCAATGAGCCACAAGATGATACACCATGTTTTACGATGTCTCACATAGAAGTATCACAAATGACCCCCCTCTTCATAAGGGTCTCAAAACAATAGATGGCGTGTCAATCAGACGCCCGATCTGTGAGTTAGTGGATTTTACGTTCGAGGGGCCCGGTTGGTTTTTAAGCCAAAACCAACCCGACCATACTTCAATCTCTCCCGAATCCACATGGAGCATTCCAAAAGAACCATCTCAATAAAAGGAAATCAACATAGTTAAAGTCACATCAGTCGGACGTTCGGTCCTTAAGTTATAATCGTTTCCGCTCTGAGGGTCTGGTTGGTTTTGGGTTCGAACCAACCCGGCCATACCAAACCATTGTCAAAACCTTGAGTTTAATATACAGAAACGACCATCTCGATCTAAGGAATCCAACGCAACTGACGGTGCATCTATCAGAGGTCCGTAGCTAATGTTATGGGTGATTAATAAAAAATGGTCTGTAGAGGGGGTTTTGGGCATGCTCCTAACTGACCCAACCCACCCTGGGTCGGCCCGAACCGGGTTGACTCGACCCGGGGCCAGGTCAGGTCCTGTTGGACATAGCCCTGCCCAGATGGTCCAGCCTCTCCTACAGGGGGCATGGCTCGGCCAAGCAGGCCAAGCGGGGGGGGGGGGGGGGGGGGTTCCATGAAACGGCGGCACCAGGCTGGCACCGCCCAGCCCTCCCAGATCCCGCACGGCGTAGGATATGCTCCATGCCACCGAGGTCGGTGCCACATCGGTCTTTCGCTGGCGGCGCGCTAGGGCGCCGCCACCTCCGGTCGTCGTTGGCGGCCATAGCCTCCAGTCACCGGTGTAGGCCGCCGCCTCCGGTCACTGGTGCCGGCCGCCGCCTTCGGTCGCCGGTGCCGGCCGCCACCTCCGATCCCCGTTTCCGGCCGCCACCTCTGGCCACCGGTGCCGGCCACCGCCTCTAGTCGCTGGCATGGTGTCGCTGATGACCCGCACCACCGTGATCCTCTCCGAGCCAACAGAGTCGTTCTGGTGGCCCGTTTTAGCTCATGTCCGCACCTACGGCCCTCTCGGGTTCTTCTTTTCACTACGACGGCCTGAAATAACCTTTTCCTTCCATTCATTCATTTCCAAGCATTCCGCGCATCACGAAAAAGTTGGCACTGGGTCAAGACTTGTTCTTTATCCCATACCCACCACGTAAGTGGTTCAAATAATCCCCCAAAATTTAAACGCCCATGTTCAAGGGTATAAATAACATATATTAAATTGTACAATATCCCCCTACCTCGAAAATTGACGTCACACATCATCGAGCCGCGGAAAATGAGTGTCGCAATAGTCGGGCGTTGTGGAAGAACAGTTTCGTCCCGCCAACGTTTGCGGAGGAGTCATTATCATTGGTGATGCCTCTCGTGTGTGGTGTCTTCTCCCTTGACACGAAGGAAGAAGAAGGTAGCATAAGTCTAGGAGAGTTCTTCAATGAGAGAGTATGATGTTCTTCATTGTAGGTGTTTTTCATCTGGAGAAGAACACTTTTATTTTCTAATTCTCTCGAGCTTTCCCATGTTTTCCCCAACACAACAAATGCCTCCCAAAAGAATAGCTAAAGCTATTATTTTATACACACATCAATTAAAAAATCAAACACTATACTTAATTAATTGTAGAGTCCCATTTAATTAATTTAAATGTGTATGCAATCTTAATGGGAGGGAAGTGGAGAGGCTCATCTTATTAAATGAGGGGGAGTTAACAAATTAATTATAGGGGGTTTAAGGGAGTTGAGGGGAGTTATGGGGAAATGAAAGGTTAGGGATCATGTTGGCCCCACCTCACAAATATCATCTCATGAGAGGATATGTGGGTGTGGGCCCCACTATTAACATCCCCATGTAGGATTAAACTACCCAAGATAAATAAAATTGTTCACAACAATTTTATTTGACCTTTTTTACTAAACCCCAAAAATTAACTTTCAACCCGCAGAAAACGCAACTGTGGTAAAGGTCCCATTAAGGAAATACAGGCCTTGTGTGTTCATCGGTGTCCTCAGATTTCAATTCCAAGTACCGGTTAAAAGTATAGGAAAACCCGCCCGTACATTTACTGTATGTACCCGAACAAAACATCAGAAATTGATTCCGGGCACACCAGGCCTTGGAATCAAGTGCCGTTAGAAACCGAAGACTCATAAAATTCCAAATTATTTTAGAAAAAACATTTCTTTAAAATTTTCAGGTCTTTACAACAATTATTTATGTTTTCAGAGGTCCCTCAACTATAGTATATATGTTGTTCCCCTAAAACTAAATTATCTCATCTTTATTTTCATTAGTTTAATACACGTCACCTAAATCCTCATCAGAATAATTAGTATCAAATTTAGGTAAGAAATATATATGTTTAATTTCATTTATTAAGGAAGTTCTAGTCCTAACTAGTTGATCTACACCATGAATGATACATTCACTTGGAAAATTCCTATGAAAAAAATGACTTATTGGGTTCTCAAATGTATTTTATTCAAAAATAGAAAAAAAAAATTCCTATAGAATATCAAAAGAATTTATTTATTGAGTTATTTTTTAGTAGAATAAAATTCAAAATAAATTTTAACATTAGTTTTAAGAATATGATCTGGGGATATTTGTTGAGGTTTTTTGAAAACAAATGGATCAGTTCCATTAAACATAACCTGCATTATTACCTCAATAGTACAAGAAATCTATTTAAAAACCATAGAAGCCATATAAATAGTGTAATAACATAAAAAAAAATTTCATCATATTTGGGAGAATTGTTTTTCAAATTATCATTTTTATCCATGATAAATAATTTCCATCCAAAAAAATTGAAGTAAGAAAATTTTGGTTTTCATCATTTACACCACTCATAAATTGATTTATTAAGAAAATGTCTTATTAATACTCAATTGATAGTATAGAGTGATGTAAGAACTACTTCATGAAAAAATTATTTATCAAATTAATGTTGACTCAACACAGTTCTAGTAATCTCATGAATAATTATCTTTCTTATCTCAACCACACCATTTTCCGGGGGACATCTTGGTGCTAAAAAATATAGTTCTATATCATTCTAACGAAAAAATTATTCAAAATTCGATGTTAGAATGTCATTACCATGATCAAAATTTATAGCTAAAACGTAGGTGATTTTCACATTTTGATCTTTGGATACAAATGTTTAAAAATAACTCAAGTATACATATTTTCTTGATTGAAAATTAACCAAACTATATCTAGTGTAATCATGAACTAACATATGTATATAGTATTTTCCCCCAATAATTCATGTTTTTGGAGGATATCAGTTAATTCACACTAACTATATTGTAGAAAAATTTGATACACAATTACTCTATGTAAAACAAGGATTATGTTTCTTATAATATTGAAAATGATCATATAATTATAAAGTATTTTACATGTGTTCATGTAAATCCTTAAAATGTATTTTCTTAGTCATATGAGATAATATTATTTTGTTATAGTGTTCTAAAATTTTATGAAATTACCAAGAATGATCTTGTTTTTACTACGGAAAGGTAAGCCTTTTATCCTAAGAACATCTATATTTAGTGTCAAATTGTTATCATGACCATTGGCATAACTAATAAATTAATTATTAAAAATATGTAGGAAAGATTTAAAATTCCAAAATACCACAATGTAAACCTAATAATATAATATGATTATGAATATAAGGTTTTAATTATGTAGGACAACAAATAAGGAATTTTAAAAATGGACTTTATATAAATAATAACATTACATATTCTGATAATATCTCCTCGATCATTATATCTAAAAATAATTTTCAACGTTTCATATTGATTGTATTCTTGGAGAAATATTTTCTTCTAGTCATGTTCCTAGAACATCCACTATTAATATAAAAAATACTTTTATTATTAGTACTATAGTGGTTTTCATAAAAACAAAGAGAATATATTTTTAGAAACCAAGATTTATTGGGTCTCGTATTGCTAAAAAACAATATATTATGTAAAAAAATTGCATCCATTTTGGTTTTTTATAAAATTTGGTTCCAAATAAAAATTAGATTTATTAAATCCTAGATATTTTACTTCTTTATGAAATTTTTTTCCAATACCCACAACTTTCATACATATTGAATAATGGATCATATTTAGGAAAAAAATTAATTATTACTAAAAACAAGTTTTTTATTTGTAGACCCCATTTCAAACAATTACCATGAGGTCTAATTTGGGTATAAATTTTTGTACTTTTTTGCTTACAATTGCAAAACATTGATAAATATTTCTTAAAAAAAATTGGTTTTTAGTTTGATAACTAAATTCTTATCCTCAACAGTATTCTTTTCAGAATTATATTATCCTTATAATTTGTTTTCTCCAAAACAACATTATCAAATTCATTTAAAATGATAGCTTTTTAATAAAAATTGTTATCAATATGTCTATAAAGAAATGATAATTGATAATTCAAAATAGTTTATCTCGATTCAATATTTCTATGTTTATCATCAACATTATAATTTCTTAAAAAATATATTAATTTTAATTTTCTAAATGTCTTGGAAATATGGAATTTTTCTGATAACTAATATCAAAATTAACTTATAGTGAAGAAGATTCTACATCAAAATATGTATCAATGTTCTTTTCATGATATTCTATACATACATGAATATTTTTAGGTGATTCAGCAATATATACCTATTGCATTGGAAAATGATTTACCTCGAGTACATTATGAAAATTTCTAAGGATCCTCTATCTAAAGCATTCTTTATCAGAGTACTTTCAGATTAATTTACCCCATATTCAGTCTATATTTAAGAAGAATAAATAACATTATTTTCATTATACATGTAATACTTCTGTTCATTTCTTTCTTAATTTCCTTTATTTCAATATTTCCATTTCATCTTGTTTAATATGATCGTACATGTATAACATTTATGCATTCGTAGAATGTTTCCTCATAATATTTCTTCTCACCCTTACCCCTATAACCTTTATTATAATGGTTTTGAAAATACATCTTTTCTACTGTATTATTCATCTTTATAAAAATATTTTATAACTAATTCACTTAATATTATAATGCAAAACAATCTTATTATTTAACATTTAGTTGAACTATAACAAATGAAATATTTTTTGTTTCAGATCCCAAGGATTTTTTGAGCTTTATAGTTCATATTTTTTCTAAAAAACCATTCTAAATCATCTTTTGTTTATTTTTTTACCCAAGAGAGAGGTATCTAAATTTCATTTACTATTAACTTATTTATATTATTTTGATTATTGTGCCCTAAATGCGACACCATAAAATTTTTCTTCAATTTTAATTATCTTAGAATCAAAAACATATTTCATTTTTGAATCATGTAGCCATTGAAAACATAATTACATTCCCTCGTTTGGCTCGAATTTATTCTCTTATTTTAATAACTCCATACAACTTATAACCACCAATCTTATGAAAGTGGAGAAAATTTTAATCGTAAACATTTTTCAATTGGTTTTGATGTTCTCCAACATAATAGAGGGAAGCATGAACAGATATATCATCCCCAGGTTCAAAAGATATTCCAAAATGAAAATATCTAAAAACATTTAATATATATATATAAATATATCCATTCTTTGTGTTAATATATCCGTGGATCCAAAGCGGAATAAATTTTTTATCCATATTCATTTGTGATACTTTCTTTACTTTCCAATATTTAGATAAAATAGATCCCTCTACCTTATTTCCATTAAATGTTACAAGATTATTTGGATATTTGTGACAAAGGAAACATGCTTGTCCATATGAATGAACTCAAAAAAGATAGAAACTCTTCTATTATAAAACTTATACATTTTACCAATCATTTAGAAATATACCTTATCTTTTCCATCCTCCTAAACTAATTAAGTTGAAGCATAATATTCTGAGACAACATTTTGTTATAATAAATTGAAATATTTATTTGGATTTTCGATTCAAAATAATTCCCATATATAGAAAAAAGTAATATTATTGTGTTAGAATCTTATTTTTTACACCACATCCTTTCAACCAGTCTCTCTAGGAACATGTACCACATAGAATAATCTTTCTTGGTTTCCATTGTATTTGGATTCTGAAATCGGTGAAGGGACATAATGAAATATTTTTCTATTGAGGGATTTGAAGGATGTAGGATCCTAGCTGTGAAATCACTGAATATATTTCTTGGGACATTGGTGGACCCACCCTTATATATGAATTGGGGGTGATGGTTACACATCTATAAGATAATCAGTGATTTAGAAGAAATGTAACTTGCTTTGAAGACCAATATTCAATTAATCAATGTTTTAAAAATTAATTTCAACTCTTGATGATCGAAAAATATTATTAGAGTTACGATCAATTAAATTATAAAACTTAAAAAAAATTTGAAAACAAAACTATGCTTTCATAAAATTAAAATTATGATAATAAAAACAATTATAAACATAAGTAATGATATTATGAAAAAAATATTAATAGATTACCTTTTAGAGTGGAATGATTCATTTATATGATTAATATGTTCTCCAATGTTTTTTTAATGTAAAAAAATGAATAACATTTTATAATAATGTTTTATTTTGAAAATTATGAAAAGAAACTGAGTATGATGATTTCTTAATCTAGATGCTTTGTAAAAAAATTAAATCAATGAATTTTATAACAATTTCTATGTCTGGGAAAAAATATCACGATTCCTCAAATGAATTTTCATTTAAAAATTTTGATATTGAAAATCAATTTACAATAAAACTTTTTAAAAGCTAATTTTTATAAGATTAATGATTTTTGTAAATGAAATTTGTTTTCAAAATGCATATGTACCCCTCCAATGAAAATGAGTACCATAATGAAATGAGATTAGAAAAAATTAATTAACTATAAATGATTAATTTAAATTTATTATAACTAGATTTTGGTTAATGTATTCCAATATATCAGAAATAAATGTTTTTTGCAAAAATATTTGTACATTTTTATTCCTTTCTGATTAATTGTAAAATCCTATATTTGTACGTGTGTGATCTTAAAATAAATTTTTTCTTATATCTCCATTATTAGAGAATGGATGATGTTCTCTGTTTTTACAAAATGAAATCGAACATGTAATATCAAAAAGTGGTTTTGTTATAGTATATCTCATGCCATAGTTATTGAGTGTGTGTTTCATCTATAAAACATCAGCACAAGAACATCCTACTACCACATATTCTTCTTTAGAAGTGGAAAATGAAACAGAGTGTTGTTTCTCAAATAATTATGAAAGTAACTAATCTTCTAATAAATGAGTTGTTGTGGATTTAATTTTTCTATCCATTCCAAAACCACCAAATTCAGAATCAAGAAATATTGTTAGTTCAAAATCATATTCAGTAGAATAAAATAAGATTTTATCCATATTTCCATTACGATAATGAAAGAAAGAATTTTATAGAATTTTTATGCATTCATTTATATTTTCTTCATATCATTCACATAAGAATACTGAAAACATCAAATATGGATGAATAATTATTATATATTGTAAACTACATAACATACATCAAAAAATATTTTGATCAACAATTTTTGGTTTCATTACGATATAAAGTATTAGTGATACAAAAAAGAGTACTAATACTTTTAGTATTGTTTTAACTAAATTTCTTAATAAAATAGTTTATATACTTATTTTGAGATTAAAACATTCCTTAAAGTTTTTTTAAATTTGAAAACCAATCATATATGTAAACTCACACATAATTATCATTTCAAACATAGACATCATAAGATCCCAAAAAAAATAGTTAATAATTTTTTAGCTGAACCAAATATAATGTTAGCTTCATAAATTTTTACAAACAAAATATTTTTATTTAATTATTTCATAAAAAATTTCATTTTGAGTATCTCTTAACAAATTCATTTTTTACAAAAATCTAGTTACTCTATTATACAAAGTTCATGGGACATATTTTTGTCCATAGAAAGAATTTTTTTAAATATAAACATCTTCTTAGTGTTTTTTATTTTAAAAATTATATGGTTGTTCTACATAAACATCCTCCTGAACATATCTATTTAGAAAATAATATTTCTCTTAAAATTTTAATTAATTGAAATTAAATAATTCTCTGGATGAAATATGTATTCTAATAGCTTTGTTTCATGATATTGGAGAATAAGTCTCATCATAATTAATTAGTTTTATTGGTTATAAACCTTATAATGAATCATATCTTCATTTATAAATATTATTCCACTTTCTTAAAATTTGTCTCAAAAAACCCATTTCACTCCATTTATGGATGTTTCCATAGCCCCATCAATTTTCGTCAAGATGTTGTTCTCCTACACACATTGATCTCTTCTTTAATTGCCTTAGTCTAATACTCATCACCTAAATACTCATCAAAATTATTAGGATCAAATTTGTATAAAAAATATATATGTTTAATTTCATTTATTAAGGAACTTCTAGTCCTAACTGGATGATCTACACCACCAAGGATTCATTCAATAGGAATATTCTTAGTAAACAAATAACTTCATGGGTTCTCAAAAATATGTCATTTGAAAATAGAAACAACATATTCCTCAGGAATTACATCATAATGTAATTCTTGAGTTACTTCCTTATGATAAAAACCTTCTAAATAAATTTTAAAATAACTTATAGGAATACACGAGAAGCACAGTTAGAGGCAAGCCTATGACTCTTTATTAACTTAGAAATATCATCAAGAATGTACAATAAGGAAGAAAAAAATTGGAGCTCGTAGAAATTATACCCATCATCACATCTATTGTAAATTTATTCCTATGCCGTAGCGGATTCCTACTATGAGCTTTCGTAATGCTTAAGAACCTTAGCATAATTTTTTCGCAGATTCATCTTCTCCAAAGATAAAAACTCTTTAGTGGGATGTATATCCCAACATTCTTTTGCAATAGAAGATCTAGTAGAAACTGACCTTGTAAGAGAAGAGTAGCCCTTCCTCATCATTCGTTGTGGTGGTACAGTTATAGCATCCTCACTCTCGGGCACCTTCATCCTCCCATCCTGAATGACATCGCTGTAGGAAGGCCGGACAAAACTACTCTTATTTTCCTTGTTAGTATGTAAGATGTCTCCCCACTTTATAGAGATGTGAACCTCTTGGTAACCATCATTCAGGACCTGATCCTTCTGAACATGACTATTGGAGTCAACGATGGCAAGATATCGTGGTTGCTCTACAATATTATGCATTCCACCCTCTCCAATGGCATCCTTAGAGAAGTCATGTTGTAGCTTTCCACCTTACTACCATTAACCATTCTCCTCTACGTGGGAGTTCTCCACATAATGCAGTTTGTGAAAACAGTTACTACTGGAGATTGTGATAAGCACTGATTCAGTATCATCTGCCCACCCTTGCAACTTTTCAGCACATGCGTCCACTGCCTCCAATTCAGAGATAATTGAGCCCACCTGCTGTTCAGTCTGCACCTTCATCTAAAAATTCCTATGCACTGTGTTTAAAAGACTGATATCCACAGCCCAGACCATAGCATCTCGAGTTTGATCATCATATATTGTCCAAATAGTGGAAATTACCTGCTCATGAACACCATCAGTAACCGATTCCACATGACTTGAAATGTATTAGGCTATCTCTGCATCTGATGCCGAGCAACCGGGACCACTCCCCTTGAATTCTTGCACACCACCTTCACCTCCCTTATAATGACTAACAACAACATATTGTATATCATCATCAAACCTGTTTCTCAGACGGACTTCAGTCCAGCTCATGAAATCAGGACCCCCAACATCTTCAACTCTGTTCATGCCCAAAGAAGATCCAAGCATACCCATACTCCCATCACCATTGTCTAGCCTTAACTCCCTAGCATCGACAACAGGTGACACAACTTGACCATTACCTATCATCTGCTCGCAGACCACTTCACACACATTCCCCTGAAAAAAAATTTGGACATCTTCATTCCGAGACATTCCCACTCTTCCCAGCACATTACACTTGACTGCAAGATCCTCCCCTTAATCTTTTAAACACCTTATAGACCTGCAGATTTAGTTGATGACCCATGGCATGCTTCCTATTCATAGATCTGGATACAACCCCATAAACTGCATGAAACACAACTGAAACATTGACAGACTTTTTTTTCTCCATTGGCTTCACCATCTGTTGTTCCCCACCCTTGTCCTCTCTAACCGCACAAAAATTATTTAATACATCCTCTCTACATTCTTCAGATGCCATGCCACTAGCTCTTAGTTGGACTACCCAGTGACCAAGACCTTTTCCCACCATTCTTGTAGCCCCCCATCGACAAAAAGTGGAATAATGCCACACCTGACTACAAGAATAATAGTAATACATCTAACTCTCATAGATCACACACTATTTATAACAATACTCCTCACCAATTTTTATCTATACATAATCAAAGAGGGTTCTAGAAACGTCCATCTCAATGCAAACAATTGGATTAATAGGATGACAAAGGTATTTGTTTCCTCAAACATAAAATATACTTTTTAATCAATAGTAGAAGAAATTTTTTTCAAAACAATATAATCAATAGATGTAGCGGTACAACATAAAGATTTACCTTCATCATATTTGGTTGAAATATCCTGTGTATTATATTCTCTATCCATGATTAATAATTTGAAACCCAAAAAACTGATGTAAGAAAATTTTGGATTTCTTCATGTCCAAAACTAATATAGATATTTATTAAAAAATGTATAATTAAATCTAAATTGATAATATATATTGAGTTACAAATAGCTTCATCTAAAAATTATTTATCAACTAACTGTTGACTCAGTATGGTTCTAATTATCTCCAGAATAATTCCCTTTCTTTTTTCAACCACACCATTTTCTCGGGACTTCTAGGTGCAGTAAATTTTTGTTCTATACCATTCTAACTTAAAAATATTCAAATTTAAAACATGAAAATTAACCACCAAGATCACTATGAATAGTTGACAAGCATAATGTTTTCACATTTTTAACATCAGCTATAAATGTTTTCAAATAACCCAATTCTGCATATTTTATTTATATAATATTGTCCAATGTATATCTACAATAATCATCAAATATGACATGTATATAGTATTTTACAACACTAATTCGTGTTTTCTTGACCAAATATGTTCATGAACATAAACATTAATGCTAAATAGGTTGAGACATCACTAATAGAGGTAAAACATGGCTTATGTTTCTTACCTTGTTGAAATAGATCTCATACTTTTAAAGTATGAAACATGTGTTAAATTAAATACATAAAAAGTATTTTCATAGTCATATTTGATATTTTTTTGTTATATATTCCTAGCCTTCTTTGACAAAACAATGAAAGATCTTCTATTTCACTAATGAAATGTAAGAATTTTCAAACAATGTCTTAAATGTTTATTGAGTAACCATCGATGGGAGCTACTTGAGTCATGATGGTTTCTGGTTTTTGGACTTTACAATGATGGACTTGTTCAGTATTGTCTTCATCAACTTGAATGGTGGTGTTTCTATTTCTTCTTTTCTTAATTGTTCTGTTTTTCAATCAATGTAGTGATACAGGTGATGATGGCATGATGAGGTAACAATGGTCTTTGGATGCGCACGATGATTGAACTGTAGTCGTAAGATGGGTACGTCGTTGACATGGTGTATGGAAGATGGGATGGTTGAAGATTCCTTATGTTTCGATGTTTGAAGCTATGGTGGCATTGTGCAGTAGGGTTCTCACTGGCATTGTCTGATGATGGTGACGATGAGGTGGTTCGATGTCGAGGGCATGGCAGCAGAAGGCTCACTACTCAAGGATTTGTGTCCCGAGGCGTATTGGTGGTGATGCGATGATGGTTTTTGGGTTATTTTGAATTTTGAATAAAAAATAAGACCTTGTGAAAGAGATTTTTTAATTTGTATTTTTGTAATCTCGTGTATGGCTCGACCCAAATTTGAAAATCAAATAAAAATAGAATTTTCTCTCTTCCACATGCTATTTGGTATGGATAGTGGTTGAATCATCCCATTAAACGTTTTTCTATCAGCCTTAACTTGTTGACATAATAACACTTTGATGTATAGTTAGCAAAATATTTCCCCATATTTTCCCACTTATAATTCTCCCAGAGATCATGGTACATTTTTTTCTCTTCCTAGGTGAATAAAGAAGGTTCAACTAAATGAATCATTTAAAAGATCATTCTTTATATATAAATTTAATGGTACAAATAATCGTGACCCAAATATTATGACTCCATCCTTGTTATTCATGAACATATATGAATTCCCATATCTGATAGCCTCGACCCATTTCTATATTTCCATATCATTTCTTTGAGAATTCATTATTTTCTCCTCAGGAGATGGTTGAAAAATCATTTGAGAAACAATTTAGGATGTTTCCCTCTTAATGATTCCCATGTCCATCCTCTAAAAATATATGATAAAAGGAACCTTTTTAATTCACATCATTGATAAAGATGAAGGATCCTTTCTACATAGAGCATCTACCAACTTAGTTTCCTTATCGGGATGGTAGTGGATTGAGCTATCATAATACTTCATGATCTCTAACCATATTCATTCGATGATATTAATATCATTATGTGTGAACATATATTTGAGACTCTTGGAATCAGTATATATCTCACATGTCTCCCAAAATAGATAATGCCTCCATATTTTAAATTCAACGATCACATTCACAAACATGAGATCATGGGTCATATAGTTTTTCTCATGTATTTTCAACTGAATTCAGGTGTAGGCTATCAGTTTATCACTTCCATCAACACATTTCCTAATAACTTCATTGAAGAATCACTATAATTCACTAATAGTTCTCTACTTAAATTGAGTGTGAGTACTCACCTACTGACAAGTCTCTTTTTGAACTCCTTAATTAATTCCTCATATTCTCAAGTCATTAAAAACATCACACCCTTCTATTTCATCCTGGTCATTGGGTTTTAAAATTGTGAAAATTTCCTCACAAATCATCTTTAATACCCACCTAGACCATGTAATATATGGATCTCCATTACCGATGTTGTAATGGGCCACTCTTCAATTTCCTTTTTCTTTAAAGGTTCCATAGATATTCCTTTGGAATTGATAACATGCCCAAAGAATGATACTTCCTCCTACCAGAACTCACATTTAATTTACATTGCATATTTTTTTTTCAATTTGAATCATGTTACTAATCATAACTTGAGATAGCTGAGAACATTTTATCATAATGTTTTGAGATCCTTTATCCATTATACCAGGCATATCATTAGGGTAATCATCACATTACCTATCACAATGGTTTTTGGTTTGTGTTTATCTATTTCCCACCATTAACTAAAGAAAAAAGTACAATTAGATGGATTGACTATATATCTATTAAACCTAAAAAGGAAAAAAATTAAACATTAAATGAAAACTATTAAAGGAAAAAGATATCCTTGTTTGTGATTCCAAAAGTTTCAAACAATGTTATCCATGACCTATATCCAAACACATATGCTTATGGATTTTTTTTGTTCCCTTTATAATTTTTTATTCTACTCATAGGAATTTACCAAAACATATCCCATGGTAATGTCAATCTATGTGTGAATCAAGGCTCATTATCGTGTATTAGTTCTCACTAGATTGTATTGCAAAGAGATGTTTTTGGGTTTTAACCCTAGATACATCTATTCTAAATCCACCATCACATGTTTTTATCTAGTTAGGGATTTATTTTCTTGATAAACTACTTACACTATACGTAACAAAATTTCAGGATGTTTTCTTATACTTAGTCTCATCTCTAAGGTTATTACTAAATTTCCCTATTCCTAATATATAAAAAACAACTTGAACGTCATCTCATACAACCTATAGAGACCCTATCCTTTTACACACATCATTACACAACTTTATGAAAAATAAAGCATAATATTACAAACCATGGATCGTAAAGTCTAGTGTCTTGGAATACTAGGTACATAAAACTGGAAACATGGTAATAAATAAAAAAACTATGTTCTTAATATTCATTTTGATCTCATAACTTCCATTGTGACTCTACATCTTTATTGGACAACCTGACGATAACATTGACAAAGGGATGAGCTGAAAATCCATGTAATGGAATAAACATAAGAATAAATCATTGGCATATGGGTTATAAGGAATGACATAATAATAAGAAAAGGAATATAACATATTTAATTATAAAATATTAACATGAGATCACATAAAAATCGATTCATAGTAACGTGGAAGAAATAAAAAACCTAATTTTAGAAAGATTCAGAGATATTTTCACATAGAGGATCATAAGTCAAGGTTATCCACTAAGATCGTTGCACATGGTATCTTGTGTCAACGCTAACGACCAAGACCATTGCACATAACAACTCATGAGACTCAAAATTACCTAATTAATTAGAGTTATATATAGGTTCACCCATCATAACATGTTCATGAACATTCTTTACTCATAAATAAGCATACATAATAAATCATACATATGCTAGGGGTACCCATGGAATTAAATGTGTATCATAATTCTGCCATTAATCATAAAAAGTCAGAGTATCATAAAAATATCCATGGATAAAATGAATTAGATCATGAGAGGATATTAATAGTTTAGTATATGAATATATCATGAAATTGGATGTCAACTTGAAGTATTAATATGTTAAATGTGTACTTAAGAAATATTAGAATTAAAAAAAATTAGTAAGGTTAAAAGAAAATATAAATGTTCATTTATAACATAAAGAGGAATAATCCTTTATATAAAAACATGAGTCTACTACGAATATTTTCATTTTTAAAATATCAGTTTTATAAAAATAATGGTGTACTAAAAAAAATATTATATTGTGTACTTGAAAATGGATAAGAATTTGGTAGGTTCTTTTAAACGGGTTTTCTTATCAAGACGTTTTGAGGAATGAACCACATAGATACATGTATATCCCCAAAAGAGAATGTAGAATTGACCTTGATTCATTATTTTGGATCATGTACTACAAATTTAGAATAATTACAAAAAATGAACAGATAACATTATACGGTTAAAAAGAACAATAGAGAAACCCGAAGGAATAATGGAGGTTCGGGTAGAATCCCGAACCATAAGTATGATGGTGTCATTCACATGAAATTAATGTACTAGAAATCCAAATTACATTTAATTAATTTATATTTCAAAAAACTCTTATCCATGTAATTAATTTAGTATAGAATTATTAATTTCATTCGTGAACTTTTTAGGGTTACGATGTTCGATTTCATTATAGTGGAGAATTTGTTTCCTTGGTTTCATAATTGGGTTACATGTATACATGTAATGTTAAAAAATATAAGATGATAATGGTTTTACTTAATTGGAGTTATATGATATTATTTTACATCTAGAATATTACATTGTTATAACATTTCATTGGTCATTTGGAGTGAATATGAACAATTAATGATAATCAGTATTGTTAATTGATGGGTTTTGTCTCAAACAAACACAATTTTCATAATAAATTAATATCATGTGAAAAGAGAATTCAAAACCTTATAAAAATCATAAATATATTATGTTATCATTATACTCTAAATATTTTTCCTGACGAGAATTGAACACTGTAGGAGAAATTGAAAACTCTTAGTCTCTAAATGTGATAAATTAACAAATCTGAGTGGGTATTTTCATTTATAGTATAAAAATATGGAAATCAAAGATGAAAATGAATTTTTACATTATCATAAATATTACAGTACATGTAAGGTACTAGAATTACCATAAAATTTGGATGAAAGGAGGTGTGGATTTAAAACGAATGAAAGGAACCTGAAATAAAATACATGCAATGAAAAGAGGAATTAACCTCTTGAATTTATCTTATTCGTGGGACACTTTACAGAGTGGATTTTATTTTATTAAGAGACTAATGACTTATGGAAAATGGTTTAGAAATTGGGAGGATATTTTTTCTAAATTTGGGCAAGGCACAAGGCTGGAGAGGGGTGAATAGAAGATGTAAAGAGGCATGAAATTTAAATTGGAGGAGAGGAGGGGTATCCCATTATTTTAATCATTAGATTAATATTTTGGCTCATGAATTTGAATATTGTTGATTATTGTGACCAAAAATAGAAATGAGATATTACATGCTCGAACCAGTGTCTATTTATATCATCCATGACTCAATCAGGATTCCGAAATTCAATTATTTAGTAATTATTGTACATTACCTTATTTTACTATTTATAAAAAAATATGTATTTTCAAAAGATCTCAAATTTCACCCCAAAAATTTTTAAAAGTGAAATATTAAAAAATGAACACTATATTATGAACCTATTTATAAAAAAATTGGAAATTTGTAATTTATCTGAAATCATAATTTACTTGAAAAAAAAATTAAAAAATAAAACTGCTTTTCCAACACTTTGAACAATTATCTATGGTATCTTAAAATATATTATAATCATAATTCATAAAAATAATTACTTATTAATATATTTTATGAAGATATGAATTTTTTTAAAATTATTTAATTAATAATAAATTTATAAATAAATATACATGACTTACAAAAATACGGACACTTAATCTCTAATTATTAAAACATCTATTTACATATACTATGATATAATCATACAATATTGTCACATATAAGATGGATAAATTTAAATTATGATTTCATTGGTGAAGTCACTATTACATTAGCTGGTTCACTATTCATAATGTTCACATTACTATTCCAAAGGAGAAGTTACTATTTCATCTGTATTTATTCCTTAACATCATGAGATATATTTTATTTCAATAATTCTTATATATATGGTTTTATTTTAATCATATGTGATTATATAATAATAAATTTTTATAATAAGGGAAACCCATTGATAATATATTGGGTCATTACAAATATCCCACTAATAAAACACAACTGTTGTTATTTTTTTTAATGAATGTATTTTATCATATGGTTTTATTTTAATCTCTTGATATAGGTTAGAATCTATTTAATTTCTATCAAATATAAGAGGATTCGTCGAGCATGTTAGGTTTCGAACGATTTATTATCACTTAATAAAACCTAAAAAAGTAATCTTAAATTAAATTACTAAATAATTTTATTCATTGAAACTAAAATCGTTCATATTAAAAACAATTAATTTCTACCTTATAGAAAATATTACTATTATTGTTTTCTTAGATCTATGATAGATAAATACAAGTATAAATATCCACTATAATCTTCCCAATTATTTTTATCCAAGAGTTTCACTAAAACTCTCAATTTTATTAGGGAGATCAATACAACATTCATGATAATCTTATATATCACATTTTAATGAAAAAAAGAAGAACCAATAGGACATGGGGAAAATGTTCGAGAGGCTTTCTAAATGAGTATACAGAACTCTAATTTCTATTCATCCTTTATAAATTCTATAAGGAACTTAATTAGGCCAAAGGATTTACTAATATTTTATGAAAAAAAAAACAAAATGACTTATTCCATATATGAATGTATTAAATCATCAATCCCATTTTATGAATTTTTCTGACTTAATTATATCTAATTATGAATGATTATTATACGTTTAATTATAAAATAATAATTTATGTTTTGTATATGTTTTTGTGTAGATAATAAAATATTTTTCCACTATTTATCTTAAAATATGATATTTCCATTTCATACTAAATCATATGTTCTTCCATGGTATTTTTAATTTTTCTAGAACAAATGATATCATCTCATAAAATAACCATAAATATTTCCCTCTATTATTGGAAAATATGTGTTATAATCACAATAGGTTTAGGTTTATATCCCCACCAATATTCTATATTCCTTAAATCCTCAAGTATTTTAAGTCATTTAATCTTATTTTTTTTCATCATTCAATAAATTGAAAATTCATATTGAAAAATCCCTTAATATATATTGAAAAATTAATATTGAAGATAATAATAAATAATAAATTTATTTTTAGTACCTTAACAATGTCAATAAAAAATACCTTTTGGATAAAATCTAAACTAATTATGCATATCTCTTAGATTTATTAAACTCAATCCAGATTTGGCCAACCACTATTTTTGACCCAATGGGAATATTTTTCATTCCAAATAAAAACGAATTCCCATGTTCTAAAATATAAGAAAAGAGAAACAGTAGAGACACTCATGATATAAATTGATTTGGAATGGTATTTATCAAATACTTATATATCCATAATATTTTCAGAAGTTGTATAACATAAAATCGTGTATAGTCAAATGATCTATTGGTCTTTGAAATCAAGTGATCATGATATATTTGGTATGTCAGTCTTCCATAATATTCTCATATATATTTTACTCTCTCATTCTAGGATTAATAACAACCCACATCTCATTCCTAAATCTGATGATGTGATCACATACCAATAATCTTTTTTAAATAAGAACATCATATTTTCAATATATGTAGTGCCTTAAATTTTCTTATTCTATCTCAATTGAGAGACCATATGTCATAATTATCACAAGAGAGGTAAAATCACATATTGGTTAAGCTCCAGCTAATGCAATTACCCACAACATTCCCAACAAGACCAAATTATATAGTACTCGAATATTATGAAATAATTATATCAATATGTGTAGGTTCTTATTGACTACATATCGCTAAAATCTAGTATGGGATTAAATATGAAACATAATCCCCTAGTATACTGAAAATAAAGTGTATTACACTTCATGTGGTATACATGAACAATAATTTAGAATAAAAAATCCATTTTTTACCTCATAATAATTTTATCTATCTAAATAAATGATTTATACAAAATTTAATAAAAGAGTATTTTATAACCTCTATTGCTCCATGATGAATATATATTTGGTATTTCTCAATGTAATAATATGAGGGGTCATTTATCATTTAAATTCGCCAAATATATATGGCCAATACGAAGGAATGATAATGTGAAAATATAATTTAGTAATATATAATGATACATTTTTGATTATGAATCACATTTATGAGTTTTAGGAAAAGCATAAACAACAAAATGTATCAACATTTTTTATATAAAATTTTACTATATCAACGTTATGTTTGAATCAGTTTTATAGTTTTGTTAAACTCATTACATCTTAATGTGATTCCTACAACATCTCCAAGTTACAATATAATATAACCCTCCCACTAAAAAATATAGTGTATAAAATATATTATTATTTTGGTCTTAATAATGGTGATACACAATTATTATATCAATATTTTTTATATCTTTGAAGATTTATTCAAACTATATGACTTTGTAAAATAAACTGATATGATGTTAGTAACTATTTTTATCTATATATAACTATTTTATTTTTATTGTCATCATTGTCCATGAATGTTTTTTATAAAAAAAAAATCCTTGAAATATATTTGTAATTATTTTCCCTTCTTATGTCAGTCTTTTACCATCAAACCCATACAAATATTGGAAACTGTATGAATTTGATTTTAGAATAAATCATGTGTTCAAATAAAGATTAATAGGTGATATCAGTATCTCAAATTCATTGATTTTCCCCATCACGTTGAGAACATAGGTGGAATCCAATATATCGTTTTTATATCATTCAATAACAGAGTGACATTAAATCCTAAAAAATATAATATTTTACTTTTTCATGAGAGATAGTGTTTCATATATTTTATCATTTTAAATGTCTCCATGTTATCATGTTACTTTTTTAACATTTATTCCATGTTCCTAGAAATTAATGTTTATAACTCCATTGAATTCTTTTCTTATGAATTTCTTAAATATCAGTAATAATTGTTTTAATAGTTTTAATAGATATTTTATTATGAAGTGGTCCTCCAACATATATAATAATCATTATTTAGTGGTAAAAACCCTAAATATTAACACTATTCTAGGAAATTAATTCCATTATGTTTCCCTTTTTAAAATATAGATATAAAAGTTATTCATGAATATGGTGCACCTTCCATTATATGTATAATAGAATATTTTTTCATATGGGTATCCTGATTTATGTCAATTGAATAATTAATTTTATTAAATTTTCTCCCATAAAAGTGATGTCCCCTTTTAAATCCTTCATATTAATTGGTGGGGAAATATTATTATTTTTATAAATAATGAGTTAAAATTAGTGTTGATATCACTACATAGAAATTTTCATACGCCAACATTCCAATAATATCATATAATAATATTGAATATTTGAGTAAAAAACACCTCACCAAATCCATTATATGGATAGATCTAAATATATTAAATTTTATTTTTATCCCATTATGATTTTAATTTCATAGTTGGACATTGATACCTAACATTAACAGTTATTCTTTTTCACAATGACATATACATGTCTATTGAAATGGCCCAATAATTAGAAATCGTATAACATGTTTAAAGATGGTCTTCTGGATATGTATTTAATTTGGATGGATTCTTACACTTAGTATTATTTTTTTCATATTTTATCACCCCATCTTATCTCAATTAATTACCTTTTTGTATGCATGAGTCTAGTGATTATGTTTAGTATATCATTCCTTAAACCACATGAATATGATCAATCCACGTCGATGTATAACTCATTACACAACTAATATCACGTATTACTCACCAATGATTGAATTTGAATATATATATATATATAAATATATAAATTCAACTCAGGCATATGGTTTATGAAACAATTTATTCTATTGAATTAGAATTATTTGAAATTAAAAAACCACCAAAAAACTAATAAAATTTTATAGATAGAAAGCTGTCATTTTTAAAATAAGGAATGATAATTTAGGTTGGTTTGATGTTCGATAAAAAATCTATAATCCCAAAGGAACTTTATATAACAGATATATTAAATAGATCATAATTTTAACACATAATTAGTATTAACCAAAAATAGATTCTTAATTCAATATTATAACCTCATCCTTTCCTATGTGATTGTTGAAGAAAACATAATACATTTTCATAAATAACATGAAACTCGATAGTTGAATATACATTAATTTTAAAGGCTAGTTAAATTTTTAATCTAAATTACACAACCATTCATTATATAATATATGAATAACTATGAAAAAATAAATAATAAAAAAAATACGAACAATTCATATAATTTACACGAGATATACAATTATAGTCAATATATAAATACAAATATATTAAACACTTTCACAACTAATAATAATTTATGGATGCTCCATAACATAGACATGCCAAAATATTTTATAACGATATCTAATAAGAACTCCTATATATTATTATATAGGATTATTCTTAAAAATTTGATATTAATGTAATTTGAGCATTTTATAGAAAAATTCCATTATGTACGAATTTTAATATATATATATATATATATTATATTTAATATTATTTATACCATGAATATATAATATATAAGAACACATTTTGTTATCATTTATATAAATTATAAAATATAGTCTCCAATATTAAGATTTGAAGTTAAATAATGTGATTAATTCCTAATATTAATAATTTTTTTTCATATTTTTCAATATTATATACCATAGAAATATTTTATATATTATATATATAATTTCCATATAATCATTTTTTGTCTTGAATTATATGTTATTGCATATAAATTTAAAATTTTCATAATTATTAAAATTTTATATTATGATGTATTTATAATAAAAATGTTTTATAAATATTTTATTAATTAATTATACAAATTTTATATATAATTAAATTAAAAAACGTTAAATAAATTCCTAAAATATTGTTTTTCGATAATTTATAAATAAATGATAAATTATAAAATCAATTAACAATTGAACAATTATAAAAAGATAATTTATCATGATATTACATTATATATATGTGTGTGTGATATATTAATTTCTAATTGGATTTAATGTATATCATTTTTTATGACAGATAATTCAATCATACCATATCACTCCTTCGTAGCAGGGCACTATATATTTTGTTAACATCTATATCACATCGGTGATATGATACACTATTGTTGAATCAATGGATGATGTTCATTCCTTATTTGACATGCCAAATCATATTCACTGATTCAAGATAAATTCATGTAACCCTACTAAGCTATTTACAATGATATCTCATATCATTAAAAAAGACTATACCGTAGATTACTCTCTCATATATCTTTCGGAGACCCAAAAAACTAAAAAATAGTGATTTATAATGATCTATAATAGAAGATAAATACATTAACAGTTTTCAAAATTTTCAATTTCATCATTCAAAATATACTTTCCTGAATATGATACTACTATTTAGATTTTAATGAAACATTTTCACTTAATATGCGTAGTGGAAAAAGGAAACAAATCATAAATCCTTTGAATACAATTATTTTAAAATGAAACAAATCATATGGGGAAAAATGATCCCATACATTACAGCAGTGGTTATTTTTTTCATTTTTACAATTAGTGATATTTTTCACATGGAATATCCAACTGAATCATTGATTTGAGATGTATAGTAACTTTATAATGAATATCCCAAATGGATTTGGAAGTACCCTCTAAACAATATGATAATCAAGTATCTCACGTTGGAAATAAAGAAGGTGTACGATATATTTAAGAGGAAAAAAGAATCATCAATTAATATTTATGATTAAACATAATTCAAATATCTAGTGTTTTTTACATATATTGTAGTGACACAAATCTAGAATATAAATTCTCTCATATATTTTGAAATATATGAGAAAATAACATATTCAATTAATACATTCATTATATGAATGGATTCTCCCATTTGTTTCATTTTATGAAAAAAAAATATTAATAACAACCACATTTGGTAGATTTCAATAATATAACATTGAATATTTGGATTCCATTCCTATCATTGTGCATTACTGTGAATTATATAATATGATTCCACTCACAAAATTTCTATAAGATATTCTCAAATCAAACTCTATAATATTCCCATCCATGGAATTATGAGATTACCTAAAATAAATGATAACATCTCATATTATATCCCCATATCATTCTGATGGATTTATTTGGACTCATTAACACTTAGTTAGTGTAATGAAATTAATATGAAACTCTATTCCCAGGATCCACCATAAATTAAAATGAATCCATTGAATTTTAATTAAATAATAAATCATACAATGAACTAATTTTCATCATCTATAGAGTTCATCAATTGGGTTTAACAATGATATTGTAGTGTCAACTAATGGACTCCATCATATCGTGTATTGATGGTCTTAAATGAATAACCCATCTTATTAGTGGTTCGACATATCATATTGTAGGTATTAGTAGAGAGAATTTAATCATGGTGAATTAGTAATAATGTTAGGCACACAAGAGAACAAAATTTAAATTACTGTGATTCCCTTAAATAGGCTTTGGTAAATTTGTCATAATTCAACCATGAACTCATGAATCGCATAATATATGATTTCATAATATATATACTCATTTAGTAATCAAAATAATGTAATTATCCACTCATACATTCCATCATTTTAATTGTTATAAATAATGATAGCCAATAAATAAGTATATCGAAATAATAACTGTTATATTTCTTTTTCTACTCAATTAAATTAAACCACTAAGATTTTATTACATGATTCTCACTCATATGATACATCTGAATCATATGTTACTATTTTAATAGAGGTAACATGATATCTTATATCATTCTATATAATATACCCATATCATTTAATATAATATAGCTGATTATGATTCAAATTTGTATTTATTTTGAACATATCTCCCCTAATATACCACTTGGAATAATGATACATAGACATCATAAATTTGTAAATTTTATTATATCTTGTATATAATATTTTGAATCCATATTCAATACACATATTTTATATCTTGATTATATTTTCTATATCTATCATTTACATAACCTTATATAACACCATAGGTATGGCCTTTTTAAAATTAATCCAACACTCCTTTTGGATAGACTCAAAAAAAACATATAGAGTATCTCTTTATGACAAACTCAATACACATTCATCCTAAAAATTCATTTACCCTAAATCTTTTATATCTTGGAAATAAATTTTAATTCATAAAATCATAAATTTACGATATGATCATACTCTATAAAAGCCTCAATGCTACTCAAGATATATAGAGATCTTGAATGATCTTTATGAAAAACATTTCCATAAACTATATAATATTTCATTATACTTTCTAATGTTATCCCTTTTTTCACGACAATGAGTGTCCATAAGACCGGGTTTTATTCAATCCCACATAGTGTTCATACACATTCACAATTCATTATGTCTATAATTACCATGTCAATGAATACATCACATGTTATTCACATTATAGAAGAGTACATTACATTCCAATCACATAATAGATAATAAAATTGGATTTATTATATGGGTATAGATGTAAAATTCATTTTCCTTTATTAATCAAGGGATCATGTTTTATTTTTTAAAATGAGATGATAAATATCATATAGGTTAATATCAATTTTATGACTTTATAATAACATAACCAAACATCCCTAGATAATAAAATCCTCAAGTATTGTGTAATATTAATATTAATTATTAATGTGTATCATAGTATGTATATCTCAATTCACATGTATGGGTACTTAAAAATCAGTCCATATTCCCCTAGTATACCAAATAATAAAATATGACACACTTGATGGTATAGTTCATCAATAATGAAGGACTCAAATATTATTTTTTCCTCCTTGGAATATTTCATATAATGATACAAGAACAGTACCCAAATTAAATTTAACATTTAATTGTCATCTATTATAATATCGAAATTTTTTGTTAGACTTCCTCAATATATTGAGAGGTCAATTATCAGTTTTCATAATAAGTATATGTAGTCAGCATAAAATAATGAGAATATAGAGACTTTTTTTCTATAAATTGATATATTTATTTTCCAAATCTCCATTAATTATTTTAATTAAACCATGAATATGTGATAATATTATCAAAAAATATTTGATACACTATAAGATCATCCTTTCTTTTATTCACATTTAAGGGTGTTTGAAATTCATTAAATCTCTTTGTATTTCCATCAACAAATCTATAAGGCTACATTATAACACAATCCTCTAAAAAATTTAGTGACTGAAATCTTTGATGTAATCTAGATTGAATAATGGTGATACCTTAAATCATATTACTAAAGTGCAACACCTTAAACATAGAAGTAAAACAAATTTACTTCAAAATATCCGAGGTTATGAGAGTATTAACTTCCACTGTATACATATACACATTTCTCATAACACAATAAACATAACACTTAGAACCTATTCTATTAAATTGTTTCTTTGAAATATTTCCATATCTCATATAAGACTTCAAATTAAAACTATATTGACATAACCTATATATTTTTGGATATAATTATCCATTCCAATTGTATTTTATCAAGAATAATATTTTTATTTGTTTCATTTGAAACTCTTATATGTGTAAAAATAATCGAACTAAATTCTAGGAATCAATATTGTATATAGAATATAATTATATGTATCATGAACATTATTGTGTCATGAAAGTATAAATATTTTCATAATTTTAGTATTTTACCAATAACATGTTTAATAAATAACCGAAATGGAATTCTATGTGATTTTATTATTTTCTTGGAAAGAAAATTATTGGTCAAAATATTACAAAATTGGGATATTCTATCACATATTCATATTTACCGAATATCCATATAAACATGGTTATCCTAAATACATTAACCATACCTCAAGAATATCACCCTTATGTTTAAATGTTCACAATCTGTTATGTAAAGATACATTAAAGTAAATCTAAACTAGTTTTTCTTCTTCATGTTTGAACAATTACCAGCTAATACTGTTGAAAATGATCAAATTCATAGACATAATATTCCGTGTTCATATATCATCAATACTATAAGAAAATATAGTAATTATTTTTTTGATCTTCATAAAATCATTGATAAATTTATTGTGATGATTTAATAATGAATTCAACAGATGACAAAATTCCTCAAGGAAATGTTTAGTCTCACTAAGCCATTAATATAGTCATGCACATTGTGTTTATAAATTGAGAGTAAATTTATATTTATTTTTTTAGATACAAACAACTTTAAACATAATAGGGAATAAAAAAATTATTTTCATAATCATTCTATTTCACATATTGAACAACATCAATAGATTTTTACACTGGATGTTTTTCCATAATATATAAAATTTATCTCCTTCAATAGTTGTTTTATATTTTTACCTGTATAACAAGTTTCTAATATTATTATTATTCTTCAATAATATTTTCCCCATGTTTTAGTTTCATGATTATGATTCCATTAAATTAAAAATAGAATCATGTATTGTATATATATAATGTTATACATACATTTAATAAAATATTATATAAAATGATATTACAATAAATTGTTCATTGTCATGGAAAAGATTATAGGCATTAGATATTTATAGAGGTTATTATACCAAACATTTCATAAAGTACTACTGCTTGGTTGATAAGAAATCACATTGCCAAATCCATCATATTGGTAAACTCAACATTATTCCTCTAGTATCCTTCACAAGGGTTTCCCAAATAAGTGTAACCTAGATAAAATTAAAAAAATACTAATATACCTCTAAATCTTACATTATTACCTACATTGATATAAATAATATAGTTGCATAAATAATTAATAATAAACTACCATGTTTCCTGATGGAGGTCTTCAAAAAGATCAACTTTTAAAGGAATCTCGTAATATAAAAATTGATGGGATTCAATGTAACTTTATAATCATTTGTGTCCCCTTGAAATATATGAAATTACCTACTAATTTATTTTTTTATATTATTATTTGTACCATATAAATATGTTTAAACTTTATTTATATTTAACTAATTACACAACGCATTACTTGTGGTATTAACCCAAATTAATATCCAACTATATTCAAAAATATCCTATAAATTATCACACAAAATTAAAATTTAAATAATTATTATAAAGGTATGTAATAATATGGTACCAGTAATCCATAGAAGATAATTAATGAGGTCATAGATAGTCAAAGGATATATTTTCAGGATATGAATTGGCCTCCTCACCAGTGAGATGTTCAACCCAAAGCATTTAAATATCATGATACTTCTATTAATTGTGAACTCTATTATATCATATTTTAATAACAAAAATATTTGACCATAAAAATTAACAACATAATCACATATTAATACCTATGGAGAGGAAATGGTAAGGAAGAAAAAAATAACTCAATTTTCATGAATATCATGTAACTCATTATATGCATGAATAAAAATTTAAAAAGTATATTAATAGTTGAAATCAAATAATAAATATATTTATTTTGTAAAAAAATTATATATAATAATAATATACTGTAAAACTGAATATATGAATACTATATATTTTTAAACAAGAGACAAATTATTTGTGAACAATTCATTAATATATACATAAAAAACACCTAAAAATTTATTCATGCATTTTAGTAAATCCATAATCTAATAAAAATAAATTATTTGAAATTATATCAATTGTCAACTCCTTGATATTATTTATTATATGGAATTTACTTTAAATAACTAATAAATAAAGTATAATCATTATATTTATGAATTATTAAAATATTAGGTAATAATTGAAAATATCAATCAATGAATATTATTTAAACCATGACAATATTAGTTTTAGAACCACATTTTTATATGGTTTAATAAATTTCCATATATAATTAATATCAATTTGAATAATTAAAATTTTATAATTATCATCAATTAATAATTTTAAATTTAAATCATATTATTTTATGATTTATTTTTTAATTTAAATACTCTGCATAATTGAATCTTAAAATTTCTCATAAAAAATTATTTTTAAATTATAATTATTGATATTAATATTTTAAAATGTATTTTATTATTGAAATATAGTATTTACGAAAAGTTCCTTTGTTTAATTATTGTTAAAAATTTAATAATAAATTATAATTCTTATGAATTATTTTTATTTATAAATATTTTATAAATAAAATTAATATCAAATAATAACATTTCCCATGATTTATAAATATTATATAACCAACATAATTAAAATTTATAAAAAAACATTTTATACAAATGATTTATATGATAAGATGCATATTGTAATATATGAATCACAAATAATATATATCTTTTTCTATTATAGATAATACTATATAGTGATATAAAATTCAACACCATATATGTATTATCATAAGATATATTTTATATTTTAATGTTTATATGAATCTCTGTTTTTCAAATAAGATACATCAATTTCTACACTATTTATTTTATATATTGTATGTAATGATATTGTGAAAATAAAAATATTAAACATTGTTATATCCTATGATATCTTATAATATATGGGATGAATAAATCATATAGTTAGATATCCAATATCATATTTTAAATCAAAGAATTTAATTATTGTTTATGTAATAGAAAATATGAAATACTTTCAGCTTTTATTTTTTAAAATTTAATAACACGATTTATCAAATGAAAAAAAAATTCTTTCTCTAAAACCACAAAAAAATTTCATTTAATTGATTAAAAGATAATCAATCGAATGTATACTATAATAATCATTATTCCAATGATCCACCATATTTTAATAAAATATCATATAGCTATAAATGGAAATAATAATTCCATACACCACTAACTATCATTTATTTCCTTCATCATAATGCTTTGATGAAGATATATTCTAATTTTCTAAAATACTCCCTCCTCCATAGTGTATCCATGAACTAAATTGAATCACTCATCATATAGGGGGGACACACTTCACTAAATGGAATGATACTTCCTCTCGGCTTATTAGAAGAATAAATTGATAGATTAAGGGTATAGAGATTCAATAGGATTGTTAGACACTGATAAAAACCACATAAAAATTGGAGTGGCTCTACTATATGGCCCTTGGTGCATTATCAAACGTTTATAATTTGAATTAAATGTCAATAATAAAATCATTAATGTTATAGAAATTATGTAATTAATTTAATTAATGAGTTTATCATCACATTTTTTTATTAAAATAAATCATCATAATAGTGATAGTAAACATGGAATAATTTCACTATGATAACACTAGTCATTTAGTAGTCAATTAATCATTGGAAACCATATAGATTAAACAATACAATTTAAAACTAGATGACATATCCTAATTATTTATTCTGATTATTGAATCCAATAGAATCATATATTATACCATTCTAAAGGATATATCATGTTCGTGTACCAGGAAGACATATAAAATCATTGATTTCACCAAAAAACCACTAGTTGGTGGAGTCATTTCCATGGTATATTTCTATAGTTTGATTAAAAATGCATGAAGTTCAAAAAGGTTGTGTAAACATTTATGGGACTGGATATCCCGACCATCCAAATGTTATTCCAAAATATTCAACCAGATAGTATAGAAAATATGATACATGGCTTGCTAATGACTTGTCTCAAAATTCATGAAACTAAATGGCATCACCCGATAACAATATTCCCCTGGGGATTCCTGAATTAGTTTCTTCTTAATCATTTTGAATCAATTTAATTTAGTTATAAATAAATTCCAATTCTATAAGGAGATGTTTTGAAATCCCATTATTGTATATATCAACATGTGTATGTTAGTTAACATAATGTTGGACATTGGACAAAATAAATTCAAATCCTCAATGATTCAGGATTTTTTTATCAACAAAATCGTCATCCACCTTAGTGAACTGAGTCTGTTTCATTGGAATAACTACATGTATATAACCTTGATGATTTTTTAAAAAATATAGTTAGTGGATAGCTACATATGGATATAATTGTTGAATATATTTTTAATTAATCCTTAAAATATCATTATGTTGATAATGAAATGATATATACACTTATTATAATTTTAGGGTTATTGGGATATTAATTATAGTTTCACATGGGTCCCCTTTAGTACCCAAATTAACAAGTGAGAGTTAATATATAGTGGTTGGGAACCTTCATTGAATTTTTTAGGTGCATCCTTGAAATAAATTTAGTCTTCATATTAAATTATAGATTGTGAGCATACCTATTGTGTTATGTGGTTTATTTATGAATTGAATCATTTATATTAGGAATAAACGCATCAATTGAGTATGAGTGTCTTTTATGAATGAATAACACCATGTTAATGGTTGTCAGTGAACCCAATCCACATTTTACCCTTCAAGGGTTCATTTCCAATAACCAAATATTCTTATATATGTGGATCAAATTTCTCATAATCCCATGTTTATGGAGATATGTTTTATGTGGTTAGTTTTTTGAAAATATAAAAATATCTTCTTATATTGATATTATTTTTTCAATGGAAACATCCTGACGTCCAACAAAGGTAAAAATAGTGTCATATGTTATGGGTTAGTAGTTATAATGATACGATGGCTACAAATTTTTTGAATTATTACATTAATATTATTGAAACGAAACTTGAAATACCTTCAATTTCCCCTCCATGGATCTGTTGATGTATCTTGGATTATATAAGGTAAAATTATTTCCATGAAATGATTCACTAAAAGTTGTTTTGTATACCATTTATAATTCTCAATGTCAATTTTTTCATAATTAAAGGATTAAAAAGTTTAATTTTCACATTATAATATATTAACAAAACCTTTATAATATTACTTCTTGAATATGTAATATAATGATGGAACTATTTGAAAAATATGAATCCATATCCATTCCATTACTGTGTCAAAACCAATGTTATTTCAAAAAATCATGAACTCTAAGTAAAAAATGAAATCCCAAAATTTATAGCTTAATATGATCAAATCCAGCGGATTCTACTTCATTTTTATACTCATGTATAACTAGGTTTTAATGAGAAAAAATTAAAATACTTTTTCTCAACTGGTTGATCATTTAGTTCAGTATATTGTTTGTTAAAGAACATCTATCTACTAAGGCCCAATATATGTTTAAATTATGAAGATTTTTACTGAGAAATAGGGGTATGATGTCCCCTTTTATGGATTTTTTTTCTTTCCCAGTTAATGGATTAAAAACATAATTTTTTTTCATCCCATATGTACATAATATATCTCATAGATAACCAGTTTGGTCTGAATGTTTTATGTTATTTCAATTGAAAAAAATAAGTGTTTCCATGAGTGCATTGGAGTATTAAATATTTTATATGATTGAAATTAATTTACGGAAATGGATAAGTGTTTCTACACATCATACATTTGAGACAGTGTCCATTGATACCGTACTCAAGGATTTTTATGATCATGTAGATTTGGTTTTTTACTTACTTTTGATGATATCCCTCATGTTTGGTAAAAACTAGGGGTAAAATTATTGTTTTCATTTAAATTTGAGATTTCATTCTTTTGTATTGATGTTGAAATTTAAGGCCTTGACTATAAGATCCCATAAGTCATAGAGGTATGTCCTTGTTTATAATTTGCTTTAAATCTCTTAATTTTTGGTAATGGAATGTTTTTTCGGTGTATGAGGAAGCTCAGAAGAGTTATGTGGGTTCTAGACACAATAGAAAAATAAATATAGGAATCCTTTACTTTATTCATGATTTGTGCACAAATATTGGAAATCATGTGAGGGGTTGAGGAAAATAGCATGACCATGTATAGAGGCATTCCCCATGGTTGGTGTAATTTTTTTCAATCCACGTAGTCCTCCCTAGGAGACCATATGACTCAACACATTTTGGATAGTTTCTTGACCACTGTTAGTGCATGGTTTTGAAAATTGTGTTTCCAAATACTGAGCCCATTAAAAAGTGATAATTTAATAAAAAATCATGATTTTAAGTTCTTCGCCGAATTTTCTCCCAATTTTTCATCCTCTAACCCAAGTAAAAAACCAGGAATCTGAATTCTTTCTAAAGGTCGATCTCCTTCATTTCTAGGTTTTTGGATTGTCGTTAGATACAAATCGAAGCTCTAGGTATGTCTAACTCTCATCGTTGTTATTTATCCAATACCAGGGAATGTAGATTTTTAATTCTTCTTCCAAACCTCTAAAAACAACCATTTCCAGTGGATATTATTTTGGGGATTCAAAGGGTGATTGAATCTAGATCTAACGATAATGATACCGGAGTGTTCATCATTAGATTAGAGGTAGGTGGTTTATAAGTTATATTCTATAGTCTTATTGTTGATGTGTGGATATGTGGTTGAGATATTTTTTCTCTATTGATATTTATCTTATTCCTTTAGTATGACTTGGTAAAAAGGATAGCTAAATTATTATTTGGATAACACAAGAATCTATTTTTTGGTAATAAGGTTGACTTGATTAATTTTAGGCCACCCATGGGGTGATCCAACTTTCCCGAACATGGAAAATGGTATAGATATGTATAGAATTTTCTAATAATAATGTAGATCCCAGTAATTTAAGTTAAAAATAGAATGGTGTTGGTTGTGTCTATGCATTGATGATTTCATAAGGGGTTGTGTGAATTAATATGAATCGGTTGGATTAAATAAAGTGATTGTGCAAAATGCCTTATGAATTATTATTGAAATACATAAGTGGGTTGATTCATGTTGAATGATTAACATGTTAAATGTGAAATGAGAGTTAATTGATTAATATATTAAATGGGTTAATGTGTGGGAAATTAATGAATATGTTGAATAGGAAAATATTTGCAGATTGTGATTATATGGTAATGGGATATGACATGAAAAGACAAATGGTCATAATGGGTTATGAAACCTAATTGTTAATGTTGTTAATCGGTAATATATTGATGTTAATTCTCGTATTGAATAATAATGATATAAAAATGGTTCTTTTCTTATTTTTTGTGTTATTGATTTGTTATATCATGTAAATGTATATAGAATCAGGTGCACATGGATTGTAGTTGTGGGGTATTGGACATTAGGATCTACACGCATTGGTCATGTTAGACTAAGGATATAAACCCCACCCCATAATTAAGGGGTTAGGGATGGTGACTGAGTCTCTATATCTTTAATGATGTCATTTGTTAACACTTTATCGACATAGGCTCTAAGGTAACAGTGATGTATTTTGTTATGAAATGTTTATCCCTAGTGAAATTTTCATCTTTATTTATTCCCTTATTCATGATAATTCATTGTGTTAAACCATTGGGTTAATAGTGTAAATGCCTAACCCATTGAATCTTGTAATGAAAAAAATTTAGTAATGATGAAAGTTTGAGTGGTTAAAATGAAAATCAACATGGAAGTGGTAAGAGTTAATATTGTTAACTAATGGAAACCAAATTATATCTTGTGTATCTTTTCATTTATCTAGTACATGGATTCACTATCTGTTTATTCTAGATATTTTGTAGACACCATTGGTAGTGGCCTACTATATTTTACTGACACTGTGTTTAGGCTGCTATTGGTTACCCAAGCAGACTTTATTATTGCAGGCCCTAACAAGGGAAGAGGCCCAATGCTAGGTAGTTGAGGTGTGATTTAGATGTTTCTAGATTATGATCCAAACAATGATTCAGAACCCATTTTTGGGATTAGTATGTTTTATTTTATTTATGGTTTTATTCAAAATGGGTAGTATTAGAGTTGAAAAGGCATATTTATCATTTGGTTTCTATTGTAAGCCTTTTGATAAATGTTCGGTAGTTTATTTTCCTAATTTATTATTTATTTCTTCTTTTTTGTCATATGCTATTGATTATGGTTTACTCTGGTAAAGAGGGTATTATATCCCCATATTATTTTCTATACCATCAGTGATAGTTGGATAACTCTTGCATATATAGAGGTGTGCTTGAGCTGATTTTTTGACATGACAGAGGGATTTGTTTAGTGGATTTTGGTTCAAGGAGGTTAAAATGTCATATCAAAGGAGTTCAATTTTCTGATATAATATTTGGGGGTGGTAGATAGAATATTAAAAATTAACAGGTATTTCTTATGAGATCTTTCATAGAAGTAACTGACACATATATGATGGAATCCCTGAGTACATAGGGTGGCAATTGTTGTTCATGATATTTTTTATATCATTGAATATTATTTCATTATCGGTTGATGAACATGTTGTGTGACGTGACTATTTTATGATATTTTTCATGTGTCCATAATGGAATAAGGTTTTGAATTCATTCATCATTATAGGAATAAAATAATATAGGTGGAATGCCTCATTATAAGAATACATGGGATGGGTGTGTATGGGACAAGAAGAGAAGAATTCACTTTGAATTCTTGAAATTTTGAAGAAAACAGGGTTCAATAATTATGATGCAAACGGATAAATGTAAATAATTATAAATAATTATAATCAAATTGTGTTTAATAAATAGTTATAAATGTGTTAAAATATTGGTTGTAACATGTTGAGAAATGGGAAATGTTCCTATAAGGAATTTTTTACACTGTGAGTGTATACTTCTTTTATAAAGGAGTTTAATTTAATACATGTGACTATGTATGTTCATTTAACCAATTTTAGCTATGATGCACAATACAGATTATCGAGGAAAGTATTCTATGTGTGATTATATTTGTTGGAATATTTTATGCATAATGGGTTGTTTATGTATAGTAGAGAGCCTTCTTTTATGAAAATGGTGAATGATTTTTGTTATGTTTTCTAAGACTTGGGTTTGGAATTGTAAAGAAATTGCAACACAATTATATGTACTGATGGAGTGACAAGAAGGAATTTCTGACAATTATCCTCCATAAGTGGGTCTAGATATTACAACAGTACAATGAGATATAAGACAATATATGTTCCATGAGAACTTTTCCAATCATATGAAGATGATGGGGAAAGCCATATGTCATGTTGTTCCAAGTATATTTGATCTGTCCAGAGAGTTTCTGCTGAGACAACCTATAATGTTATCTAGAGATGGTGGAACATAGAATGCATAATTATGAATAGAGTCCATTCCGATGACATTGGATCACATGGAGACTCCACTGCAATAGATTTTCAATTTTTCAGCATATATATTGTGTGGATGTGAAAATCATTGATAACATATTCTAGTTCATACCTAATAGGATAATGGTTTGTTATGGAATGAAATTCATGAAAATTTCAAGGATAATTTTTATCCACACACATTTTTATTGAAGTGAACATCATAATTTATGAAGCTGGATTTGAGAATGATGTTGATGATGGAATAGGGAATCTATTTCTCAATCATGCAATACATTTTCCCATCGCTACCAGGGGACAAAGATGTGATTAAAATATGGTTATATAATGAAAATAAGCTTGAGATTAAGTTCAATGTGTATATATATTGTTTCAATAGGGGTGTAGAAGTGGTGGTTTAGTCCCTTATTTAATAAGAGAACTGAATAATGGATACTGGTTGTGGGTTATTGATCCTCATTGGATAGACCAGGGGTGTGAACTCTGACAGAAGGATGTATCATTCTCTGAGACTTCACCCGGATGGTATTTGGAAGAATACTCAAAATATTTGAATGGATTATAATAGAGGTGAACATGTTTTTTTTATATCAATGTGTTACGTCGGAAAACTTTTGTGTCCATTTCCCCAACAACTGGTTGAGTTCCAAGCGTACAATAGAACGGTTCATGTTCATATGTTCTCTAGTAAGACTAGAAGAATGGTCCTTAATGTATAATCAATATCAATGATGAGTGCATGATGGTGGTCAGTTTCCCCAAATTAGATTAGTGGTTAGAGCTCAAATGGAAGTACTAATAGAGGAGGTGGGAATGGTACTCTGATGGTAGAGCATCCACATTAGCAGGTTATTGCAACACCAGTAACATAGAACATTACCCTAGGTAGAAGGGAAGGCCATATTTATGTGGTTCAGTCTACAAATTGGTGTGGCGAGGCTAGTTCATCGATAGTTTGATGTAATATTCTTGTTACTTAATTATTTTTTATGGATTTATTTGACACAATATCTTATCATTATTCTTTCCCTTCCTAGTTATTGATTTTTTGGATCTTGTGGTGGAGAGAGCAAGTACGATTATTTTGATTGTTACACTATTGGGGTTTCCAGCAAAAATTAATAGGAAACTTATGGGTGGTGTGCTTGAAGTTGATGGATTCTATATTCTACAGGACATGTTTGTGCTTGAGATGTTGGGTTTTGATCTGATTTTCTATATGGAATGACTATGGTTATACTAAGACCATATTTTCTTTTTTCATTATACGATAACATTCATGTCTCATGAGAAATATATGTATACCCATCAGGGTGAATTTGAGGTTTGGTCTGGTTGTGAAGTTCCAATTTGACAGTATATTGGTGAACTGATAGCCCAAACTGGCTTGTCATATACTTGATGATGGGGGAGTAAAGAAGATTGTATTTCCCCTTATGGATTATAAGTTCAAGGATGTGTTTCCTAAGGATTTATTGTGGATTTAAATTGAGTAGGATTTTCAGTTTATGATGGAGTATATTCTTAGAGAAAAACCTATTTAAATTCCTCCATACATAATGGAACCAATAGAAATCCAAGAGCATAAATATTAGTTGTAGGAATTGGAGAATAATTGGTAAATTAATCCTAGTAATACATCTTGAGGTTATCCTTTGATATTTTAAAAGAAGTTTTACTGATTATTTCTATTATGTTTTGATGAATAGAAGAAGAATTAGATGGGAACTAAAAATAAATACCCCCTCTTCAAATTGATGATCTTGTTCGACTAACTAAATGGTGATTTTGTGGTTTTCTCGATTTATCTGTGACTAGGGTTTCCCTAACTATGGGTGAGACCATCCAATGCACTGCAAACTGCCTTTCGAATAAGATACGTCTTGTATGAGTTTGATTTTATGTTAATTGGTTTAACCAATCTGTCAGTACTGTTTGTGGATCTGATGAACTGAATATTTTTCCCCTTCCCATACTACTTTGTAGTTTTATTTGTCAACTACATTTTGGTTCACTCATAGTTTCATGATGATCATTCCAAATATTATTAAATCATTTTGAGTTTGATGAGAGATCATATGTTATATTTTAATACAACCAAATTTCATTTCTAGATTTATATTGTTCATTTCATGGGCTATATCTTCTTAGAAGAGGGAATGTCTGGGGATCTAGAGAACTGTACACAGTTGTTTTTAGGGAGGTACTTAATAATTTTTTTGATGTTCATAGTTTTCCTATTTTGGAAAAATATTAATTACGTTTAATTAAATAATTTTCTCATTTGTAATCAACACATTTGGGGTTGGAAAAGTGTTGAATCATGTTTGAGTCATTTGAGGTGTGTCAGAATTCCTTTTAGGAATGAAAGAGGCAGTTTACAACCATACCAATTCTAATCCTACCTAAGAAAAGTAATATGTATAACTTTTTTTGTAAATTTTATATTATTTGGCATGGGGTACTATGAATTTAGGATGACCCGGTCTTAGAAAAAAGGTAATTGTAGTTGGGAACTCATGATTTAAATTACCCCACTCATGATTTAGAATTGGTGGATGTGGTTCAAGACATAAAATACTTGCAACGTTGCATGTTGGAGGAATGGTTTATGGTATATACCGGCTATAAAATCTTTAGTTATTTTTTCCAAATTTGAAATTAATATTTATATGTGAATATGTGATGATTACATGTAGTACTATAACATTGCTATGGTTTATACATTGAGAATGTGGGAAATTTTTACAGATGATTTGATTCGAAAGACTCAAAATGATGTGGTTAATGAATCATGTTTAGAGTGGAAGATATTATATTTGTTTAATAAGATTAATTTTGATGTGTATGAGGACCAAGATAATATAACCCTAATATCCTTAGAAGTTGAGTCAATGCTTTGGGTCTGGATCTTGGTGAAGCAGCATGAGGATTTAGAATGTTTTTCTATGAAGGAAGTCCATAAAGGTGGGGATTGACATAATGGTTGGACTATTGTTGAGTATGGGGTTTTCCTTTTTTATGGTTGTTTCATTTTACAATATTTTTTCATGATGATATGATGCATAATATTCTTGCATCAATGTGGTAATTGAATCATGTTTCGATTGAAACATATCTCCTTCTTCATATGTAGTATTAGTGATAAACGTTGAAGAATGTGGATGAAGTTTTCATGATACGATGCATTACATTTTAGCAGGTTAAGGATGAAGATCAGTGAGTAGGTGGTTTGTTACATACACCTTCCATTATAGAATTAAAATGGGATGATGTGATGATAGATTTTAGGGTGGGTCTACCAAGAACACTTTATAAGAATTATGCAATATCGGTAGTAGTGTATTGGTACACTAAGGTAGCTAATTTCATTCCAATTAAAGAAACATTCACCACTAACGAGAAGGGTGAGTTGTATATTCATGAGATAATGTGGTTAAATGGGGTAACCACACAATATAGTTACATATTGAGATATGTCTGTTATATCATTCTATTGGAAGGGTTTACATAGTGTTCCTGGTACCTAGATGTTATTAGTATGGACTTATATCCATATATGGATGAGCATTCATAGAATACAATTTAGGTACTTGGGGACATGTTGGGGGATTATTTTGTAGATTTTGGTTGACCTTGGGAGAAACACATGAAGTTATTGAGTTCACAAATAACAATAGTTACCATTAGGATGGTCACATGGAACCTTTCGATGTACTATAAGGTAGGCCATGTTGATCTCTATTTGGTTGGATAATGGTTTGGGATTTAGATCTATTGGGATCGAGACTCATGCATGATATAATGCAATAGGTTTAGTTGATTCAAAAAAGATTGACACGGGATAAAAATGGATATAATTCATATGCTGATCAGTGTTGTATACCAATTTATTTTGTGGTGGGTGATCATGTGTTTCTTCAGGTTTCAACAAGTTTTGGTCAATGATAAATTTAGAAATAGGGTAAGTTAGCACCCATGTACATGGGTCTATTTGATATTTTTTGAGGATGAGATCGATGAATTACATGTTGTTTCTTCCATAACAAAATAGTGGAATGTATGATGTTTTCATGTGTTATATATTTTGAAGAATCATCCTAACCTGACTCATCTATTTTATTTTTAAGATGTTGAACTTGAGGATGGTGTGTCCTTTTTGAAGAATCAAGTTCATGTTGTGGATCATAATGTGAATTTCTTGTATGGAAATATTGTTACATTGGTTCGAGTTATATGGAAGCATATTTTGGTTATAGAATAAAATTATGAAAGGGAGTTGGGTATATGAGCTCAATACCCTGATATATTTTCATAATATGATTAGTGATGCTAGGAAGTGAAACTCCCGGAAGAGTTGTTCGAAGGTGGGGAGGTTTTAATATCTCTTGCTTCATTGTGGTATGTACTTATTTAAATTTCAGTTTAAATCTATTAATTAAATGTCATTGAATGTTTACCAGGTTTATGTGGAATCTCAAGGGTGTTGCAGAGGTTTGGGACATAAAATAAAGGGAAATTGATCCATCTTATTCATGTTGAATGGTTTTTTCATTGATATAAGAAACATCACATGGGGAAAATCCAAACAATACTAAATTGATGTAAGTTATAATACATTTTTGGCTCATTGATTTTTAAAATGTGAGGTCCTCCCAAGGTAACTGTGAAACTAAGCCTCTGTAGGACATTGACAGACACATATTTTATTCACAATTTTGAAAACCTAGATGATAAAATATGTTCCCTATTAAAAAGTGATAATATAACAAATTTTCACCATACGAGATTATGGTACTCGCCCTATTTTACCCTCATTTCCTCCTCCTTTATCCCTAGTGATGAATCATGCTTACCAATTCTTTCCAAGGGTTTACCTCCAACATTTCTAGTAAATTTTTCGTGTCTTTGGTTGAAAATAGAATCTCTTGTAAATTATAATGCTCCTCTTGTTTTATATGGATTTAGGATTATAGTTTTTTGGTACTTCTTGTTATCCAATAAACAACTTTTTTATGTTGTATAATAGGACGAGGATTCAAATTGTGATTTAATCCAGATCTACATCTAAGGATAAGGATGTGTTTAACTTCAAATTTGTGGTAGGTAGTATACTAGTTATATACCTAAGCCTTATTATCAATTTTTTCGTATATGGTTGTGATATTGCTTCTCTATTGAAGTTTATTCTAAAAATTTAGTAATAATTGGTGAAATTATTTCTATATTATGATTTAAGACCATCATGACCACATCAGATTCATTATAGAGGATTTGACCAATTTAGGGGAACCCATGGGGTGCACCCACATTGCCGAACATGGAAAATGGGGATGTTAGGTACATAATTGACTTGGGATAAAGTGGATCCCATTTTTAAAATGTTTTGATGTTAGTTGAGCTGAAAATGGAATAATGGGGGGTTGTACCAATACTTTTATAATGGACAAAGGGATCATTTATTTTAATATGAATGGGTTGGTTGAAATAATCTGATTATTCTCAATACCATTTGAATTGTACTTGAAATGCACAAGTGGTTTGATTAATGTGGAATGTTGAACATGATAAATGGATAAATTCGAGTAAATTGATGAATTTTATAAATTTATAATGTATGTGAAATTAGTGACTATGTTAAATGGGATAATTTATGTCAATTGTGATTGCGTGCTAATGGGTTATAACATGAAATAAAAAATGTGCTAAATGGGTCATTTAATGTAATTGGTAAATGGTAATGTGGGTTGAGACTCTATGTTACATCTCATAATGAATAATTATAAGATGTCAATAAATTGTTTATTGTTTTGTGTATGGTTGTGATATGGTATATGTGATAAATGGATAAAGAAACATGTTCACAAGGATTTATAGTTTTGGGGTTCAGAACATGAGGATCTACAGTCCCATGTCCTGTTAGACTACGAAACTAAACCACACCCCACAATGTATAAGATAGGGAAGGGGACTGAAGCTCAGTACCTCTGATGGGAACAATAGATGAAACATCATAGTCCAAGGCTATGATGTATGTGTGGCGTATTTTTTCATGAAATGTTTTTCCATTGCGAGATAAGAAAAAAAATTATTCCCTTATGCATGATAATTTGTCATCTTAGGTCATCGTGTAAATGAGGTAAATGACTAACCTATAAAAACATTAGATGAATGTGGATTAATAATAAGGATAGAATAAGTGACAAAAATGTAAATCATAAAGGTAATGGTTGAAGTGAATATTAATAGCTACCAAAAATATAGATGCCTATTTTTTATCTTGTCATTTATCTAGTACTTTCATACAATATCTTATTATACTAGATATTTTTGTAGACACCATGGGTGGTGGCTTATTGAGTTGTACTCACACATTGATCGGGCCGTCATTGGGTATCTGACTTAATAGTACTGTTCCTATAAACTAAAAGGGAAGAGGCCCTTTGTTAGGGAGTTTAGTTTGGATAATGATGTTCATTGATGAGGATTTGGACATGTAGTAAAGGCCTATTTTATTAATGCAACTATTTTTTTGTAATTTTTTTCTCCACCATTGGAACTGTTAGCCTTGGCAAGAAAAATTTATCATTTGGAAGTGGTTTTACATAATTTGATAATAGATGTAAATGAATGTGTTTGGATTATTTTTTTATTTTAGAATTGTTTCATATTTTATTTGTAGTGTCTTACACTGGTAAATAGTTTATAGTCTCCCAATGTGATTTATCAGACCATAAAATCTTGTTGGAAACCTCTAGCTTTTGTAGAGGTGCACTCAAGGTCATGTGGTGACTCATCTTAAGGCATCGATTAGTTGTTTTCGAGATGGGGATGTTACATCAACCATAAAAATTACATATTATAGTGTTTTTAAACATTAAATAGAATTCAATGATATTTCATATTATTTTTTCATAGAATTAGGAAACTTTATTAGAAAGAAACCAATACATTACAAATGCACACTTATATAGAATATCCATTTTTCTACAAAAGGAAACCATTCAAAACCATATTTTCCTTCCATGATCACTCTTAAAAATTTTATACATGATGTCATGAATGCCTATATTCTCCCTTAAATCATATGAAAAAAAATTTAAACTTGGAATGAGAAAAGTATTATTAGTACTAGATAAAGAAAGGAAATCTTATGTTTAGATAAAACATGAACACTCATATAACATTCATTTTCCTTCACCATAAAATTTCAATGGTAATTTAAAAAAATTACATGAAAAAACAAACAATTTAGTCAACAAAAATCATTAAATCCAATAAGAGTAAATTAAAAAATACATTAAGTGGCTTAGAAAATAATATACATATATCCCTTTGAAAACAATTGTAATTACAATAACCATATAAGAGCCTTAGTATTAAGCTATCCAGGGTTACCTAGTGCTATCTGGTGCAACCCATTATATGATCTTAAGGTATTTACCTTTTTTGGTCCACCCCATGATAATCTATAAATGTCATTCTTGGTATAATCTAGGTCACCCCAAGTTTAGCTATAATAGGATTTCTCAGTGCTATTTGGTCCACCCAATGTATATGTTATATCAGGCACACCCATTTCCTATAATTGTCAAGTACCATTTATTAATAAAAACATTCATCATAATATCCAATGAAAATTAATTTTAATACTGTATGAAAACACATTCAGATAAAAGTTCAATTTTATTTGAAGAACCGATTTCCTGTACTAAAAAAACATTTTCATTGAAAACCCATTTGAAATAACAAAATACAAAAAAAAAATAAAAAAAATTTTCATTTAAGGGAAAATAAAATATTTTAAAAGAATAAAAAAATAAAATAGTGGCCACAATAGAAGTAAAATAATGGTACCTATATACGTTATGAATAAAAGATTCATATTATCCTTTGTAAAAAAAATACATATAAAAAAATAGAAATACTATTTTCTGAAAACCTATTAATGAAATTAAAAATAGAAATAATTTCTTTTATAATCTTATTATAGATATATAAATAAATATTTAAAATAATATCAATAATATTGACGTGGAGAAAATTATATGATAGTTTAATATTTAACCATTCAAAGTTTACCATGTGACTTTAAAAATTTAAATCTTAATATAAATGAAGGAATAAAATTATTTAAAAAATGAGATAATAATATTTTAGATAATGTATAGATATGAACTTTGGTTGTATATTTATATATAACCTATAAAACAATATAGGTGAAACACATCATGAAATACCTCTATGAAATGAGACTGTGATAAAATCTCTTACTATGAGTCAGAATCGTCAAATACAGTCTATATCTTCTATAATAATAAAAATAAGTTAACTAGCAATGATATTGAGATCCTTTTTAATTTTTATTATCCTTGTATTTAAGTTATTTTCAATTTATAAAAATTATGTTATTATTTATGTTAATGTCGGACCTTTGATGATATTCAGTACTTGAGTGCTAAATGAATTTGATGAGGTGTTAGAAGTCATGGTTGTCATTATTCCATCATATATAGAATAATATTAAAGGTATGTTTATAATATTTATAAATAAATTATAATTTTAAATACATACATTGTATATATTTTTAAAAAATAATCTATGATATAATAATAGGGATAGTAGGCCATACATACCCAAGAGTAACATTTTCATTTTTCAATGATAATTATTGGGAAAATGTAGTTTTTATTTTATAATTAAATTATTATCATAATTTAATCAATATCAAATTTTAATTTTAAATTTTTTTTATATATATCATCTATGTGATGTGGGGATGAAAAAAAATATGGACGTTTTATGGAGGTTATAACTCACACAATCACATAAACTATGTTATCATTTTTATGTGCATAGAAATGTATGAATTTAAATGATATATTATAATTTAATAATGTTAAATATTTCATTATTATCATATATGAACCATAATTACATCATTATAACCATTCTCAAATGATGGTGATGGAAAACAAATCATATTAGTTTACGAGGTGGTAGACTTCCGTACACATGGATGAATGATTCATTCCCCATTTTATGAAATTGGATGTGGATTAAGGTTTCAATATTTACATAACTAAAAATAAAAATATTGATTTTAATATATTTATTAATTGATCATGGTTGAAGAATATATTATGTGGTAGAAGAAACAAAACAGAAACACTAAATTTAAATCATACATTTTCCTCATACAAACTCATTTTATTAACAATTTAACACCTCTTAGGATTGTGTTATTACTAAACGAAGACGTCAATAATGTGGGGATGGATACTAGCAATGTATTTGGGGTGATATTTTATGAATGATATAATTTTTTTGTATTGAAATGACAATACTTGGTTTCTTTTTATATGAGATGGTTGTGGCACTCTTTGAATCCTTCAATATATTAATTTAATATAAATTAATTTTCATTCAAAAATGGGTCCAAAATGATTTATTTCTATGACAAGATTAATTTTGTGGAATTGTATTAATCCAATACAGTTTAACAATTTTTTACTATTTTATAATCCATATCTTTTTATTTTAGCCCTTATTTTACTTTTTTAATTCTCATCAAGATATCATTTAATTTACAGTTTAATGGTTAATATAATTACTATAAAATAAAATAATACCAATAAATGAGTAATTGATAATATTTTTAGACATATCCAAATTAGTTGATATAATTTTCAATTTTTATAAATTTTATAGCATTTAAAAAAATATTATTTATTTTAAAATATCAATAAGGTAAATGTTGACACTATTCGTTACATGGCTTATTAAAATTTTCTTAAAAAATATTAATTAAAAAAAACATTCCTAAAATATCACTAACATGCAAATGTAAATTATAAAATTATTTTAAAAAATTAATCACCACAAATTAAATTCATTTTTTGTATTTTCAATGTCATTTATTTAATATTTACATTAATAAAACAATTAATGCATCATCATTGTCAAACCCTGTAATTAAATTATTTTTTCTATTAAAATTAAAAATAAATTATCATTATAAATATAATAAATTTAGCATAAAAAATAAAATTTATAGTATAACAAATATCTAATATGACAACATATTAAAAATATTTTATTTGTCAAAAACAAAATTGTGTTGAAATTATGTTTTCGTGGAATATAAAATTATTAACTATATACTGCCATACAAGTGGCATCAAAAAGTTTTAATTTTAGCAGAATTATTATTTTTCTACAAAATAATCATCGAATGAAATTATGATAAGAGCCAACAAAATGGTATAATATTTATTTTATTATTATTACCCATAATTACTTGATTTAGCATAAACCACATTAATAAAAAAATTTCTAAAGTTATAATTCTACCATCAAAAAATAGATGAAACTAATATAGTGAATTTTAATGTTTTTAGAAAAAATATGGAATCCAATTTTCCAAGTTTAGTATATTGAATATTGGAAATTAGTTAATAATTAATCTCGTTGATTGAATGTGAAAATGGGTGTTTAAAGTAAAACAATTTCAATTGATTGAAATGTTTTAATATCAAATTTAATGTAAAATTTATTCAAATTACCTAAATAGTTTAATTTATAAGAATTTTACCTAGTTATTATTTAAAACTACTCAAATATATATTTTAACATTATTATTATGTTTTCTTAAAAGGTATTTTTTATTTAAGATGCTTTATTGTTTTCACTATTCATCAAAACATAAATCTTATCAGAAAATACCAAATATTAAGCCAATGTAAATTTCTATACTTACCAAAAAAATAATAAGATTACTTTGTATGTTAGAACATATAAAAGTTTCCAAAAATAAATTTAAAAATAGTGTTCCATGAAAAGGAAACAAAAATGTGTTTTTAGAAAAATACATTTTTTCTTTGTCAAAATGGATTTGTTTGTATGTCATTTCAAGGAAAAACATAAGTTGAATGTTAAAAATTATAATTAATATTATATATCTTTTTAATTTAATAAAATCATATAGAGTGATTTATTTATTTAATTTCATAAAATGAACTTCTGTATATTTAAATAGTTTTTCAGAAAAACAAATTCCCTTTTACATTAAAAATGGGATTACATTCATTTATAATTAGCTGTTAAAATAATAATTAATTAAATTTACATGGGTAAACCATATTTTCATAATCCAATAAATATGATTCATTTTCTCTGTTATAATTAAACGGTTTTAACATTAAATTTTAAATAATATTATTTAGTTATTGGTTGATGCTCTACATGGAATATGATTTACAATATTTAACAGACTATTTCCCTTCAAAAAATCAGGATGTTAAAATATCCCCTATAATAAATTTATTCCTTGAAATTTGAACTCATGAATGATAATTATGTTTTGAATTTTCAAAATAACCATATTATAATCCAACATCAATGAAAGGATTCATAAAACAATGACTTTCTAAAAAAGAAAAGGGAAATATAATGGTCACCTAGGACAAAACATACTGGGGTTCTATACAAGAAAACTAAAATGTGGAAGAGAAAAAAATTATAATTTAATAAGGGAGAGTGATAGAGAAAATCTTTATGAGAAAGATAAAAATCATCAAACCACAAATCTGTGATGGTTTAAAATTTCAAATATTTCATAGAAAGAAAAGAAAATTGATAACATTTTTTATTTTAATATCCTTTTCAAAGGATTGAGAAAATATTTTACTTCATAACCTATGATCACAAAGAATTATACAAACGTGCCAAGTATGGTTTCATCCTTTAGTCAATTTCCACAACAACATCATCTTTTTATCCAAATGTTTAGTATTCAATATGATTTTCTCACACCTAAAGCACTGTAATAAAATTTTAGAGAATCATATAATCCAATATATAATTAAATATCTATTTATCCCATCTCTTATACCATATCCGAAACCAATATTTTTTTTAAAGTATTATAAAATTTCAAAAAAATAATAAACCTTATATGATGAAAAACTACATCAATTTCTAGAATTCTATAGTAATACCAAAAGTTCGACATAGACCACTCAAAAAAAAAATATCTATAAAATTATTCTATATAATCCAAACTAATATTGAAACCCAAATTTTAGAAGGATTTGATAACATAGTCTTCTCAGATAAAATTTAACATATATATCAAAATTTAAAAAATCACTTTTAATGTCTCATACCAATAAGTAATTTCAATAATAACATATTATCCAATATAAATTAATAACATCATGGCTAATAATAAAATAATATTTTCCTCTTATAGTTAATTCAACTATTTCTTCTCAAATAAAATATAAATGAATTATTTTTACCTAAGTCAAAAAGGATCCCAAAATAGCGAACGTCTTCTGAAAAAAATAGAGCACCTATTCACTATATCATTTCCCAATTCCAGTTTTATCTATTTGATAAACCATATGTTCTGAAAATGAACTTATTATTATTCTATTAACCCATTTAACTAAAAATAAAAATTCACACTAATCATAACATAATAATTGAAATTGGTAGGTTATGCACCCTTATAACCCCTAGGATGTGGTTTCAAAACTAATATCCTTGTTAGACGTAATCATATTTCACATATTCTACGGGTAGTCTATTTGGTAAAATAGTATAATTCTTATCACATTCCAAAAAATTGATAAAGACTTCAAAAAATTGATAAACCCAGGATGATATCTCTTCCTCTCAAGAAGACATCCATATATCCAAAGTTATCAAAATAATCCATTGATACCAACTATAAGTCTTGACATTAAATATAACATATAATAGTGTTTCTGAAATAGAATTAAAATTCAATGATATTTTTTTATATTTGTAGATAATAAGGAAAAAAAATACGAAAAAACTCATAAATTACTAGTGGGAACTTATATAGTGTACCCATTTTTTCCACTAAAGGGAACCCTTAAAAAGATTTTATTTCATGACCGGTCTTCAAATTGTTCTGATTGGTCTCATCCTTTCCTTTATTAACACTTAGATATGGTGAAATACATTTTAAAATTGGAATGACAATAAAATATCGTTATTGGATAAATAAATAAACGAAATCATTAATTTAGTGAAAACTAAAAAAATCATATAAATTTACCTTTATCCTAATGATTATTGGAGAATATAAAACAATTATTTTTGATCAAAAACACATAGTTTACTTATAAGAAATTAATAAATCCATTGTCTTATAATTAACACTTCTTTTGGAAAATTATAGTATCATATACATAAAACCATTACGAAACACATTGAATTGGAATAACTATAAATATGACATCCAATTAATCTATTTTTTTATAACCTTGGGATGTTTGTTCCACCCCAAGATAAGAAATTTTTTTTTTCTAAGCACCATCTAGGTCACCCATTTTTAATCTATAATGTAATTTCCCAATGCTATTCGGGCCACCCCATGTTAAGTTATAATGTGCTTTTCCAGAACTATAAGGGCCACCCCATATATAAGTTCTATTGGGATTGTATATTTATTATAATTTATAAGTACCATTAATTAAGAAAACTCTTTCATCCTTACACACTTTTATTAAACTTTTAATCTTATATTAATGATTTTTATATAAAAATACCCTTTTGTTTCAAGAACCCATTTTCAATACCAAAACACCCTTTTCGTTGAGAAAATATTTTTACTAAATAATACACAAAAATAGATTTCATTTATTTTAATAAAACATTAAATATTTATAAGGAATGTGACAATAAAATAATATGTAGAATAAGGGAAAAAATTTCACCTTATACCCTAAGAATAGAATAATTATACTGTCAATTTTTTCAATGTTCCATATAAAAACATTTAAAAATATTACATTTTAAAACCAAATTAATGAAATTAAAAATAGAGAAAAAATAAATGTATAATTATTTTTAATCAATAAAAATAAATATTTAAAATAATATCATGATTGTTGATATAGAGAAAAAGATTTTATAATTAAATATTTAAACATTACAAGTTTCCCATTCAACATTGATCATTTAATTCATAATATAATTAAAATCATACATATATTAAAACATTAAATAACAAGAATATATATAAAATATACATATGAAATTTCATAGTATCTATATATACAACTTATAAAATAATAATGTTTTAAATCATCATTAAATTCCTTAATGAATGGAGATTGAGATGAAATACATTTACCTGAGTCCGAATCATCTTGTACAACACCTAAAATTAAAAATTATAAATATTGGTAAATTATTTTTATGATTAACTACCTATTCAAAGAATATATCTCCATTTATATCACATATTATCATTTTATTAAAATTACATAATTATCCATGTTCATGATAGTCATTTGATGATATTTAACAATTTAGTCCAAAATGAATTTGGTGTGATGTCTATAGTCAAAAGTTTCCATTATTCCCTAATATCCAAAATAATATTCATGACATGGTTGTAATAGTAATACATCAGAAATAATTTTAAATCAACCCATTTTTTTTAAAATGTACTATTTAATTATAATGGGGAAAGTAGGAGTTACGTACAGATGATTAAAATTTTAATTTTTCGATGATCATTATCAAAATAAGGTAAATATAATTTAGTATTTCATTAATAATAATAATACCCAAGTTATCCTAAAAATATTTTAAAAATATTTTTATATATCATCCATGTCATTTGGTGATGAAAAATGTATATCATCACTTCGTGGAGGTGGTAGTTCACACATATTCATGATGACCATTATCATTTATAGGATCAGGGAAAGGTAAAAATGTAAACGATATATTATTCACTAATAATAACATATAAGTTTCAAATATCATATATATTCATTAATTCTATCATTATAACTAGTCTTGAGAGACCATGATGGAAAAAAATTATTTCTGTTTGCGAGGTGGTAGTCTGCGTACACACAATGAAAAATTCATTTCCCATTTAATGGAATTTTAGATGGTTATAGGTGGTGAAATTAACATAATAAAAGTTCATCATATTTTAGATACCTTAGTTATTATATCATTATAGTTTTGGATTTTTATAATGAAGTGGAATATGTAATATAATAGAAACACTTTATAAAAAAAATTTACCACTTCCTCTGACAATCTCAAATTATTTGATATTTTTTAGATAAATAATTACAGAATCATTAATTTGAAACCCATTAATTATATAATTATTCAATAAAAAATAAAAATAAATTATTATTCCCAATATAAAAAATTCATCTTAGAAAGTAATATTTATAGTTTAACATATCATTTATTAAAAAAATATATAAAAAATATTTCACTAGTTTAAAACAAAAGTGTGATAAAATTCACTTTTCGGTGGATATAGTCGTATAATTTTTATAATATCATACAAGTTGATTAAAAAGTTCATAATTTCATTCCAAGTATGTTTTATTTTAAAAAATCATCAAATGAAATTAATACAAATGTTAGGGAAATTTTAAAATATTTATTATATTATTGATTACTCTTAACTACAAAAATTTACCTTTAGCCGGGATAGTAATTTGTTTTACCAAAGATGCTATTCTGATTTTCCAAAAATAAAATGTAAATATTTTAAATAAATTAAAACATATAATTCGAAATATTTAATCCATTTTCTAAACTCAAAATAATTAATCATCAAAAATTAATTACAAATTTACTAAATTGATGAAATGAGAAAATATGTGTTTAAAGTAAACCCATTCAAAAGATTGAAATGTTTTTATCTTTAAATTGAATGTAAAATTTATTTCAATGAAAATAATAGGTTAAAATTATAAAAATTAATCTAATTATTCACTTAAAGCAATAAAATATATAATATTACACTATAAATAAATTTGATGAACATGTTGTTTCAAATTTAAATGAATAATTGTTTTCATTATTCATCAAAACATGAATCTTATTAGAAAAAAATTCAATAAAAACAAAATTTAAAAGTATTATTTCAAATATGAAGATAAGATTAAAAATTAGAACATATAAAAGTGTCAAAACTAGATTTAAAACATCTGCACCCTCAAAAGTTGAAAAAATTGGATTTTTTGAACTATATTTCTTTTATTTGTAAATTTTTATTTGATCTTAAATCACATCTAAAAAACACATAAGACTCATTATAATCAATATGTTGAATATATAATATATATATATATATATACTCAATTATTAAAATCCAAAAATTATGATTTTTTAATTTATATGTATAATATATATTTTCATATATTTAATTTATTTTTTCAAAAAACGATTCTTTTTATTTTAACAATTTTTTCAAATTCATGTATAATTAATTTTTCACCAAATAATTAATTATATACACATTTGTAAACAATATTTTCATAATTCAGTTAAAACAATTTATTACCTACATTTTAATAGTTAGGTTAAAACAGTAAAATATAAATTATAATATTTATTTTTTTCATATAACATCAATGTGGAATATCATGTAGATGGCTGAACATACTTTTTATTTTTAAAAATTAAGAATATTATATTAAATTCTTGATTCTAGGTGGATAATTTTTCAAAAAATAAAATTTGGTTGAGATTTTCTTCAGAAGACACATTGTTATGTTGATTCTCTTATTAATCTCATTGATTAACTTTTCATTGAGTTTTTAAAGATGTATAATCATTATGTGAATTATTATTTTATTTTATGGTCAAATATAGCCTCACATTACCTATCATTCATTTCATTGTACACAACTAATGGTGATGAACTATTCGTTATAAGTGTCTTATTCATTGGTCAAGTGATTAGTTAGGTGGGTAATAATTATAGAATAATATATTGGATCATTATTATATGAAAAATTTGTTTACAATGGTGTTGTTCCTAATCATAGTGGTTATGGATGGAAATTGAGAAATGTTTAAACTAGCATCAGTACTCATAAGGTTTTCACTTCAGAGGATTTTATCTTTTGATATTATGTAACGCCCCGACCCTAGTTACCCAGAGTCGGTGCATTATTACATAACATTGGCATGATCACAAGAAAGATCAAATCTCGAAAGACCGATTGGTTTAGTAGCCTTAGAAACAGTAGATATATTCATAGGTTTTACATTACATCATAAAATGAAAAACTACTACAACAACATAATGTCTCCATAATCCACACTCATATCCCCACATAATATCCATGCAGGTCATTCATAATTTACTTCTTCACTTCCTGGGAAAAATAAAACATATAAAAGGGGTGAGCTCGAATGCCCAGTAAGGATAACAAAATAGCGGAAACTTTCATCAATAAGAATAAACTTTTAAGGCAATGTATAACTAAAACAAAAGCCTTTCAAACATGAACTTTCAACATGGTATGGCATAAATAAAATGAAATAATGCCATTTACTCATTCACATGGATATTCTACTAATCAAATAATCACATGCAAAAATCAATAACCACTTTCATAATGTTGGAATGCATAATGCCAGACTATCATAACCACATAGCCAAGGCCTCATGCCAAGACTACAAATAAGATTTTGTCAAGGCCTTGTGCCAAGACACTAGTTTGTCTCATGAGACCTACCGATGCATCGAGGAGCTATAGCGGGCTCCACCCGTCACTTACTAAGTCCAATGCATTCCCATATGAAAAGGTTTAAACATAACATAAACATTCGTATTAAAAATAGCATACGAAATGTCAATAATTTCACCATAAACTATGAATGGTATAAAAATAGCACATCCACAGTCAAACATATCACAAAACCTTCAATACAATATAGAAGTTTTGTATCACAATAGAACAAATTCAAATAAGTGTAAAGTCCATCAAAGGATGTTGACATAGATGAAATCAAAATTCTTTTTAATGAAATATCTCTTTTTATTTTGAAATCATTTAAGATCCATATAAAATAACACATTTTCTTTGAAAATATTCTTATAAGCTTGTAAGGGAAGCTTTGAAGATTTTATAACGGCAGAAAATAGCCGCACCCGCCGTATAAGTTAAAAAAAACATTCTTACCTTAATTCTGTCGAAAAGGTTAAAAAGGACCTTGTTTTGAAAACGACGGAAATATTCCTTTATAAACCACTTCTAAAAGTCAAAAAGGTTATAAATGACATTAACTCATATTCTAGTAAATAGTAAAAATGTTTTGAAATGCATTTTTTAGAAACATGGATGTGGATGATAAAGAGATCCCAGTAGATTATTACAAATAAACAACCTCGGATAATGAAGAGATTGTGAAATAACCCTTACCTTGTACTTTTCCTTTGTTGGGGTAGGTTAACCTCCTGTATAATGGTGAAATAATTGTTATTAAATTATACAAGAATCATATATATTAATATGATATCATATATGATCTTTTAACATTGATTTGTTAATAATATCTTAGAATTATCGTCGTTTCGGGTGTTAACTTACTCATTTTATTTATATGTTTTGTTACATAAGCCATGGTTGTTGTATCTTATTCATATCCAGAATGATATCTAGTCCTTAAAAATCATTTTTAAATCATCAAATGATAATTATACTTGAATGGTTACGATGGAGAATGAATCTCATCGCGTTCGTGGAGACGGTAGTCCGTACGTACGCACGAGCGACAATATCATTCTTTTGATAATAAAATAATATATAAATGAATGGTATATCATATATAAAGAATAATTAACATGTTATATTTATTATTTAAATGAGTTACACATCATTATTATACCCATCCAAATAATATTATATTGAGTAACAATTACACCACGACGTGGAGACGGTAAGCCGTACGTACGCACGTATGGTGACATGTTATTCAAAGGGTGGATAGAATACTGAATATGGTTGTAGCATACTTATAATAACATCACAGTATATGTGATATACTGGAGTTATTATTTTAGAATGGTAAGAACAAAGGAAGAAGGAGTGGAAGAAGAAATGAACTTAGAAAAGGGTGGTGAAATCATTACCTCTTCTTCGGGTTCTTCCTTTTCATTTGATCAAAAGGGCTCATTAGGTTGGCTTTATGATCAAACTAAGGCCACTAGGTTGTAGTGAGGGATGTTGGGAGAGTATTTGGGTAGAGTTTGGCCGAACCAAAAGGCTTTAGAGGTGTGAAGAAATGAGAAGGAGGAGTGCCCTTTTATAAGAGGGGTGAGGGGCACCTTTGGAAAAGCTAGAAATATTAATTTATAATAAATTCATATTCGGTTTCTAATGGCTCCAAAGTTGATTATTTAAATTTTAAGGTGGGGATAGGTCGAAAAAAACTCAACCAATAGAAGTTAGACAGGTTTGGGTACTTATATTAACCTTATCTTTAAGTATTAACTCTAAGTTAATTAGTTTCACTTTTACAATGTCTCTTTGTAGTTTTATATAATATGGTTAATAAACTTACTATATACATCCAAGCGACCCCCATGTGGTCCATTAATGATTAACCTATCATAATATAAGTCTTTTGGCCGAACCTTAGATATTTAGGAATTTAATATCAATTAATAATATAATATTTGTTTTAAGAACTCTTTTATGTCAATTTTGACACTATTCAATAGTTGATTTTTTTGAAACTCATAAAAGATTGATTACTTCGAACAAAGTCAATCCAATCAATCCTAATATATCATATTATCCTATAAAATTAGTTTAATTCATTAAAAGTTTCATATTATATTTTTTTTTGGGTATTTATAATATCAATTATTTTAATTTTTCACTATTATAGTAATAAATGCATCATCATTGTGTCATAAATAAAATAAATTATTTAATGTCTAAAAATTATAAATAAAATATCATTATGTAGGAAATATTTTTATCTTTCTAATTAATATTTATAATCTAAAATCCAACTTATATAACCCTATGTAACAATTGTTTTTCTAAAAGATATATGCTTGTGTCATTTTTGTATTCATTTTGACTTAATTAAAATAAAGTGTCATTATCACTTACAAGTGGATCCATGGGGTCCCAAAATCGACCCAAAGATGCCCATGGTCGACCATGTATCAACCAATAGGGTTAAGACGCGTTTTAGGATAATTTAGTATTATTATAATATTATTTTTTTAACCCTTATTTACCGGATTTACCCTTAACCATGGTAAATAAAATATTTACCGCAGTAATTATTCAAAATGTCTAAAAATAAAAGTTACCTATTTACACAATTTGGACATCCTGATTCCAAATATGGAATCCATTTTTCTAAATTCAAAACACGGAAGTGGCAGAAATTAATTTAAAATTAATTCCCGCTGTCAAAACAAAAAGCGTGTTTTTAAGAGGTAATAACTATCAAAAGATTGACACTTGTTTATGTTCGGTTTAATTGTAAAATTATGTCCAATGACCAACATTATATTAAATGGTAAAAATATATTCTAAATATACTTTAAAACTACTAAAATTCATAATTTATCACTATTAATTATTTTGATTAAAAAAGTTGTTTTTAATTAAAATTTAGTAATTTTCACTATTCATCAAAATATGAAAGTTATCCGAAAAGTACCAAAATTTCACCTTAGGCTAAATTAGATATTCCGAATCCAAAAATGAAGTCCATTTTGAAATATAAAATATATATAATTTTAAAAATTAGTTATTACTATTCATAACGGCTAGTTTAATTGGTTGTTAGAACTCGGTGTTGCGTACAACACACGCTATCACATTATTCAAAGAGAAGCGTACCGTAGAAGCTTGGGATGTTTCATTTTAAATTTTTGATGTCCCCATTTAGTCAAAAAGTTTAAAATATAGTATTTAAAAGGGGTTCACTATTAAAGTTGATAAAAGTGCAATACTGAAAATGAATTTGTTCTTGCATTATATCTTAGAAACTCATAATATGGATTCTAAAATTATAAGGATTATATAAATATTAAAATTTATCTAATACTATTCATAACCTCTTTTGAACGGCTTGTTTGGTAAGTCATGGTGTTCTTGAACTTTGTGTTGCATGTAGTGAAAGTTATTGAATTATTTTGAAGAACTAACACACTATGAAATCTTGGGGTGTTACATATTAGATGTCCCATCTTTTAAAATTATATGATAAAGAATAATATTCATGTAGTTTTTAGAAGGAATTAGGGTAATATTGGTCTGATTCATTAATTCCCTGACCATAAAATTCTCATGATTATTTTCCATTCATTTAAACTTATTATTTTGTTGAGTTTTATTGAATGGATTATTGCCATGCTCTTTCATCCCCTAATTGCATGGAAAGACATTATTGAAATGATATAGGGGATGTCCCAACATTATATTCCCAACATATAACATCTTTTTAAAGAATATACAAGTGGAATAAAAAATTATTGATTATGTTCTTGAAATAAATATTCAAGGGTTGTAATGTTTGTGATAATATAAACCAGATTTATTGGGATACATGATCTCTAAATTTAGAACCATGTTATTTTATAACACTTTTATAATATTTCTAACAAAATTCATCTGAAAAAAATCAATTTCCATTTTCATATTTCTTTAAAAACACAATCAACATTTTTCCTTATTTCAATCATGATAATTTATTTTCATGGTTACTATTATAGAGTAGGCATCACATTATAGTTGGTAGGATTGGGAGAAAGAGATAGAAATGTTTCCATATTAAGTGTGATGGTTGTGTTTTTTTTCATTGTACATATCATTCACTACATTGAGGATGATTGTAGATATTTTTTTCGGGATTATTATGTGAATAATCTAAATTGTATTACACTAAACCATATTTTCATAATCAAATAAAATATATAAATCAAGAAAGTGATAATTATAGCTCATCGTATATATTTAGTTACAAGTAACCATAATTAATAATTATGGGAAAATAATATTCAATTAATAGGTTAAAACATTCCATCTAGTGATGAAATATAATACCCCATCATATTTTTATTCCTGTAATTTTAAAGGAAAATGATTTTTTCCTCCAATATTCTAAAGAAAAATAAAAGAGGAACTATTCTAAAATATCTTCTTCCTCGGAGACTACTATGGTATATATGATAATATATTAGAATATATTCTTCCTTAAAAATATCTAGATGAATCTTATATTATTCAATAATTAATATTCTATGGAGATCATTGAATAAGTCAATATTAGGACATGAAATGTAAAAAAAAAATTTCCTGTCTCATGTAACATTTGACTTCAGCAGTGATGAATTTCACATGTCCTGTTTGGTTGGAAAAATTACACTTACATTAGATATGAGATCATCCCTAGATAAAATATTTATCATTTAACCTGCGTATTATCAAATCATTCCTTAATATACACATTATATTCAATAAAACAATTGGAATTGTTTCATAAGTTAGATTCTAGGTGGGAATAGTAGGTAAAACCTAAAATCATAATATTCTCTTAACCTATATATATTAATTGTTCTGATTTAGAATTGGGAACTATATTGATATTTTGTATTCATATACAATGGTAGGTCAAATTATATATCATTAACAAATGTTTGGATTTTTCAAAAATGTTATTTTAATATCAAATGATTTGAAAAAATCGACTCTTCTATTAATAGTTGAGAAATATATTTTTTTCGAATTGGTTTATCCTATTAGGGTATAGTAGCTTCTACTAAATTTTTTCAATTAGTAGAACTACTTTCTTTAACCAATTTGGTTTTAATTTTACCAAGATTCTCTAAATATGTAACATACCTCAAAATTACTTACTCAGTGGAATGTGGATTAAATCCTCTAAGTGGTTTGTGAGTTATGGATATCACAACACTATTACAGATTTCCCTAATAGAATCCCAATGGGAATGAAATAATTGGATTATTAATATACCTACCAAAACATGATAATGCATTTATTGTTGATCCCAAATTCATAATTTTCGTACCTGGATGAAAAATAGATTTTAGATAGATACATCTAATCCTGCCAACAAATTTCAATTTTGGTTTTGGGATTTTATAGATTCCATTCCATAATTTTTATTTAATTCTAAAAATGTATTTTCACATAATTTCCATATTTAATTTTGCTTTTATATAAAACATGATTAATATTCATGGAGTTTTTAATAAAATATATCATTTTTCAATTAATTTAGATCATATCAATATAAAATATATGTTTTATCATATTTTGGGGATTATTAAATTGATACTTTTTTAATTTAAATATATTTTATTTTTGGATAATTTATTTTCACAATTATTGACATTGAATAAGTTGTTTTACTATATTTCATATCATGGGAATATTTAATTTTCATTACTAAATATGAAGGATTCATTAAATTGTAATGTTATAATAGTCTTTTGAAGATAATATCAAAATATAATAAAGGCACCTTATATATAAAATACACCAATCTGATATGTATGAGTAAAAAATTTAATATTTTAGATTCTTATTAGACATATCAATTGAAATTGAAATCTATCAATATATAAAAGTAAAAAACATTTCCCAAATGAAAAAAAATAATCATATATAGAGGAAACTTCAGAAATCCATGTAATATATAAGGTATCATTCCTTTTATATGATAATGGATCACCCAATATGTCTGATTCATGTTTATAACCTAAAAATATAAATTATATTAATTTTCATTATTATGTAATTGAATTAGGGTGAATCATAACAGTATTTTATTCATATCTTATGGTCTTTTTAGTTTCACTTAATACATAGTGGTTCATCCATTTACCAAACCAATCAATTCCAATGAATGGGTTGTTATCAAAGGGGTTTTCTTGGAGAAATTATGATAATCTGTACCAAATTCATAGATATTTGATTCCTCGTAACCACCATCCGTGATACCATCATATAAAAAACAATTCTCAATAGTTTCGTGTTTTTATATAATGAAACATTCTATAGTGACATCTAAATAGAAGTCAAACATTTAAATAGTGGAAACATGGATCATTGGGGTTATTTGAGAAGTGGTTAAAGAATGTTCTCAAAGATAGAACCTCCAATAAGATACAACCTGGAATGAATCTAAAACATTAATGGAGAGATCCTTTGGCTAATTAGAGAGATTGGTAATTTCATTTAATCCATTAAATAAATGGATTAGGATCATGTAAAAAGTGTTTTGATCATCCGTAAGTATATGGTAACATAAACTGGGGTATCCAATACTTTTCGAATTTAAATGAAAATTGATAGGTTCCGATGATGTTATAGTAATTCTAAGTAGAATTTTCTCAATTTTTTTTTTAAATTTCAATGATTTTATATTTCCAATTATCTTATTTGGTATTAATTAGATCTATGTGTTCTAATATTATAAAAAGATAGTTTAAAGTGTGAATATAATTTTTTTCCAATATCTTCAATTTCGTTTATTTACACTTAATTATAGGTCAATCATCATAACTTATAATATAATGTAATTAAGTAAGGATTTATTGAGTATGGTCCATTGGTCCTTGATTACTTTGGGAAAGAATAAAGAGGAATGAAAGATGTTATTATTGGTACTCCCTACATAAATTATCTTGAGTGTAGTGAGTGGTTCATAGTAATGATCCAATTATTTTGTTGGGTAGGGGAGTTATTTCCACCATAAAGAATTGTGATAAATTACTTGTGTGATTTTTATATTTGTTATGAATTCCGATTTACAGTTTATTTACAATCTCTTGAAAATAATTCACAAAAACTATGTTTCTACATTTTCACCTCATTATTTTAATATTTTAAATTCAAATAATTAATCTATTTACTATTTTCATAATGAACATGAATTATTTTTTACTTATTTACTAAAATCTAACTTAATAAGAATCCCTATTTATATTTCATTTTTGTACAATTTACATTATTGATTGTCATGATCATGAAAACATTATATAAATGTAACAATTTTTACTGAGTATTGGTTCCTCTTTATTAATCTATCATTTTTTTATATTACATAACAAATTATATTTGTTATACATTCAATATTTAATTTGATTTATATAACTAGTTTAATAAAATGTTAGTAATCTATTTTACCATAATCATGAATTATACTACGTCCTAGTTATAAGAGAATGTTGAGCATTAAGAAAGATTAATGCGTTATATTTATAAAAACTAAATTAACACAACATTCGGTCCACAAGTGATAATGATGAATAAATGACAAATAGAAAGATTCAATAGATGGAGAAAAGGATAATTGATATCAAAATATCCCCTAATGTAAAATTAGAAGAAGGGGGTAAGACGATGAATTTTAATTCCCACCTATAAATGTATTGTGTAAAGACATGTAAAATTCAATGGAAATTTTTTTCATAATTTTCCTGGGATTTTACAAGAATTTATTTTCTGATGGAACCTGATTCCGAGGCTCGGTGTGCCCGGAATCAATTTCTGATGTTTAACTCGGGTACGTTCAGTGAACGAATGAGTGGGTTTTCCTAACTTTTGAACCGTTACTCGGAATCGAAATCCATGGGCACCAATGAAACCACATCACTTGTAATTGCTTAAGAACACCTTTTCTGGACTTTCGTTTTCTCAGGTGAGCTTATTAATTAAATGGGTTAACTAAATAATAAAATAAAATATTGTGCTACAAATTTTATTTCTATTATAGGTAGTTTAAACCTATGCTTGGTGGTTGGAGTGGGACCCACAAATATCCTAACTCCACTAGGTAGGATATTAGTGAAGTGGGCCCACACGAGCTCTACCACATCAAATCCCTTTTAACCTCCCTCCCATGCTTTTAATATGTAACTCACCCACACCACTTTTAAATTCCATGTCAACCCTCAAAATTAATTTGGATATTAAACACACTTCAATTATGTTAATTAATTGAATGAGATTTGTTTTTGATTTTTAAATTAATAGAATGCATGAGTGATAATAAAATAAGACATGACTTATTTTATTGGGGGATAAATTCATTGTGCGAAAGGAATTAGAGTACTCTTGGGCTCTTGAGGATTATCTTCTTCCTCCTTAAAGAATGCGAAGAACGCACTATCACCGACGAAGAACGCCGGCCTCAGACGAAGGACGACGAATAACACTGATTCCTCAGAGATCGCTGACGCGGCGGCATGTACCGCGACGCTGACGGTCTTCTTCTTCGCAACGTCGTGTACCACGATGCCGAAGATCCTCCTTCTGCGACGCCGTCTTCCGTGACGTCCCTTTCCCGCGACAAACCTCGTTCGACAACTTCATCAAGGTAGGGGGTTTTTTTGGATAATGAGTTATCTTAACCGTCCAAACGTCAATTTCTTAGCTTCTTGATATCAGCTTAACGGGAGGGGGCCGGACGGCATGAACACGGCCAACCCTCCACCCCCTTTGAGGATGTGTTTGTTGCGGCACGAACAAAGGTAGCGCGGGGTAACGACACCGCACGGAAACAAAGAAGAATGGTCGAAGAAGCACAGCGCCGTCGCACGATACCGTTGAGGCCGAACAATGTTGGGGCGCCATTGTGCCACGCCGGAGAACCATGAATGGGCCGTGGCACAGCGGGCCATGGCGGAGGGGCGCGGCGCTTTCGCGCCGCGCCGTTCGGATAGGTCCACGGCTCAAAGCCGTGACGGTGAAAGGCAGGGCGGCCGGAACCGCTGGCCGCCTGCACCTCAGAGGGGTGGCCCAACGGGGTCCCGTGGTGGCAGCACCGGCTGGCCAGACCGGGCTGTAAATTTTGGAAGGGGTACTGGGTGTCGTAAACCCTGGCTGGCATGGAGCAGCCCCCACGTGGGGGGCCACAGTTCTCAATCTAGGGGGCAGCGCCCCCCCCCCTTCCGCGACAGCTCAACCGAGCCGAGCTGTCTGGCCACGTGGGCCCCGCCGGTTGCTTCAGGTCGTGGCCACAGGGCCGGGCCGTGCCATAATGGGCCCGACCCAGACCCGGTTTGGGCCGACCCAGGGGGTCTCGGGCCGGGTCGGTCCGGGCCCAAAACCCCCTAAAACCGGACATGTTCATTCTTTTTCCCATATCATAGACAACAAACCTCTGATCGACACACCGTAAATTGGGATCCAATATTCGGATCGAGACGGTTGTTTTGGTATATTACACTCAAGGTTTTAGATAACTTTGGGTATGTCTGGGTTGGTTCAAATACGAAACCAATCGGGCCCTCGGAGCAGAAACACTTATAACTTGAGCTCCGAAGGTCTGATTGACGTGCTGTCGACTTTTTTGGATTTCTCTTAGTGAGAAAGACCTTTTGGATTACTCCTCTCAAGGTTTGGATGTATTTGGAGTGTAGTCGGGTTGGTTTTGTCTTAAAAACCAACCGGGCCCCTAGACCAAAAAAGCCAATAACTCTCAGACCGGGCATCCGATTGACGTGTCATTTATCGAGTTGAGTTCCTTTTGTTGAGATGAAACTTTGGGATACATCAACTCCAGACTACGTGTCAGTTGATGTATCGACCCCCTTTGGCTCATAGAGTTTACCCTCCTGGAAATGATCATGTTGTGTGCGGAAACCCTAGAGCTGGATGCGACTGCGACGACGATGAAAACAGCATTGAAATCCTCCGTGGGTTCGGCATCGATGAAGACTATACTGAAATCCTCCGTGGGTTCGATAGCGACGAAGACTACACTGAAATCCTTCGTGGGTTCGACATCGATATATACAGTACTGAAATCCTCCATGGGTTTGATGTCGATGAAGACTGCACTAAAATCCTTCGTGGGATCGGCAGCAATGAAGACCATACTGAAATCCTCCGTGGGTTCGATGGCAACGAATACTGTTCTTGTATACTGTGTGGGTCTGGCATTGTTTGACTCTGTTCTTGCTTTCCTACATGGGTCCGGTAGGGTAGCTGGTCTGTATCCTATGTGGATCCGACAACTTAACTGGTTTAGTATCCTACGTGGGTCCCAGCTTATATGAATCAGTGGCTACATCTGATCATCTCTATTATCATACAAAGAAGTATACCTGTGTGAGCTGTGTCATGAATTTCAATCAATATCTTCGAAATGATTGACTTTCTTTCCTATGTGGATTAAGTTGTGTTATCCAATGTGGATTGGGTTTTACTCCTATGTGGATGTGATCGAACTTTGGCTCGGATGTTGGAGTCGAACTGGAATTGGTGACTCTTGGTATATGTATGGGAATATACCTATGTAGTGTTGGATGTTACTTCGTGATTGTATCTTTCCTTTGTGGATTATCATTTGTGGATTCTGGGAGACCTTAGGGGGTCTCGGGGTCCCTATTGAGTAGCGTATACTCACCCCTGCACGGCCTATTCTCGCACTACGTTGTATTGGATGCAGACGAAGGACAACGCTGATTATGGTTGAGGCTTGCGGAGCAGGTCGGTACCTGGAGGTGGACCACTGGGCGGGACGTACACGGAGTTGACGACTGGACCCGAGTAGCTGTGGTGGCTATCTGTACCCACCCTTCAGGTGGGACTTCCAGTGGATGGCTCGATATTGTTTCTTTACTTTCAGTTGTTGTACTTTCTTTCCAGTCGTACTTTACTTTTAGTTTGGGTCTGTATTCTGGCCCACTTACTTTTCCGCACTACTATTGTACTCTCTTTTACTTAGTGTATACTTCTTCTTTCTTACTCTGTGGTGTCTTTTTACTTCATAATGAAAATGCCTTTCCCTTTTTGTCGGGATTTATGCCTTGGTGCTAGTCGCCAGCCTCTGGCCTATGGGAGGCGGGCTTGGGGTAGTCACGACACGGGTCCCAATGACATGTCTAGACAAATTGGTATCAAAGGGGTTCGGTTCTACCGCAGAACTCAGGACTCTGATCTTTCTTCTATGTGAAGCAGTAGTGTTAAGGGTATTGATGTGGTTATCAGTCCAGGGAGTCCAGTGTTGGTGCGGATGCCGACGTATCCGTACACCATGACCCTGACTTCTGATTTCCGACTCAATGCACGAAAACATTGATTGCATGTGTGTTTCTAAAGTTTTCTCTGTGATTACTTTGTATCAGCTCACTAGGTATAATGTTTAACTATGGCGCACCTGTTTCATTTCAGGATGGCCCCATGATGGCAGCCAGCTAGGGTTCTGAGATTTGTTCTAGATGACAGCCCATCGAGCGACGATGCCTTTGTGAAGGGCCCTTTTTCAGCAGAGGCACCGGCAGTACCACAATCCTCCGAGCCACCGATGCTACCAGCCCCAACCGCTGAGAGTTCACATCGCCTTAGTGCACTGCATGAGTTTCAGCTTCAGAGACCGCCCAGGTTCCGCAGGGAGACGGACCCTCAGGCTACTGAGGATTGGATGGAGGCGTTTTTGCAAGTTTTCTACTTAGTGGGGACACCAGCTGACCTCATGGTGGTCCTCGCAGTGAGCCTCCTGCACGTGGCAGCAGACAGATGGTGGAGCTTGATACTCCAGGTGCACAACGAGGCATCTCTCCTCTGAATGGACTTTGAGAGCCTCTTCCACTCGGAGTTCATCCCAGCCACCCTCCATGCGGTGCGCCTCCAGGAGCTACTACAGCTGCGGTAGGGCAGCATGACGGTCACCCAGTACTCGGTGAGATTTACAGATCTCTCGCACTATTCGACGAACATGGTACGAGACCCATTATTCCACGCCCGGAACTTCATGTAGGGACTGAGGCATGATATCAGGGCATCAATGATCTCCCTCATCATTCCAACATAGGAAGGAGTACTGGAGAGAGCTCTTCTCATAGAGAGATTTCTTTCTAAGCCTACGCCAGCAGCGAGACATACCGCAGAGCGGCATGTAGCAGAGTCCTTTGTTTCTAGCAGTCTACAGATGTCACAGGGGTCCAGGATGACCAGACAATCAGGCAGACGACCTCAGGACACTGGCTCAGAGGTCAGGGGCACACGACATAGATCCAGCCTTCCGAGGAGTAGGCAGTTCTATGCATGCGGCGGGCAGGGCCACATGGATCGTGACTGCCCGACCCGCCATGTAGAGGAGCAACAGACAGTTGAGGGGACACCCAGGCAGAGGCAGAGGGTCGACCGTGGTGGGATACTGAGATCTGGAAGACGCGACATGGGAGATAGCCGAGCAACAGGTGGTGGGCGAAGCTTTGAGGCTTTACCACCACGACCACCAGGAGGTCCACCCCGACCACTGGGAGCTGGCAGGCAGAAAAAGGCTCCGCTTCAGGCAGCGGAGGACTACGACCACGGTGTGCCAAAGATGACTTGAGGTACGATCTGTGTCTACTCCACCCTTGTTGCAGTTCTTATAGACACAAGAGCGATTCATTCGTTTATTGCTACTGCCCTTGTTCGGAGCTCGGAGATTCTGATGGAGCCGTTGGCTCGATCCTTATGGCTATAGACTCTTATGGGAGCTGACTCAACGATTACGCACTGGTGCCAACAGTGTGAGCTTACTCAAGGAGGCAAGAGCTTTGGTTGGGATCTTCTTGTAGCAGCGTCAAGGCCTTACGAAGTCATCTTGGGCATGGATTGGTTATCTATAGTCCATGCTCAGATCGACTGTATTAGGTGAAAGGTGCAGTGTATAAACACCGACGAGAGCAGGTTCACCTTCACCAATGAGAAGGGAGCCTTTGCAGCACATGATGGACTCACACAGAAGAGAGGACAACCCATAACTCATCAGTTCGATAGCCTCATCGTAGGAGCAGTTGACATGCAGAGTCCGAGTTTTCCTGTAGTGGTGGATCAGTATGCGGATGTTTTTCCTAACAATGTTCTAGGAATACCACCTCGCAAAGAAGTATACTTTCATATAGACCTGTAACCCGGGACAACCCCAATATCCACTCTAGCATAAAGGATGGATCCCGCTGTTCTTTGAGAGCATCCGGTACAACTGGTGGTCTTTCAGAGCAAGGGATTCATCTGACCCAGTGTTTCACCCTGGGCTTCCCCGATTTTGTTCGCCAAGAAGGTGGACGGGATCTTGCGACTGTGTGTCGACTATCGTCGCCTGAACCAGGTGACTATAAGGAACAATTATCCACTACTGAGGATTGGAGACCTCTTCGATCAGCTTATGGGAACACGGTGGTTCTCGCAGATAGACCATAGATCAGGCTATCATCAGCTAATAGTTCGAGATGAAGACGTGTAGAAGACGGACTTCAGATGTTGGTATGGCCACTATGAGTTCTTGGTTGTGCCATTCGGCGTAACCAATGCTCCAGAGGTGTTCATGAGTCTCATGAATAGGATATTTCAGCCATACCTCAATCAATTTGTCATTGCCTTCATCGACGACATCTTGATTTACTCGACCACTAAGGAGGAGCATGCCTACCACTTGCTGGTTGTACTGGACACACTCCGGGAGCACCAAATTTATGGAAATCTCTTGAAGTGTCATTTCTGGTTACGTGAGGTCCACTTCTTGGGACATGTCATCTCTAAGGCGGTATTTGAGGAGGATCCTACGAAGATCGAGGGAGTGCTAGCTTGGGAGCCACCTAGGAGTGTGACAGAGGTGCAGAGTTTCTTGGGTCTAGCTGGGTACTACAGGAGGTTTGTGCCAGACTTCTCTAGAGTTATAGCACCACTCTCAGCTTTGACAAAGAAGGGGAAACCCTTTGTGTGGTAAGACAGATGTCAGCAGAGCTTCCAGGAGCTGAGACAGAGATTGACCAGCGCACCTATCTTAAGGCTACCAGAGGAGGGAGTAGGGTACATAGTCTACTGTGATGAATAAGGGACCAGACTCAGATGTGTATTCATGTAGGAGCAGGTAGTGATCACCTATGAATCATGTCAGCTGAGGCAGCATGACCAAAACTATGCTATCCATGACTTAGATTTACCAGTAGTGGTCTTCGTTCTGAAGATGTGGTGACCCTATCTGATGGGCGAGCGCTTTACAGTCTACACTGACCACAAGAGTCCCAGGTGCATATTCTCGTAGAAGGAACTGAATATGAGACAGCGGCGATGGCTCGAGTTTCTCCAAGACTTTGACATTGAGATAGTCTATACTCCTAGAAAGGGGAACATAGTAGCCGATGCTCTTAGCAGGAGGACGGGCATTCAGCTACTCGGGGAGGCGATGGAGCAGCTATCCGCTTTGCAGATATCCTTCATGGATAGAGATAGAGCAGCCTTTCTTCAGTCACTCACAGTCACTCCTCCACTACTGCAGTGGGTCAGAGATGCACAGTGTGGGGATGTTGACTGTGAGACACGAAATGCACAGATATCCTCAGGACAGACACCTGATGGATTCTCTACAGGAGGAGAGCATGACATCCTTTTCAGAGAACGTACCATGGTACCAGCTACTTTACTGGAAGAGGTAATGAGGGAGTTTCACACTTCCCCTTTAGCGGTACATCCAGGAGTGGAGATGATGTACCCGGATCTCAGACGACAGCACTGGTGGCCGGGTATGAAGAAGGTTGTAGATGAGTTCGTTTCTCGATGCCTCACCTGTCAGTAGGTGAAGGCAGAGCACCAGGTACCAGCGGGCTTGGTACAACCCTTGGAGGTCCCAGAGTGGAAGTGGGAAGGGATATCTATGGATTTCGTGACTGGACTTCCACGTACTTCCAGAGGTCATGACTCTATTTGGGTGATTGTCGACTGACTCTCCATGTCGGCCAACTTCTTACCTATCAGAGACCAGGCCTCAGTGGAGAGCTTGGGATGCCTCTATGTTTAGGATATCGTACGACTTCATGGAGTTCCATCATCTATCGTCTCCGATCGAGATGATCACTTTACTTCCCGACATTGGAAGGGGTTGCAGGAGGCATTCGGGACGCAGCTACATCTGAGCACCGCCTTTCACCCTTAGACGGATGGTTAGACGGGGGGGACCATTCAGACTCTCGAGGACATGCTCTGTGCATGTTTCCTAGACTTTGGTCACATTTGGGAGGACCACCTACCCTTGTTGGAGTTCGCGTACAACAACAGCTACCACTCCACCATCGGGATGGGACCATACGAGGCATTCTACGGCCGGCCATGCCGATCACCACTGTGCTGGACAGACCCTGGGGAGTCAGCACTTGTGGGACCAGAGAGGGTCCAGGCCATGACAGAGAAGGTCCAGGTCATCCATGAATGGATGAGGACAGCTCAGAGCAGGCATAAGTCGTATGCAAACAAGAGGCGGAGACCACTAGAGTTCGAGGATGGCGACCTCGTCTTTTTGCGGGTCTCACCTCAACGTGGATTACAGAGATTTGGTCGGGGCGACAAGTTATCTATGCGCTTAATCAGACCATTCTAGGTCCTCAGAAGGATAGGGGAGGTAGCTTACCACCCATCTCTACCACCTCAGTTGCATCGGGTGCACGACGTCTTCCACGTATCACAGCTGAGGAAATACGTGCACGAGTCGAAGCATATCATCGACCATGGGGAGCTGGACATTGACGACGAGGAAACTTTTGCGGAGGTCCCGGTTGAGAACGAGGATCGACAAGAGTAGGTCCTACGTGGGCGGTAAATTCCTCTAGTGCGCATCAGATGGCAGCACGGGAACCTCTAGGAGATCACTTGGGAGCAGGAGGCTCAAATGCGTGCTCAGTACCCACATTTGTTCCCCTAGTTTATGATGTATCTTTATGGGGACATAAAGACATGATGTGGGAGTAATGTAAAGACCCGTAAAATTCAAGAGAAGTTTTTTCTTAATTTTCTTTGGGATTTTACAAGAACGTAGTTTTTGACGGCACATGATTCTGAGGCCCGGTGTGCCCAGAATCAATTTCTGAAGTTTAGCTAGAGTACGTTAAGTGGACAAATGAGCCGGTTTTCATAACTTTTGAACCGGTGATCGGAATCGAAATCTGAGGGCACCAATGAAACCGCAGTGCTGGTAATTTCATAAGAACAGCTTTTCTGGAGTTGTGTTTTCTTGGGTGAGGTTATTAATTAAAAGGGTTAACTAATGAATAAAATAAAATATTGTGCTAAAAATTTTATTTCTATTATAGGTAGTTTAAACCTAGGCATGGTGGTTGGAGTGGTACCCACTAATATCCTAACTCCACTATGTAGGATATTAGTGAAGTGGGGCGCACACGAGCCCCACCCCTTTAAATCCCTTTTAACCTCCCTCTCGTGCTTTTAATATGTAACTCACCCTCACCCCTTTTAAATGCCTTGTCAACCCTCAAAATTAATTTGGATATCAAACACACTCCAATTAAGTCAATTTATTGAATTAGATTTGTTTTTGAATTTTAAATTAATGGCATGAATTAGTGATAATAAAATAAGACAATAGTTATTTTACTGGGGGTTAAATTCGTTGTGTGAACGGAAAGAGAGGACTCTCCCGCTCTTGAGGATTATCTTCTTCCTCCTTGAAGAACGCAAAGAACGCACCGTCACTGACGAAGAACGCCAAACTCCGACGAAGGAAGATGAATAACACTGATTCCTCAGAGATCGACGATGATACTCCGTGTACTGCAATGCCGACGGTCCTCTTCTACATGACGCAGTGTATCGTGACGCCGATGATCCTCCTTCCATGACGCCATCTTCCACGACGTCCCTTTCCCGCGACAAACCTCGTTTGACAACTTCATCAAGTTAGGGGTTTGATTTTTGGTTCATGAATTTTCTTATCCATCCAAACGTCAATTTCATAGCCGCTTGATATCGGATTAACAGGAGGGGGCTGGACCGCACGAACACGGACGACCCTCCTCCCCCTTTGATGATGTTTTTGTCACGACACGAACAAAGGTAGTGCGGTGCAACGACAGTGCGCGGAAACAAAGAAGAATGGGTGAAGAATCGTGGCGCCGTTAAGGCCAAACTAAGCTGCGGTGCCGTTGCACCGCGCCGGAGAACCACGAAGGGGCCGCGGCCCGAGCGGGGCTGCGGCGGAGGGGCGCGGCGCCAATACACCGTGCCAGTCGGATAAGGCGGCAGCTCAAAGCTACGGTGCTGCAAGGTAGGGCGGCCAGAACCGCCAGACGCCGACACCTCGGAGGGGTGGGACCGTGGGGTCCTGCGGTGGCAGCGCCGGCCGGCCAGACCCTGCCGGCCGTTTCGGAAGGGAGAACGGGAGTCGTAACCCCCAGCTGGCAAGGAGCGCCCCCACGTGGGGGACTGTGGTTCTCAATCATGGGGCAGTGTGCCCCCCCTTTCCGCAACAGCTCGGCCGAGCTGAGCTGTCTGGCCAAGCGGGCCGCGCCCGCGCCAGGCCAACCGGCCGCACGGGCCGGGCCGGGCCACGCCTGCTGTGCCGGGCCACACCCACCAGGTCGATCCGTCCCTCTAATGGGAAGGAACCGGACTGGGTTCGGGTCGACCCGGTTCGGGCCGACCCAGGGGGGCTCGAGCCGGGTCGGTCCAGGCCCAAAACCCCCTAAAACAGGATAGGTTCGTTCTTTTGCCCATATCGTGGGCTACAGAGCTCCGATCGACGCACCGTTAGTTTTTATGTGATCCATGGATATAGAGGGTAGGTTTGGTATATTACACTAAAGGATTCGTAGAACTTTGGGTATGGCCGGGTTGGATCGAACACGAAACCAACCGGGCCCTTGGAGTAGAAACACTTATAACTTGAGCTCCGGACATCCGATTGACGTGTCGTTGACTTTGTTGGATTTCTCTTAGAGAGACGGAGCTTTTGGCTTACTCATATTGAGGTTTGGGTGCAGTTGGAGTGCAGTCGGGTAAGTTTTGACATAAAAACAACCGGGCCCTTGAAACAAAAAAGCCATTAACTCTCAAACCGGGTGTCTGATTGACGCGCCATCTGTCGCGTTGAGTTCTTTTTGGTGAAATGGAACATTGAGATAAATAGACTATGGACAACGTGTCAGTTGATGTATCGAACCCCCTTTTGATCATGGAGTAGACCCTCCCAGAAATGAGCATGGTGTGTGGAGAAACCCAAGAGCTGGCTGCAACTGCGATGATGATGAAGACTGCAATGAAATCCTCCGTGGGTTCGGCATCGATGAAGACCGTACTGAAATCCTCCGTGGGTTCGAAGATGATGAAGACTGCACTTAAATCCTTCATGGGTTCGACAGAAATAAAGACCGTACTGAAATCCTCTGTGGGTTCGACGGTGATGAAGACTACATTGAAATCCTCCCTGAGTTCGGCAGTGATGAAGACCGTACTGAAATCCTCCGTGGGTTCGACAACGATAACTACTGTTCTTGTATCCTACATGGGTCTGGCAGTGTTTTACACTATTATTGCTATCCTACGTGGGTATGGGAGAGTAGCTGGTCTGTATCCTATGTGGGTCTGACAGCTTAGCTGGTTTAGCATCCTACGTGGGTCCCATCTTAGATGAATCAGTGGCTACATCTGATCATCTCTATTATCTTACAAAGAAGTATACATGTGTGATCTGTGTCTTGAAATTCAATCAATACGTTCGATATTATTTATTTTCTTTCCTAAGTGGATTGAGTTGTGTTATCTTGTGTGGATTGGGTTGTACTCCTATGTGGATGTGATCGAACTTGGGGTCATATGTTGGAGCCGAACTGGATTGGTGACTTAGGTATATGTATGGGCATATACCTATGTAGTGTTGGATGTTACGTCGTGACTATATCTTTCCTTTTTGGATTATCCTTTGTGGATTCTAGGAGACATTCGGGGGTCTCGGGGTCCCTACTGAGTAGCTTATACTCACCCCTGCATGGGTTATACCCGCACTATGTTGTGTTGGATGCAGATGACGGACAATGCTGATTGTGGTTGAGGCTTGTAGAGTAGGTCGGTTCCTGGAGGTAGACCACTGGGTGGGATGTACATGGAGTGGATGTCTAGACTCGAGGAGCTGAGGAGGCTATATTTACCCACCCTTCATGTGGGACTTCCAGTGGACGGCTCGACGTTGTTGCATTACTTTCATTTACTATACATTCTTTCTAGTTGTACTTTACTTTCAGTTTGGGTTTGTATTCTGGCCCACTTACTTTTCCGCACTACTATTGTACCCAGTTTTACTTAGTTTTTACTTCTGCTTTCTTACTCTGTGGTGTTTGTTTACTTTATAAAGGAAATTCCTTCCCCTTTTTGTCAGGATTTATGCCTTGGTGCTAGTTGCCAACCCCTTGCCTATGGGAGGCAGGCTTGGGGTAGTCACGACACGGGTCCTGAGGATGGGTCGTGACATATTGTACATCATAAGAATTTATAAAATTTTTGTAAAACCTCTTTAAAAACTTATAGGTGAACTATCATAGAATATTATAGTATAAAAACATGCCACTACTAATATTTTTTGGTAAGAGAATAATCCTTGGATGAACTATAGTGAGATTTTATTGAAGATGATAAAAAACTAATAAATATTTTATAAGAAATGATTAATCCCTCAATATATATCCATCTTTGGATGATAATGATGACATCTTTGAATGATTTTATTTTGATGGTAGAATCAAGGATGCATATGTTTCACCCATTTTTTATGTGAAATCCCAGATGTTCTGTGTTAATAGGATGGGATACATGTTGGCATTAATCAGGGGTGACAAATTAAATCAATAAAATTCATTAAAATCATATTTCTAACTTAATTGTTTGAATTATGCATTATTATAATATTATAGATTCATTTATAGTTGTTCTTACCCATGTTTTGGAAGATAAAAGGACATAAAATATGTGGATGAATGTGGGGAAATAATGGAAGAGATGACATTACAACCATATATAAAAAATAATAACTTATAAAATTTTATCCATTGTTTAATTGATCCTCAAAATCAATTATAATACAAAAATATGTATTTTCAGAGTCTCCTCTGGAATATACTCTTGAAGAATACATAAACTATTATAAAGTGGGAGGATCACACTAAATATTTGTGGCTCTATAATTATGATAACCCCACCTAGTATTTGTTGAACAATAAATGGGGATTGGTAAAGTTTTTCATTGATAAATAAAAACTATAAAATAATTTTTTAGTGAATCATAAAGGAGGGTTAAGAATATGGGTGTCTTATATGCAACTTACCATGTTTAATAGTCGGTTGATAATCCCCAAAATGTTTCAAATTTTGTGTTTGGTAGTCATACCAACATTTATTTGGATCATATGAACCTAAATATATGTGTTTTATTAACAATAGACTTTGTTTATAAATATTTTTAAGGATCAAAATGTTCTTCAATGCTTCGCCTGATTTTGCGAGCATTCGGACCAAAAAACTATGTTTCTAGAAATCACCAACTATGTGACATGGTTTATTCAAATTGTGTTACCTACAAGGATAATGTGTATATCCCTCTTGTATAACTACACCAATTTTAAAAAACTATGTAGGTGGGAGGGAAATTGAGAAAAAGTTTTATTTTTTAACTAAAGTGGTTCACATTGTTCGCATTGGGTGTGAAAAACTACATTCCATGCTTGTGTGGGTGTTGTTCTTAGGTACAGGAAACCACATGATTGACACATGGTTATCCAAACTATGTTTCCAAAACATGAATGTCATTTAAAGGGGTGATATTATTTTCCCCCTCAATCATATTTCCTTCATCACTCCTTCTTTATCCAGCCATCCACAAGTATCATAGGTGGATCCTAATTTCTTCCTCTATCTTATACTTGAGAAAATAAATCAATATAGACTATAATTCTTAGTCCATTGGTGAAAACATACTCTCCTAGGTGGGGACTTTTATTTCATAGAATCTTTATTTTGTTTATATCACTACACTGAATGTGAATTATGTTCGATGTATTTTACCATATTTACATAGAATTCAATTAAATTCCACTATCATCTGATTTTTTTATATAGAGGATGATAACAAAAGAGAATGTGCCTACTATTATGAGGTAGGTAGTACCTATTACTCTATATGATATTGATTCTATTTTAGGGGTTTACTTTCTATACGTCGTTTGGGTCAACAGAGTGATACAGAAATCAATTATTTTTAGGTCATTAAATTATTAAATGAATTATGTGTGATTCCTATGAGAATAATTCTACTACACTACACATGGTCATGTTAGGTAAGGGGATTGGACCAACATTGGTAGTTTATTAAGGTTGTACGTTTTAAATTAATTTAAATTGATGATTTCTTTATATTAAATTTATAATGTCCATTATAAAATAAGGGGCATGTGTCAAGGATTTAGGTGGTGTTGACCTATTGGATTTTGGGGACATGGATTGTAATATTGGGAGATGCATGGAATACACAGGTGATGTTGATCACGAGTTGGGCGACACAGTCTTCAGATTGAGGGGATGAGGTTTTCAGGATTCAGGAATGGACCATATGCCTTGATATGGTTTTGACCATCATGATTTATAAACAATTTAATATGGGAATGAGGTTGAGGATTATGTCGATAAGGTGTTGTTTGGATGATAGGTGATAACAATTTTTTTGGACGATGTTCCATTGGATAAATGTGCACAATGATATGACTTACATCAAGGTGGTTTTGAATAATCATGATCATGGATACCCCATTTGACTCTCCATCTTATGTGATAGTGTTGACCACCAGTAATGTTTGGGGGTTCCCAGCATAGAAATCCATGTGGATGCTGATGGGCTCTCAATTGATGGTGATGAGACTATCAATTGGGGTATGATGATATCAAATATTTTTTAGGACTTTGGGATTAGACATGGAAGGAGGAATTTCATCATTCCCTAATACACAGGTTGTTGCGATGATAATGATTATATATTGAAGGGTAAATATCATTGTACCCCATGACATTGCACATCGAGCTGATGGGAATTTTTTCATTCTATGGTCTGAGGGGCCAAATACATGGTTGGGAATTCAATTGGGATATCATATACATGATTGAGGTAATGAGTTTTCAGTAACATGATTGGATGTGGGACTAGAAGGTTCACCTACTTTGACACTCCTCAAGGGATTCCTTGGGAATTCATTCAAGGATCATCTCCACTAAATTATATATATGTAGAAACATGTTGTATTCCATATATACTACTTGTGGAACCTTTTTAGACATACTTGTGACTTCTAAATAAGGTGATCACTTCTTCGTGGCCTCTAAACCCAATGGAAGCCTGTTATATATTGAATTTTGTTGTGATTACATTTTTTTATATTTTCTGAACACCTAAATTATCATGTATATAAGAGACAGAAAGATTGGTGGTGGCCTACTGAGATTTATTCTCACACCCTACATGTTCCAACCCAGACACATTTATAATCTATGTCTTTGTGATCCGGTAAGGGACCGAAAGTAGAAGAGGGTCCTTATTGGTCATGTAAGAAATTTTTCATTGGATGCATTGTAAGGGACCTTGGAATTTATTTCATTAGCTAGATATTACATTGGTAATTTCTTTTATTTGGAATTTTTATATGTATATGTATTGAAGCTCTACAATGTTGAAATTTTTTTATTTCAATTTATTCCCTATTATAACATGATTTCATTCAATGGAATTATTTCTGTTGAGATAATTTGTTATAATTGATATTCATTCTTATATATGATTCCACTACATTTTTTGATTTTATCTATTTATTTTTTAATGTTTTGGTATTTCTTACTAAATCTCATATACATAGAACAATATTATTGTTACATTCTGATGGTATCGTCTCCCTAATATCAGCAATTTACACCCTCATAGATAGACAAAAGCATTTCGCGTATATGGAGGCATGTCTAACGATTAGTGGTCAGCCAGTAGAGAACTGTTTAATGTGGTATCTGTGCCAGGAAGATTCAAATGGAACAATATTATTTTATTCTAAATGATTAAATAGAAGAATTATTACGTATACTAGTGTTATTAAAGGTTGATTCTTTTTTTTGGTCTGAATATTTGGGTTGTTGTAGATCAGAGAATATGATGTAGATTGAAATGGGTATTTATATAATATTTGTGTTCTGTTATTCCCATATACATGCGGACAAACCATGTTGTCAAGGGTGGGAAAATTATGTTTTACTGTGTGATTTTCATAGTTGGTTTGATGTCCACCTCAAGTGTCCACTTGGGTTTAATGGTTATCAATTTTATGGATTTTGACACTTGTCTCGGTATAGAAATGGTAGTTTTATTATGCATCAAAATAGGAAATTAGGCTCATCTCATATAGTCCTGCAAGTGATTTTCATTGGGAACCATGATTTCACTAAGCAGGTTTGGGATTATTTAATCATACAATAGATGAATCTAACAATTATTTTCCTAGTCATAATTTATTTTATGGGATTATACCTAGTGATCTCAGGAATGTGGTTCAAGTAAAATATGTGTATGACACTATGTGATGTCATATATATATATATATATGGGATAGTCTATGATATGTTTAGGTATAGATGATGATATGGGTGAGAATATTAAATTATCAACAAGAAACATAAAAATTGTTTTACTGTATAACCACTTTTTTTTCATTCTACTCAATTACTTTGGATTGTTTGTGTTTACATACCCATTTATTGGGAGTAAAGGGAACATGATTCCAAATTATAATTTATTATTGACTATGATGGGTGGTATTAATGGTGTATGAAGCTGGGTTACATGTTATACCTTACCCTGATATGGGTGGGTTAGGGTCGTTCATGCCAAATATCTTAAGAGAGGGTGTAGTAGGGGAGTATATGTCTAAAGGGACATGATTCCTGTTCAATTTAACCCTATAAATATTATTATATATATTTATATACTATTATGATTATTTTTAAATTGTATTGGTTTTTAGTGGCATTACCCCAGGATGGGCTTTGGTGGGGTTTTAGGATGGTGTTGATGTGGTTACACATGAGCATGCATAGGTTGAGGCCCCAGATTGTCAGTATAAGGATCTAATATGTTAGTATTAGGAACTTGTGTGTTGGGTTTATCAAGATCCATAGGTACATGAATACACACACGATTCGATATATGCGGGACAACAACATATGGAGGACATTAGGCCATGGAGGGATGACTATCTTGAGCAATCCTGGTTTATGTTATTTAGGGTTTCAACACTATATCTCATGTAGATGATTCCCCATATTAAAACATGACTATAGAGTGTCAGTCACAATACCCACCACTATTTAAGGGTAAGGGTGGACCACTAGTGGAAGAGAACTAAATAGATTTGGTCAAAACATTCTTTGAACAGCTCAAAACCCCCTAGATCAGAGATTGAAGACGGAAACAAACATTAATAATTGAATATAAAAGGTAGTTGAGATCTATAGTTATAGGATTATTGACAAAAGGGACTATCGTGGAAGAATTTTTAGGCCATTTTCATCGAGCACATTTTTTCAGAGATGTTAAGGGTAAATCGATCATTTGACTTCATGAATCTCTACTAGGGTATATCTATATCATGGTGTACATGGTTGATATAAATAGTAATGTTTTTTAAATAACATCATGGTTGAAAATTCCATGAGGATACAACGTTTTTAGGATTGTATGAGGATTTCCATCATGGGGGAAGGTTAATATTTTTAGGATAAAATCCTTTTCAAATGTAGTTATGTGAGAAATGGTTGCCAAGGAGAAAAAGATAGATGGTATTATACAATCTAGGTGATGACATCTAGAGATTTAAGTAATGATTTTTTGGTGGATGGAAGTGGGGCTATGAGGAATCTCACCATGGAATTCTGGATTGGGATTTAGGAAGACCTTAGAGGAGTGGTTCTTCTAAATTTTTCATCCAGTGCAGGCTTTAAGAACATGTCAAGAGTTCGTTCTTGAGGCCTCCACTGGAATTTAGGACATGCTTCTTGATTGGTAATCTTTATAGGTTAGGTGCGAATCCTTTTCATACATTTGGTATCTAATGAAATTGGGAGACTCATGGATCTGAGTTTGGACAATGAGCAGTAATAGGAGCTGGTAGCTAGGAGTCAACATAATGTGGATGCTTTGGTAGTGAAATTAGTACCCAAAATACAGGTATATTGATGGTAGTTGGTATAGCTTCGTAGGGATTACATTCTATAGGTAGTTTAGATTCAGGAATGGTGAACACGATGGAGCTTCCAAGTGTAGAGTAGGCTGGCGAGCTGACTACAGTTAGCGGCACATTATGGGAATTACCAGTATTATTTTTTAATTGGGTACAAGGTTGACTTTGGTGAATGGGGTGAATATATTTTAATTTTATACTAACCATGACATTGAATGTATTTTGGAATTGGTAATGAAGGTTGAAATATATACGAGGTGTATACACCCATGATCATTTCTGGGAATCGATGTGGTGCATGTTTTATATGAGGTGTGTAGGTATCTTTGAATGAATGTACTGTGGTCAGAATTTGAGGTGTGTGACAGTAGGAATAACTGTGAGAATCAATGTGAAATGGGATATTTGTAAGGTTCATACCATCCGGACATCAGAAGAATCTATTGTGGTGCAGGTACTCATGGACATCGGGCAAGGTAGAAGAATATATGGGTTTCACATGTGACAAATGTTTGATTTTAGGAACATATAAGTTATAGGGTTGATTGTATTTTAGTGGAGGAATTTTGATCTCTGTGATGGATTTTGGACCATCAGATGATTCATTGGGTTGGGAAGGGATTGTGTAGGTAAAAATTAATATTGAGAGTCCCTTAATTAGAGTTTTCCTACTAAATAAAACCAAGGTTGATTAGATTAAGTTAGATGAGATAGGTATGTCTGGTACCATATTCTATTAGTTTCTAAAATATCTAGTATGCAATACATTGTGGTGGGGAGACTATATTATCCCAAATTTTTGAGCGGGTCAAATATCCTCAACCTATTTGAATTTTTTACGATTCAGATAAACCTTTATCATAATCATTCAAACCTAATTCTGAGAGGATTATTGAACTAATGACTTATTTTATCTTTTTTTTAGTATTGAAAATTTTCTTGAGGGTATTCATGTGTTTTTGGGTGTGGGGTCTGGAAACTCATCTTTTTGAATGTGAATATTAATTTACATGGTTTTTTCAAAACGTGTACCCTCCTAGATGAAACTGTTCGACCATACAGTGGTACTTGAAATGGTTATCCAAACAGTAAATGACGGGTCACGTGTCTGTGAAACATCTCAATTGTTTTTAATAGATATTCTTCCCATAGTTTTTGATTGATTTGGAGAACATTGACCCTCACCCATGTGGGTTTGGTTCTTACACAGTGAGAACCACATGGTTTGAGCATGATTATATAAAAAATGTGGCCAAACCATTCAATTCATTTAAAGGGGGTGAAATAATTTTTTTTAACTCTTTCCAATTTCCTCGTATCCTTTTTCATTCTACCCCATAACACATGCATCATATGATCCTCCATGTTGTATCATCCCTCTAGTCATCGAGACAATGTATCTATCCCGACATTGATATTTTTTCAATTAGTGGCTATGCACTCATCTTGGGAAGGTCTTAGATCCACTAGAATATTTATTATATTTATCTCACCCCATGTAATTCTATAACTGTATGATCCATTTTACCTAATTTTTAGAGAATTAATCAAAAATACAATTCACTTCTAATTCATCTCAATTTAGAGGCCGATATGATACGAGGAAAAATTAACTATAATGAGGTAGGTGGTTTTAAGATTTATCCATAATTTGTAGTCATTTCATCGGTGCTCCATATTTGTATCATTTCAGCTAATAGATAGAGACCCTAATTCCTTATTTTCACTTATTTTAAATTATTGAATTGATGATTTTTGATGCTTTTGGGCTTACTCGTACTACACCACACATGGTAATGCTAGTCAATGTGCATGGACCTACTAATGATGTAACGTGTGAGCATATATATAAAATTATATTATATTTATTTGTCTATATAGAATTTATTAATTCCATGGGAATGCGACAGACATGGACCGTGGATTGAGGGGGTGTTGAACAGAAGGATGGGGGAAACATAATTCACCAGGTTGGATGAGGCATAGAATACAAGGGTGATGTTGATCATAAGTTAGGTGACACTGTCTTTGGATTAAGGAAATGAGGTTTTCATGATTGTGGTATGTACCGTAATATATGTGATGGAGCTGAAATTCATGATATGGTGACATTTATATAGGGGATGAAGGAATGGGGTGATGTGGCTTAGGTAATGTTTTGTTTATTTATGCTCACTGTTTGTTGGCGAACACTACATTGGATCGTGTACACACATATAGGACATATATAGAGGTTTTTTGGACAACCCTTGTGAGAGGACACCCACGTACACAATGTGGATTAGGCGATGTTGTTGACCATCAGTTATGAATAGGATTAATCACCATATAATGACATATGGATGGAGATGAACCCACAGTTGATAGTGACGAGAGCATTGGTTGGGGGATGAGGTTCACAGATACATTTGAGGCTGTTGGGATAGGGCATGAGAGGATAGATACAATCAAGGTTTTGGATGTCAACTATTGAGTTGATGATGACTATGTATTAAATGAAAGACATAATTATTCCTTGGTACATTAGGCATCGAGCCGATATGAATTTTATGAGTTGATGTTTGAGGGAAAGAAGTACTTGGTTGGCCATGTCATTTGGATACATAATTGAGGTCTCAAAGTGCCAGTGACTTGATTAGAGTTGGATCCTAGGGTTTCACTATTTTGGTACTCCTCAGGGGATGAATTTGGATTTATTCTAATGGTAATGACCACTATAATTATATATAATATGATACAGGATGAATTCCATATATATATATATATTGTGGAACATATTCATACTATCCAATGATGATAGAAGGTAGCCATCTCTTTCTAGTTTCTATGAATAAGATAAATGTGTAGTTTATTAGAAGTTCATGTGATGCTTCTATATATAAGTTTAGTAATTATTAATAGTGAATGTGATTTATTTTTAATTACTTTCTATAAACACCTGCATTTTCATTGATGTAATATAGCCACATGTTGGTGGTGGAAAACTAATATTTATTATCACACATAACATGTTCCCTTTGAGACGCATATAGACATCATGTATATGTTATCAGGTAAGGGAAAATTTTTGGGAGTTGGATGTAAGTGGTAAAGTTAGATCTTTTATATGGGATAGATGGAAAAGCACATTGGATAATCTTGTATCTGCTAGAGTTTACTTTTTTGATTCCTTTTATTCATCATGATTATATATGTCTGTACTAAAGGTTGGAAACCGACAACATGTTTATCTATTTCTATGTATGTCATATTAGATATTGATTTCTACAAATTTTATTATCAAATTATAACTTATTTATTTTCTATAACTATTACATAATATTTTATTCAACTAATTTTATAGTTTTTATATATTTCTTCTTTTCTGTTATAGAATTTATTTATCTGTATAAATACATATAAAATTATTATTATAACCATTTGAAGTTATAGTCTGTACACTTTCACGTATTTATACACCCACTATTATAAAGAAAATTTGGCATATTGGGAAGTATTCCAAATGACATATTATCAACCTGTCGAGAGAACTGTTTAATATTGAATCCTGGTTTCAATACTACTTTAGATAAATAAAACATAACCCTCTAGGAATAGGGATGACTAAAATACTACCAGGATGGTATATTTAATAACATAGCCACTCTATGAGGGATAACCCAAGTCTCCTTCCCTTACTCTCATTTAAGTTTCAATTTTTTTTAAATTATAATGTTTTTTCCAATCAAATTGTTATTGAAACACAAATTATTTATAATTTTTCGTTAGAAATATGTAGGAATAGTTTTATGAAAATTTTGAGAGATGATACATGATAGGTTATAATCTTATCTTTTAGTTATTGGTTTTTGGTGTGTTTGTGGCCGCATAAAAAATAGTTCTAATAAAATTATGATTTACTATTTCACTCGCTATACTGTAAAAAAATATGAATTCTTAAGGGGAATGATCGATGAATTTTTTAGAATTGGAAAATGGATTTTTGTTGTAATATAAATTTTAACCATAATTGTGATGTATGGAAATCAAAATTTTGAGGCTAAAAATTGGTAACAAATATATTGTGAATGACTGATAACTCAAGGAGGATCACTATGTAATAATTGATCAGATTTTTTTTACTAATAAAGGACTATGTGAAATGATATTGAAATCATAATTTCTAGGAAAGGCATATATAAGTGTTAGAGTTAGTAATTTAGTAATAGTTTAGGTCACCTCATATATATCTTACGAAACATTGACTCCACAACATTTATATTAAATGTAGTCATAGGTTATGCTTTCTATATTTAAATTGTTTAGTCTTATGTTTATCTTTCTCTTATAATATATTCTTTAAAAAAATAGGCTTTGGAGAATATATGAAACAATTTTTTTGAATGGTGGATAGGAATATTCAAGGGAATTTTAACATCAATAAATTAGGTATTAATGATATATTAGAATGAAATAATGGATGTATCATGGATGTGTGAAAATAATAAAGAAATTTTGGGCTTGATGGAGAGGGATTAATAAAATATCAACATGTTAATGATTTATTTACAATAATATTTATTTTTTCATGTTAGGGAACCTGATTATTAAAATGATAATAGATAGGACCATGGTGAAATATTATAAAATTGATTGTTTTTAAAATATGGAGTGATGAATCCAAAATTTTTAAAATTTAATTTTAGGGCTTCGTATATTTTTTACCTTTTATTTTTATTTAAAACATTATAAATTTAATTACTATTATTTTATTACATATTTTAAAATTTATTAAAAATGTGCTTAATACTCATGGTTTTTATCTATCATACTGATATATATTTAATTTATATCAATATTTCACTTATTATATGTTTTATAGGAATTAATATAAAATTTTGATGTAATTCACTGTGAATTTTATTTCTAGAAGAAAGTGGATTTAATCCATATGTGTTTTACATTGAAATAATTCAAAAACAAATTTTGTAACATTAATGGACATTATGTATGGGCCTTCAAATATGAATGATTAATTCAACATATTTATTAAATACTCCAAGGTAGTCAGTGAATAATTTTTTAATTGTATCTGATAAGAAAATCCAACACTCTAATATGTAAGAGGCACATATTTAATACATAATAGACATATAATCAATATGAATATTTTTTTAAAATTTATAGATTAAAGTATGAAAGAGAAAATATATAAAATATAAATTATTTTTTTAGAATAATAATGAACTATATATAATGATAACTTACAATAACCAAGTCCTAGAGAAGGGTTCAAGACATTACAATGTGTATGAAATACCTAATATATAAAATTTATTCATTTTTACCTAATTAGATACATAAAAATTATTAAATTATTGATGAAATTAAATTTGGTTGATGGGTAAGATATTATTTTAAGGTTACGGGTATGTCTGAGCTTCATATTAAATATAGCGGTTTCATCCTTTGTAAAATAAAAAATTGATCAATAAGGGGGTCATATGTACTTGTTAGAGAAATATATCTAATATACAACTAATTTATCAATAAAATATATTTCCAATTGGTATTTATGATTTAGACCTTCATACATTATTTCTAAATTATTACACTCAAGAAAGGTATAAATTATTTCAATGATATATCCATGTTGAAATAATCCAACAAAAGAGGGAACAAAGGATCATGAGATCTATATGAGATGTTGTAGAAGATGGTTCATGAAGATGAATCATCATGGAAATTTCTATTTTTATTGATTATGATCCAAATTATGGAGATATCTGATATTTTTTGGAAGTGATTATGGGTTTACAAGATGCGTTTAATGAGACTAATAAGGTCATTGTGATGTCAATTCGAGTAACTGAAATGAATAAGGAATTATGAATAGGTTTTTTCACTTATTTCTTTTAGTGATCCTATAATTTTATTTTTTTGATATTTTTGGAATATACATGGAGAATATTTCCAATCACAACTTTTATATATATGTGATTTTAAATTTTCATTTCAATTTTTTTAATGGGAACCATGTTTTTATATTATTAGGTGATGGTTAGGAATATGATTCTCTGTTGGTCTAATTCTGTAATCTTTTTATGATTTATAAATAATTCCAAATTAATAAAAATCAATTATAATTTGACTCATTAATAAGTGATTAAGGTTTTTTGGTTACTTTTGGATGGTGAAATCAGTAATTTAGTGGCGCTTTATAAACATCGCAAGCCAAACATACACAAAGAGGGTGGGGGATTGAGGACATGGGGAACATAATGGGTTATGTAAGGGAGTTATTTTTTATGAGGGGATAGATAAAGGGATGGTAGAATTATCCATTTTTTTGTTATTATTTTTTTTTCTCATTTCAATATCATTAACAAATGTACTTTTCTTCCAATTTCTCCTCTAATTATTTTATTTTTTTAAAATGTATAGAAATAAAATAGTTAGTATTTTTATTTAGTATGTGAATGGATAACCACAATGAATAATAACCACAACTTATTTTCCATATCCATGTTATAGGTATTTTTAAATAACATTTTTTAACATATTCCCTTTTATATACTCACATTATCATTTTAATCAATATCTATTCCACAGGTATTGTTCACCATATTATCTATGGGATTCACATTGACAAATTTTATTGACAAAAATCACATGGTAGCAATATAATCCTCATATATGATGGCGTAGTGATTATACTTGTCAATTTCCAAGTATTATACAATTAGTATACAACAATATTGTTTTAATTATTCATTACTATATGATTCATGGAATTTTGACAACAATAATGATTTAATTCCCAAAACTAACACACATATCAAGGCAGAGTATAAAATAATTAATGGAATGTGATAATGAGATATTCTCTAATAAATTCTAGTTAACATGACTCTAATATAGTGGATGAGTTGTGAAAAACTATTTGGGGAAGGCACAAATTTTTTTTTTATATATTCATATAGTTTATAAAATACCAACATTATAAAATAAGGGGAAATGAACTCCCATCTCCCAATAAGCTATGATTTATTCATTATTACCTACACAAATAGTAGTACCTAGTTATATGTTTCATGATTTTATATGTGGTGGTATTGGTAAACATGTACAGAACACTATAGGTTAGAAATCCTCAACTATTACTTCTTGTGATTTTTTTCATATGTCAATACCATTTTAATTTATAATCAGAAATGGTATATTAATAGTATTTTTTCTAAACACATTGGATGAGGGGTATTAATTATCAATAAAATTTAATTTTTTTTGGATTTTCCACTATATTTATGTATCTAGAACTATAGTTCATGAGTATGTAAATGGATCACTAACATAAATTTATAATTTTAGAGATATAGTGATGAGAAAGATTCATTATAATAAATATTTTATTATCCCAATCTTAGACCATAAAACGTGTATAGTTCAATGAAATTATAAGTTTTCCTTTTTGTTAATCATTTTTATATTGATTATATTGGATATTGTATGATTGATCATTTGGGGTGACAAATTAAACCACAAAGTAATGACAGTTAGTGAATTTAGGATACTTCCTTTATTTGGGATTCTAGGCCACTAAAATATTTTCTTGGTCAACATAGATATAATGGAAATTTTATCATTGATGTGATACATATAAGGTAACGTTCATTGATTTATTTTAATAAAATGCATCGCAACGATTGTAGTGGAGTTAAGTAATTACTTCCATTTAATGTTATTGGGAATATTATTCATGGAAGGGGATATGGGACAAAAATGACTAAAATATTATACTTGACTGGTTCTATCCATATGGTATTATATTGATCCTTATCCTCTATGATTGGATGCACAAAAATCTTAGACTATAAAAGTCATAATGAAAATATTGTTTCACAATTAATTGGATTTTTCACTATTTTTTCATATATTACCAGAGTTTCATGATCTAAGGGTGGAATATATGACTTTTGATATCAATTTTTTCCAATTTCATTGGATAAGAACCATCAAATTGATAGTGACATTCCATGATGAGATGATTTAACCATTGTAGTTGAATTTTATAATGATGAAAACATTATACAACCACTATGACATGTGGATGGCCAAAATATTGGAGACTTATTTTATTATGAAGAGGAACTGTGAAATAAGCACTATGGGTAGTACCCCTAGAACTACATGTTTTATACTTCGCATCCCAGGAGGGCCTCTACTTTGGATATTCAATTGATAACATCAAGGAAAATATTGAAATCATAAACTATCCAAATGGTTCCAAACTATTGGGAGATCCCCAAAAACAATTTGTATTGTTTATCGCATCATTTCTAGGAAATTTTGGAATGGAAGTAGTTGGGATAACCCTATATCAACAGTTTACAGAGAACCACTGGTATATGGTGTCCAAAACTGCATGTTCCCAATTGTTCAAACATATTTTCACTAAATTACCCCAATGGTTGTAACCATTGGTTTTGGGATATCCCCATATTTTTAAAACATTCATAAATGCATATACCAATGGTTCTAAAACTATTTTTATTGGTCTCCCTTGTCCATAGAAACCCAGCACCTGCACTTCACCTCTTATAATGCACCGACACCAACAAAACAAACTAATACCTGCGAAACAAATATACCTATAATTCAATTCACCTACAATAAAAATATAATTCACTACAAAATAATAATATAACACCAGTTAATGAAAATAAAAGAACAATCTCAGAAAACATAACCTGTAATTAATGACAATAGAAAAAAAATTGATGCATTTAACCAGTGAAAAATAGCAAACGAAATATCACACATATATTCTGTCAAACCAAATCATCAACCATCAAATTTCATAAATATTAGTTAAAGGACACAAATAAATCTACCCTCATCTCCATCACTATAGTCACTATAACAATCAGCCTCATCCTCTTCCTCATCCCCATTCGTGTCCTCATCACCTTCCCTATACCCATCCCATTCCTCTACCTCTTCCTTCACCTTAGCCTCATCCTTATCCTCTTCATCTTCCTCATCCTCATAATCAACCTCTTCTGTTCCATAAGCATCACCAAAAACAACATCGTCTAAACTATAACACCCTGAACCCAGATGTCTAGATCTGGTGCATTATTTAATTACATTTCCATGATTACTAGGAAACAAATATCACATGATCAATAAATTTTTCATTCTTCATAAATAAATTAAAATATGAACATTACATTAAAATTTTGATCCTAAAATACAATATAGATAATCCTTTAAAAACAAAATTATTATCCTACATTATCCTATAATATAAATCATAAATAATAACTATGTATTCTATGAAAATAAAAAATAAGAAAATTGTTAGATCAGATGCTCAATAAGTTTAAACAATACAATAGATTATTTCATAAATAAGAATCAAAATTAATGAAATTTATAAAACCAAAACAAAATCCCTCCAAATACGAAATTTAACTTAATATAGTAAGAATAAATAAAATAATTCTATTTAAACATTAACATAGATATTCTACTAGACTAATAATCATTTGTAATATCAATAAATAATCTTCTAATTATGTGAATTCATGATCTCAAACATCATAACAACACTATCATGGCCTATTTCAAACCCATACATACCCATACTATCAAGGAATCATGCCAAGATAGTAGTTTGTCTCATGGTACCTACCGATGCATGATAGGGATATTACGGGCCCTGCTCATCACTTACTATGTTCAATTCACTAATCTTATGAAAGGGGTAAAACATATATAATATAAAAATGTCTATTAATAGTAGTATATAATGATTTAGTACATTAAACATAAACCGTAAATGGTATCAAAATAGCCCATCCATAGAAAAAAACCATAACCCTTCAATATAATATGGTAGATTTTATCATATTAAATAAACATAAATTTGGAATAAAAAAAGAATGTTTAAATTGATGAAAAAAATTCGACAAAAATCAATAAATATATTTCAGAAAAAATATACCTTTTTCACTTTGAAAACCGTAAAAAGGAAAAAATTATAAAAGAGGACATTTACAAATAGATTTTTGAATCAAAGTTTCCCATAAAACATTTAGTCTTCAAAAAGTAATTAACAGTTTAAAACATTTATTTTCATATAAATAAATCTTTAAAATCATTTTGAAGACAAGTACATTAATTAAAAATGTTTTAGAACGACAAATAATTTAAACATTTAAAATGATATTTTATTTAAGGAGTCCCTTACATAAAACATTAAATGGATTTATATTGAATACATTAAAATTAACATAAAAATATATTTAAAATTTTCTTTTATAATCATTTTATATCCATATAAATATTTATGTAATATAATATCAAGAATATTGAAATATAGAATAGATTAATTCATTAAACATTCAAAGGGTACCATACCACATTCAAATTTTAAATCATAAGTCCAATGTCAATAAATTAATATATGGACAACTTTATGTTCAATGTATTCCTAATATTAAATATAATAGTCGAAATACATTCACTACACACAACATATAGGTGGTGAACATGGGCTATATCACACGAAAATTAACATTGAGACATATTTCCCTTACATAAGGTCTTATAATCTCTATAAGTGTCCAATACTTTTGTTTATTGGTTTAAAATATATTATTTTCTTGTACAAAAATCCCATTAACATTTATGATATAATATATGACTAATTTATGACTTTATATTACCTATTTATTAACAATTATATGTTAAAACATTATTTCATGTAATAACTTCTTTGGTTATCATACATTTTTTGACATGTTATTCTTGATCATATTATATAGATCATGATTTAATTACATCAAGAACGTATAAAATTATTTATATGTCATATATATTTAGAATATAAATATATATATTAGATAGATATAAGAAATAGAATACACTATTCATGGAGATAGTAATCTGTAAATACGCATGACTTTTGTTTTCGTTTTCTTTTCGTATTGAATGAAAGAATGGAAATGGCATATATGTATATATATATATATATTATTAATGTATACTTATTATGTAATATATTTCATACATAATAATTATATATATATATATTTATAATCCATTTCAAATGTTTGTAATAGAGAAGGAATATCATCTTGTAATGGATATGGAAGGTCGTATGTACACATGAGTGACTGTATCATTCATTTATGGTAAAGGGTAAATAATTGGATGGATTATTAAATAAATAGAAACAATATTTTATCATATTTATTATTTACATACAATATATTAATCATCATACCCGATGTAATATAGTATACCTGCTAAAAAGTTTTCACCATGACTTGGAGACCATAAGTCATACTCATGCACGCATTGTGATAATTTTCTTAAGGATGGGTAAAACAAGAATATGGTGTCCAATAATAATAAAAAATTCACATACTATATTATATTCTATATATATTACATTAGTATGTAAAAACATAGGATGAAGATGTATAAGAAGAAATGAAATATAATTTAATTTGTAAATCAATTACCACTTCTATGACTACCTCCTTTTGATTTTCACAAAAGAACTTCTTAGGTTGGCTTTTATCCCAATGAATTGCCTCTAGGAAGAAATGAGGGAATTTGGGAGATAAAAAAGTTAGTGATCGGTCGAATTATGTATTTTATGAATTTTATATCATTGAATTAAATAATAATTATTTTAATGTATCATTTATGTCAATTTTGACAATATTCAACATTTATATTTTTAAAAATATCAAACCAATGTGATAAAAATGATCTGTGGCCAATAATATGTCACAAAAATGTAAAAACTATCTATAAAACATTTTTTTACATTTATAATATCATATTATATTTATTTTACTATTTGTAATATTATTTATTTGATATTTTTTTAGTAAAATACTTTCTCCTTCACTATTGTTTCATTATTAATTGTAAATATTTAATCACTAAAAATTATAAATAAATTTCTTTGATGTATATAATTATTCTATATTTTCAAAAAATATTCATATTTCACTATATCACTTATATAAAGTCATTTTAAAAATGATACAATTATTAACATCTAAATATTACATTTTTAACTCTTCATTAAATTTAATATAATAAATATTATAATATAACACAAGTGGATTAAAAAGGATCTTATTTTAAAATATGGAATATTTTGGTAAAAAAAATTATCCAATGGTACTAGTGCATGTGATAGGGTAATTTTATATTATTATAATATTATGTTTACCTTTAATTACTATATTTACCATTAATAGTTATAAATAAAATTATAATGTTACTATTCACCAAAAAAATTCAATCCAGTTAGTCTAATTTTTCTATACTAATTACAACCATAGAAGTAAATTTTTAATAATACAATTCGCATAAGTTGAAAAATTACATTTAATACTAATACAATAAACAGGTCCATAAGGTGGGTAAAAAAAACATTCAAAAGATCAATAAATTATTATATATAATTTAATTATAAAAATGGTTCAAACAACTATAATATTCTAAATATGTGAATTATATATCCCTTTTTACATTAAAAAAAATTAAGCTAATATTATTTTTTAAATGTACAGTTGGTTTTTATGTAAAAATTCATTAATTTAACTATTCATCAAAAAATTGCACGTTTTCTTAAAAATATCAAAAATTAATCCTAAGAAAATTATGATATTATAAATTAAAAACTTATGTCTATTTAAAAAAATTAAATTTCTATGTGTTTCTAAAATTATTTTTATTATTGTTCAGAAAAGCCTATAAAAAGTGTTTCCTTTTAGAAAATAGTATTTCTAAATATATATCTATTTTCCCTAAACATGTTGGCTACATTAATAATATTTAATTATTTAAATGAAAATAATGTGATTAAAATATAAAAATCATTAGTTACTTTTTAATATTATTATACCTTTTGGATAAGTTATAAATATAAAAATAAAATAATTATAATACTAAAGCGTTGATTTAGATAGACATAATCATTCATGTAACCCAATTCAAGTCATCATTTAATTCAATATATGCTATTGATTATCTTTAAAAAGATAACATATTATGAATTCCTGGGGTCTTATATTCTACCAGGAATCAATAAATTTCATCCTTTTAATTTGATATGGGACATCTAAAATAAAATGTTGATATAATAAAATATATGTAGAGAAAACCTACATAAGAAATGGGGTTAATAAAAGAATGAATTTAAAATAAAGAAATGGATGTATGAATGATACCATAAATAACACATACTATTGTTATATTTAGGAAAACATGGACATGAATGAAAAATCGTACCATCACGTTCTGATGTATAGTGATAGAGAACAAGATTAGAAGAAAGTCAACTATCAGAAAGCTATAAATATACAATGATCTCAGGGACCATATGATTCATCAAAAAATGTACTTGGATAACATTTTTTGGTTTCAGGATCCTTTCCCTAGATTTGAAGAAATATTTTACTATACAAATAACAACTAAATTTTTTTAATTAAATGTCATTTTAATAGTATCATCCTTTGGTTATGCTTCTATCTATATTCACTTCATCCCATACACATGGAAATGATTTTTCAAACTTATTTTTTCACGCATGAGTCACATATGATAAATCATAATGCCCTTAAGTATTTACATAATCCTCTAATTGGTTACAAATACGGTAAACACATAATATTCAATAAATTTTACATAGTCATCAAATAATAACATCTAATGTTAAACTTAACTCATTCCAACCTTAATAATTAACCAAAAATCTTCCATCGAAATTCACTATACAAAAAATGTCTCCAAATTTCCAAAAATAAATATTAACATGAGATTGCATAAACTATGTACCATAGCACTTATTGTTACATACCAAAATTGTTGACACTTGTAAATCCTTAACACAAACTATTATTCCTCCAAATCCTTAGAGAAGATATACTACAATAAAATCCTTTATATATTCTATTATTCTTATAACTAGTACATTTGTAATATAATAATCAAATTATATAATTCGTGAATATTCATATTAATCATTCATCTTCATCTTCGGAAGCATCCTAACTTGATAAATATCCAATTGTATCATATGGGGTATATTAAATTCATGATTGGGACATTGATTCATATATTTTCCAATCTCTATATAGATGAAGCACTGTACATTGGAATCCTTTTTTCTTACCATTCAAATCATGAACATGGAGTCCTTTTTCTACATAGTTACAACAAACTAACTTTCCATTTAAGCATTTATATGTTTGATCCATTCCATAGTTATCGCATGTAGGAATAATCCAACATTCCATTATTCCTTTTATATATATTTTTCTTTGACACCCTCTTCTTCTAATTCATCCCATTATAGACATTGTACTCAGAGAATTCATTACTGATCATATAAACACATGATTGTATTTCTTCATATGATGAGAACAAATTAGAGACAAGCTCCCTTCAATATTTTGGATTAATACCTTGAAATATATAATTCTCATTACTCTTTGGACAATGTTCATTGATGGAGTTATAATTATTTCTTATAGGTTCCATTTAAATAAGATAAAATATAATGGATTTTCTTATAACGTTATGAACATTGAATAAAAATAAATATGGTATATCACATAACATACATTTATGCATAAATAATCATAGAACAGTAATATTTGTTTTTTTGGGAGTATCATTACATTTTAAAACTTTATTATTGAAGGTAAATAAATTGTGAGTTATCCGAAGAATATACCTATGGAGTGTCAGACCATATATATAGTAAGGCTCATTTTCATGTACCATGTTACCATGAGTCAATCATAGAACACCTTGTCAGAGTTATTACTCCTAGGTACCTCTTTTAGAAATCCCAATCCACACATATTGTCCATATGTGGATGTATTTTCATTGAATACCAACCTATCTCTAGATTACCAAAATTTTAAGATGTTCCTCTATACATATTTTCATTGTATATATTAGGTTTATAATATGTAGTAAAGGTTTTCTAAATCTATTTCCAATGAGGTTTATCAACTTCATTTGATACAAACTGTAATGCCATGACCCATGAATCCTAGAGATAGTGCATTATTTTATTACATTTTCATGATTACCTAGAATAGAATCTCGAAGGACTGATAAGTTTAATAGAACTGGAATATTGATTAAAAACATGAAAATGAAATTAAATCTTCCAAAGTAAAATACAAATTGATAATCCATTTATAACACCATTATTTTCCTTGATTATCCCTACATATCAATCAGTCAACACTTTTTTCATCCTGAGATAATAATATATAATTAATTGGCGAGTCCAGATGTTTAACATGTTTAAGCAATACAACATAATATTTGATGAATAACAATAAGAATTTAAAGAATTTATTAAACTAAATCACATTCCCTTCAAATATAAATGTTAATAAAATATGGAAAGAATATATCAAATAATTCTATATAAACATTCACAATGATGTTATACTAGTCGAACAGAAAATAGCTATCTCAATAACTAATCTCATAATGAGGGAATGCATAAATTCAGATATCATAACCACACTGTCATGGCCTCATCGCATGATCATAGATACCCATACTGCCATGGCCTCATGTCAAGACACTAGTTTGTCCTATGAGACATATCGATGCATCCTTGGGATAGTGTGGGGCCTTCCCGTCACATAGTAATAAAAATTCATTCATCTTATGGAAGAGGGTAAAACATATGCAAAAGAAAAATTCATATTAAAACAAGCATACCAAATGATAATACATTAACCATAAACCATGAATTGAAAAAATATAGGAAATCCCCATTTAATATACCATAAACCCTTCAATACTATATGATATATTTGATTATAATAAATAAAATTTAATTAAGAATAACATTGAACTATGGATATTGAAATATATGAAAATAATCACATAATATCATTAAAACACATTTAGAGAAATATCTCGTTATTAATTTGAAAACATTAAAAAATAACACAATTTATAAAATATGACACTTAAAAAGAGATTTTTGAATCAAAGGCTCCCATACCACATATTTTTTTTAAAACAAATAACATTTTAAAAATGTAACTCAAACTTATTTCTTAAAACATTTTAGTGGACTTAAAAATAGAAATTAAATTTCTTTTTTTATTATTTTATATCCATATAAATATTTATGAAATATAATATCAAGAATAATGAAATCAAGAAAATATTGAATCATTAATCATTTAAAGCGTCCCATACCACTTTAAACATAAAAATCATTAAACCTAATATATTAAAAATAATCATTAAATATGATGAATATAATTTTTTTAATGATATGAAAAGTAAAATTGTAAATATATACACAAAATAAATGAAATAGGTGGTGAATAAGGATTATATCTCATGAAAATTAAAAGTGAGAAGCAATTCTCTTACCTTAAGTCTGATACTATCTGTACATGTCTATAACTCATGTATAGTGGTTTTAAATATACTATTTACTCATACTAGAATCATAATAATATTTTTAATATCATATAAGATACATTTATTATATTATATAACCCGTTTTGTAAGAATTGTATGTTAATGCAACGTTTTGGGTAGTAACTGCTTTGTTTATCGTGCATGTTTTGAATTGACATTACTGATCATTTTGCATATATCAATATTTACTTACATTGAAAATTTAAAACATTATTTATATAACAAATATATTATGAATATAAATATATATAGTATATATATATTTGAAATGGGAAACACGGTTCAGGGAGGTGGTAAGCCGTACATATGCATGAACATTGATTCTATTTTCTTATAGTACTAAATAAAAAAAAGTGAAAGACATATATGTATATATAAAAATATATATTTTTACAATATCATTATAAGGTCACATATTTCATAATTATTCTTTATATATATTTTTATAATCATTCTTAAATTCTTGTAATTTAGGATGAACCTCATTGCGCTCTGGAGATGACAGGTCGTACGTTTTTACGCGTAGAAATATCATTCTGTAATGGTATAGGGTAAAGAATCAGATATAATATGAATCATACAGAAAAATATTATTTCGTATTCAGTTTTTTCATAATATATTTTCATTAAAATACACATATAAATAATGTATACATGAATAATATTTTACACTATGATGTGTTGAGGGTAAGCCGTACGTACACATGCATGGTGATATTGTTTTTGATAGGATATGTAAAAGGAGGAATATTGTTGTTCAATAATCATAAATACATATCAAAATATATTAGATAATTTATTTCTAAATTTATTATGGAATCAACATTGCAATATGAGGTAGAACAAAAAAAGAAATTGAATTTAATTTGTAAAAAAATTACCCATTCTTTGATTTCTTCCATTTGATTTGAACAAAATAACTCTATAGGTAGTCATTATACAAAAATTATGGACTATTGGATATATTTATGGAATTTGTTAGTTTACATATATGGTTTTTTCAAAATTATATATTTTTAACAATTTAATAACATTAAATTAAATATTATTTCTTATAAAGTACCATTTCTACAAATTTTGATATCATTCAATATTTTAATTTTTAAAAATAATAAAACAATCTGATAACTTTGAAAAAATACTACCATTATTTCACTAACATATATATGTTATATATAAAATTTATTTTTTTCTTAAAATAAATCATATTATCTTTATTCTGAAAATTTTAATTTCATTTATTTGAAATTTTTATTAATAAAATAATTTATAATTCACTATTGTGTCATCATTAATGGTAATAATTTAATATATAAAATATATGAATAAATTACTAGTAAGTAGATTATTAAATTATATTTCTATATACTATTTATAGTCTACATTACCAATTAAATAACCTAATTTTAATAATTATATATCTATTAAAATTTGAATAAGAAATTTTTAACTCTTCAATTTTAAAAATATAATAACTGTCATAATCTAAAATAAGTGGCGTAAAAAAGATCTTATTTTTTACCTAAGGATTAATTTGGTCGAAAATTTCCTAACCAATGAAATTATGACATCTTTTGGGGTAATTTTATTTTATTATAATATTATTTTAAACTTTAGTCACCCTATTTAACATTAACTATGTTAAATAAAATTTAATAGATTATATTTAACAAAAAAAATATTTTGATCTTATTAGACAAAAATTTCAGAACATATTGCAACCATTTATATTCTATTTTTCAATATTCAATTCACCAAACTGGTAAAATAACATTTAATGATAATCTCATTACTGTAGATAGATGGAGGGTAAAAGAGACTTTCAAAAGGTCACTAAATTATTATCTCTTATTCTATAATAAAAATGGTTCCAATTACCTAAATCAGGTTAATATGTGTATTATTTATCTATTTTTACTTTAATGTAAATTTAAGATAAAATAATTTTTTAAATGAAATAATCATGTTTTAATCAAAAAATGTATAAATTTCACAATTTATGAAAAATTTAAACTTTTCTGAAAAATACCAAAAATTCACCCCAAGATGAAATTGATTTTTTGAATAAAAATAATATCTATTTTTCCAAATTCAAATTCTATGAGTGCCTAAAGTTGATTTTATTATTTTTCACAAAATGAAATAAAAATTAGTTCTTTTTAAAATATGGTATTTTTAAAAATATAACTTCTTTACCTAAACATATACATTTCATTATAGATATGATTTTATTATGAGAAGACATTATAATTAACATTCAGAAATTATTTTTTACTATTTTTATTATTATATTTAATGTATATGATTTAAATAAAACATTTAAATAATTATAATATTAATGTGTTGTTTCACAGAAACTCAATCTTGTATATAACATTAGTCACATAGATATGGGGTGAAATATATGATATTGAATTTCTTTAAAACGATAGTATACTATGAAATCATGTGGTGTTACATCAACCTCCATTAGGACCATTGACTAATTAACAATGTAATGAAAAAATTGAAGACATATATTCATCACAATCCCCAGTGGTCTCTAGTGGAAGTGATGATCATAAAAGTATCATCATTTCCATAAAATCATCATTTTTCCATTCAGCACATTCATCCACATGTATGAACTTTTTTGTACTTTTCTACATTAGCCTCATCTTGTTCTGCTAATTAATTATCCTTTTCCAACATGGTGGTACTAAAAAATGGAACCGGAAGTGGGCTAATACCATTTCAATACTATAATTCTCCTAGGTCAGCAACATTCTCTTACATGGTGCTCATATTCATAAACATCCTGTAAGCGATCATTTGGACCAATGTTTTTAGGTTACTGGGAATCAGGGTCCTCAAAATAAGTTTTCGTAAAATATATGTTGACTATTGTTTTACGAAATAGATATTAAAATGTTAAATAAAAAATGTAAATCTTATAATTAGATGATGTATCTATTCATTAACCACACTTCCATTTTTTTTCTCGAGGAAAATAGTTTTGCCTGAGGCATATATCCATAAATATTACATACAGCCTTTCACAATAACAGTCAATGAAGGAATATATATTTGAAATTAGGTTACTAATAATGTGTTTCATATCTAAAATCAAATCAATATTAATTTTAATTGAAGGTAAAAATAAAAACATATGCTGGATGAATTCTTATCGGTCTAATCCAATTGGGTTTTCATATGAATGGTTTCATTTAATGTTGTTTAATTTAGATTTTTTAAGTTTTTTAATTTTTTTTCAGAAATGGTTTACTCTATTTAGGTCATGTTAATTCAAATTTATTTAATTCAATTCATATATATTTAGATATATTTGACTTGTTCAAATTATATTCTATGAAATCCCAATTTATTCTTTATTCATGAATAGTTTCATTCAATTATATATAATTATTTTTCATGGTGTTTTATTTCAATATAATTTGGTTATGTTAGGATTAGTTTGGTTTTATTATTTTTATTACCAATATATTACCTCATAGTCAATTTAATTTTTATAGTCATAATTGAATTAGTTATTTGTTTTTTTGGTTCACTTATGTCAAGGAATAATGGGGTAGTTTCATTTAGTTCGGTTGAATTTGATTCGGTTTGATTTAATTTAATATTATTAAGGTCTACTTGTTGTGTCTTGATTCTGTTAGGTGTCATTCAGTTATATTTATATCATGTACTGTCAAATAATGTTGTTTTAAATCTATTTTATTAAGTTAGGTTTGATTAAAATATTCGTAGTTTAGTTTATTTAATTTTTTGTGGTTTGGATTTATATTAAATCTTAAATTCTATAAAAAAACATTAGAAATGTAATGTAATATTTATAAAACAATAGAAAGTGAATTTCCAAATGAAAAATTATAAAAAACTGGTGTACCTACTTCATCTCATGGCCTACCATCGTAGTTCACCCCAATGTTTAGAGGTATTTCCTAGCATCATTGTTTTTTTATTTCATTCCAGACAATTCCTAAGAAATTAACAATTAAAATTAATTTATTAATTAAAAAAATGAATATTATAATATAAAAACTTCAATTTTAATTAATACATTTATTATGGCACTCATCTAAAGAGTTATCATTTGCCAATAATTTTCTATCAAACAATCATCTATGACATTAATGGCCTCTAAATATATTCCAACCATAGCATTCTAGTCTATATAATTTTCATTCATATAAGATCTCCAAAGCTCAAAAAATTCCATTAGCCGTACTGGCATCGCCCTTTCAGCATCATGAAAATTAATACAAATCTATAAAAAAATATTAATCCATATAAATTCAATAATAAAATAACATTAAATCTAATAAATTTTTTTACCCATATTTATCACCATATGTTATCCATTGGTTAGTATGAAATAAGTCTCTTAGGGAGTGGATTTAAGGGAATTATTTCGTAGAATATGGGATGTTTCACAAAAAAAATTTATATTCCCACCCTGTTTATTATATCATTTTGTTTCCATCATTAAAATCAACCACCAACAGCATGTAGTGGTTCCCCACCGCATACATGAATGTATGAAAACACTACCTATTAGTATATCTATAATTTATATAATAAAAATAAATATTATATCAATAAATCTTATAATGAAAATAAAATATGGAAAAACGTTTTTTTGGTTATATAAAAATACTTAGTGTAGTCAGATCAATGGGTATCACTGGATCTGTTAGAACTGAGGAACATCACCATGTTCACATAGAGTGGGACCTAGTGTATGCTCCACTGGCTCATAATGTGTTAGAGAAGGATTCTAATAATAAGGCATGTAGATGCTTAAAAATGAAAAAGTAGAAGGAAAATGATATATCATGGATGGATGGTCATATTCATAATTTGGATATATAGTTAGAATCAAAATTGAATACATGAATGATCGGCGAGGAGGCTCCAATGAAAATACTACTAAAAACATAGGTGGACTAAATATTCCATGTGTACCTAATGATGGCTTAGGATTTGAATGTGTGGAATATGGTACATCAGTTGTAGGATTATAATTAAATTAGGTAGACTAAATAGAGAACTAGTTATAGTACCAACACCATCATACTATCACCTATAGTACTTGGATCACTAGGATGCTCATAGAATTACTAGTGCCCAAGTAGTGGATCCATCATAAATATTGAAAAAAATTAATCACATGACATTAAATGTTATTGAGATATATTCTTGAAATAAATTAACCACAAAACTCACTAATGGAAGAATGCCCAACTTAGTCATTTGGAGATAATTGTATCTCATCCATTTTCATCACATCTCCCCAATTTGTTTAATTTCCTGCATTTAAATAAAAATGGAATTAAATAAAAATTTATATTTGATTTGTAACCCAAACCACAAAAAATATGACATAATAATTAATTATATAATTCCACTCATGAAACCAAATAGGGGATATATAGTGACATAACAACAAAAATTTAATTTTCAAGGGAATAATTTAGAAATATAAGACAAGTAAAAAAATAAATTGTAAATTTAAATTCACATGTTTACAAAGGTATAATATAGTTTTATTCTTTTACAAATCGATCCAATTCCATTTTTGTTAGGTCATTTTTCTATTTTTCTTTCTCTTACATAAGTTGGTTCATTTCTACCAATTTCATAGCTTTTTCTCTATTTTTATTTTACTTTAGTTATTTCGTTCAATTTTATAATTAATTAGGTCATTTTATATTTTTTTTCATAGGTCATTTTTCCCATATTTCTTGTTAGTTAATTTGTCCATTTTTTAGTTTTGTCATTATTTTTAATTTTTTAATTTTCATATAAAAAGTTTAATATTTACCATTCAAATAAGTTTTATTATAACTTAATATTTGATTTTTTGTTTGGTTTCATAGGTTTTAATATAGATCAAATAAATATTAGAAAATGAAACTCAAAGAAAACTGAAAACTATGAATTTTGGGAATGCACATGAATTTCATGTTGGATAAAAATATTAGTAATCGATATTAAATCAATTTGAACAGTACCAAACTTAACGACACATATTAAGCTAAACCCAGATGACTAAGAACACAGATGGATGATTTTATGTATTTACCATAACAACATTTGGTTCACAATCAACTCTGAATGTTGAGCTATTGGGGTCATCAGTAGTAATAAATGGATTGAGGCCTATAAGAGTAGATATGTTGTTAATTCCATCATTACCATCATAAAAAATATGTCTCTAAATTACTTCAATAATGACACAAAATTCACATTGATGATAATCTATGACTTAAATAACCTGTTTTCCAATTAACATTAATCCATATATATCACCATTAGCAGGAGTACGAGTCATGTCAATAACTTGAATTCCAAAATCACCGATAAATGTGTCATACCTCAACTTCAAATCAACCCACTGATATTTCATCATAGTGAATCAAACATGATAGTAATAATCTAATATTATTATTTTTTTCCACAACTCCATAATATGATACATTTTCAAATTTCAGTCTATTATATGATACAATGGTATGATAGTTTTATACGGCAGTTACCATAAAACCATAATGCTTTAATCTTATGTTATTTTCTCATTCGGTCATAATAAAACAATACCCATTAATCACAATTGATTTATAGCAATGAACCATGGTATTAAGACCAACAACGAAAGCTATTATTTCTTAAGAGATATAGTTACTAGGAAAACTCTATACCTGAAATATAAATAAATATTAAAGATGGTTAAATATTGATTTTATTATCTTATTATAGTAATATTTCTACCTTTATTTTCAACCAAGAAAAGAACGTTTTTTTAGGAAATGTATATCTACATCTAAAATATAAGTAATAATGATTTTTATTTTTCATATATTTATGTTTATTGAAGGAAAAAGAATAATTATATTAACATATGTGTAAAAATACAAGATATGAGATATGGTATACTTGCTTAATTTATTTACTTTATGTAGTCATTGAATAAATCATTGTTGACAAATCTACTTGATGTTCAATCTCTCTCTCTCTTGATGGACTAATTTCATCATTGTAAGTGATATATGAATTCTTCTTGTTTGCGTATGTGAAGGAAAAATGGTTTCTTATTTCTAATACAATTATTCATAATTTCTCATTAGTCTATTCTTTCATGTAGTAAGATCAAGTAAATACATTGAATAGATATCCATACATTATTAATCAATGTACACAATCATGATAGAACCTTCCGGATAATTCATGTTCCATATGTAATTCTTCAATGTTTAAATATTTTTTTAGTTGGATATGGAAACAAAACATCTGGTCCTCTGTGAAATATATTTTTGGAAGACAAATATTCAGTTGTAGAATGCATGGGAAAAATGATGGTGGAAATATTTTCTCAAACTCACACAAAATTAATGGTGCCTTTACCAAAATATTTTGCAATAATGTCTTTGAAAACATCTTAGTAAAAAGATCAATAAAAAATGCAACCACCAAATAAATAACACCATTATATTATTGGAAAAAATATAAAGTATTTCTGTAGTAATCATATCACGAATAAAGACATGATAATCATGAGTGTCCAAATATTTCATATTCAACTAACTAATGTGGAATAATTTTGTTATATTGCTTAAATATCTATCAGGATCATTAATAGCCTCTAGTAATTCTAGAAAATAAATTTCTTATACAGATTTTGACCCATAAGACGATCATGGAAATTGCCAGTTATTTTCAATGATTCAACCATGATTCAATTATGGTTTGATTAGCCAATCCACCAAGTCATGATGAGATCATAAGTCGTCTTTTTTCTATACCTTGACATTAAAAATAACAAAATAAAATATTTCACATATATTCTTTTCAATGTGAATTACATCTATGTTATACCATAATAAATTGATTGATGAATATGAAAACTAAAAAAAGATAACCATTTTATTTTAATTGTAAGTGGTTTCATTAGAAACATTGATTCTCTTTAAAGATTTCATTTGAAAATTCCAAAATAAATAACTAGAATCTTAAAATTCATCAAACACATCATTTTCAAGCATACACTGATTTTTATCATCAGTCACTATGGTATTTTTAAATCTTAGATGACTATTTCTATATTGATGGTCAATTAGAAATAATCATTGATGTCCCATATAACTAAAACTATGGAAATACTTATATCTTCTAGATCATGTATTATTCATAGTTATAGGACATTATAATTTTCCATTCATGCTAAAACCAGACATCACTGCATTAGTAGGAAAATCAATAAATGTGTATATAAGTGCATAAAACATCTAAAATATGTCTTTTGGGAATGAATAATATTTACGCCCACCCAAATCCCAATGACGTTTCAACACTCTTATTAATGTATTAATGTATTTTTCAAAATCATTATCGATACCATGAGGGATATATATGAGTATTTTAAAGAAAGACAATGGTTTTTTCATACACAATCATGAGGAAATGCTATAAATGTGTACCAAAAGAAGCCATGTGTTGTGAGAATTATTTGAACAAATCTATTATAAACATCACATAAAAGACCCACACTCAAAATACACAAATGATTTATCAAGTATTACAGATAAAAAAATAAGTGTTTCTTAAAATAATAATATAGCATGTATATATTAGTAAATACATTTCCAATCATTATTAAATAACTCCACAACAACCTTCCCCATCTTTTACCACAACAAAGTGCTAGTCAATACACAAAATTACCACACACAACCCGTAATTCCTCAATCTCATTTATAGATTCATCCAATTTCTATATTTTCAAATTTGTCAACCATGATCTATTTTATATCCATTTAATTCCATATTTATTGAAAAATCCATTTTTTCATCACAAACCTTTATTCACATTTATTTGATTTCATTTTTTAATCAATTATAATGTATTTTATTCCATACAACACTTATTTAATTTCAAGTGATATCATTATTATTATATTATTACTAACTATATTCCATACCCACTACGAATCTAAAAAACACCACCATAGAAAAACACATCAGGATTGTATTATCCACTGGAACATCCCACCACTAGAACATCACTACATCATATCCAACACACAATAACTAACCGCCATTCCATACTGAATATTTCTCAATACATCTCATTCCAATACAACCACATCATCATTTCTTCAACACAATCTACATTGTAAATGGCCATCATCATAACCATAATCTCCCAAAAATTCTAAAAAATCATAATGTAATAAATAAAAAACACACAATGAAGCAGAGAAATATATTTAAACCACCATATTTACCAAAATTTCAATTAATATGGGATTTCAAAACATTTCTTCATCTCATTCATTTATATTTTCCCAAATTTTATAAATTCATAAAAAACTCATAGTTTTATGTATATAACCTTTTATGAATGGTGAGTTCAATAAATCAATCACATAAGGGGATCATAATATATAGTGGATAAAGAAAACACAATAGAACAATGTTCATGTGTGGTGACCCAGACCCCCCTTGGTCCCTTCCTTTGCCAAAAATCCGGATCCTGAAGGGGTGCCGATCGGTGAGACGAATCGGTGAGACCGATCAGTGTGACCGATCGGCGGAACCGGCCGACGTTGCCCGACCTTGCCAAGTTGTCCCAGTAACGCTCTTTTTCGCAAATAGGGTTTTAAACCCTATTCTGCCTCATTTGAAAATGTCTTAAAGACCCGAAACGCGCACAAAAGCATTAATTAAATACTGAATCAATTCATGAGTCGGTTTAAACCACCCAGCTCATTAATGATGAGTCAAGCCGCGTGGTCAACCCACGACTTCCACATCTTACGCGGTTCGGCATTTTTATCTCAACCGTCCCCGGCTCTTATAAATTAAGGGTTAGGCCGTGGTTCCCCCCCCCCTTCTTCGATCGTGGCTCTTCTGGTGCATCGGGACCGCCTCTTCATTATCCTTAAAGTTCCGCGCCTCCGGCCTAAACATCCATCATCTATCAACAAGTAGGGGATTTCTCTCGTCTCTCACTTTTGTGTATCATGCGGGGTGGGTGTTATTTTTGTTCCCATGGAATTGGTTGAACCGAACCTTAATGAAGATAATAAATGAAGTTCTAAAGAAATAAGGGGAAGGGGTTGTGTTCGTTGTTTATGCTTTATCTTGTGATCATCCTTTTTAGTTGTGCTGGTTATGTTTTCTGAAAATTAAGGCCGTTGGTGGTCGTTGTATGTGCACTGATGAATCCCCTCGTGATGTTCTAAATGGGTTGCTGAAATTGTGGACTCCTGCTGTGAAATTGGTTAACCACGTAAATCCGGCTGAATAATTGAAGACACCTGAATCAACCCTTCTGTGATAACTCCTGGTTAGAACACACGGAATTTGAAACCATGGAGTGTGTTAAGTCGTTTAAATATGAAAATCCCTGACTTGTGTTGGTAGTGGTAGTTGGTTGTTTTCCTTTCGGGCCGATTGCTGGAAATGTGGGAGGGGATGGGATCCCCTATTCTTTTATACTCTCGGTGGTTGTGTGAATTTTGGGGATGGGATCTCCAGTTGGTATGGATTCAGTGGTTGTGAGTTTTAAATCTGAGTGGTTACTTGTAGATATCACAAATTTTGGAGAGATCCTCTGTTAACAGAACCGGGTGTGAGTGTTTTGGTTGATCTATGCTTTTGACTCTTTCCTTGGTTATGCTTATGGTAGTTGTCCAGTAGTGCTTAAAATTAATTGAACATTTTGACTGAACATGAAACAAGAATGGGACAAATGGTTTTGTGGGCAAGGGTCGTGAACTGTAACTCGGACGCAGTGGTGTTGTTTTCTGTAGGTTGGCTAGGAAATCCTAAGCTTTGGGTGAGTGTTTGTTACCTATATCTATACACGTAGCTCTGTGTTTCTTATTCGCGCCCCACCCAAGTTGAGCACTCAGTGCCGAACACCCCCATTTATAGGGGAAGGGTGTTTTTCCCAACACTATTCTTAGTGGCTGGTTATTAGCTCCTTTTCTGCTCCCTTTCCCGGATAGCCCAAGTACCTTCGGGCAGGCTGTGATGGCCTGAAGTCCATTATTATCCCAAGAACCATCGGGCGGGGTGTTGTGGTGGTTGTCCAGGTGTGTGCGGCAGGTGGTTTCCCAAGTGTCTTCAGGATGAGGCCCAGGTGTCTTCCGGCGTGGCGGTGGTTGTTCTAGCCTAGGTGTTTGCAGGCATGGTTACATGTGATAGTTGTGGCCTAGGTGTGTGCGGGCGGGATTCAGCAGTGGTACTGCGTGCGGTTTAGGCCCAGGTGTGTGTGGGCGGGATTTCGGCAGTGGGACTGCGTGTGGTTGTGGCCCAGGTGTGTGCGGGCGGGTGTGGCAGTGGGACTGCGGTAAGAATGGCGGGATTGGTCCGATGCATAGGATGTCTCAATAACCAGTGGGAAAGTGGCGCGGGTTACCCAAACATCGATGTGCTCTTATTATATATATATTACTGACTTGCGTTATTTGGGGAGTGAGCCTTGGTGAGGCCTGGGATGGGTAGTTGCCTTGTTGGGTGTTTGGTTTACTCTTTTCTCACGGGACTTTAGTACGTTCCCCCACTTGTGCACGATAGTCTTGGTTTTCCCTACTGAGTGTACTTGTATACTCACCCTACGTTTACTTTCAGGTTTCCAGGAGGACTACCAGGGCTATGCGGGACCCTACTAGTCAGACGGTTGGAGTTGTTGCTGTTGTCGTACCTTTGTTTTCTTTTGTTATTGTAGCTTCAGCCTCTTTTGTACTTGCACCTTGTTGTAAACTGTTTAAACATGCATGGGGGCTTGTTGGGTTATTTATATACACTTGTTCCATTCCCTTTTTGGGTGGTTGACTTGTCCTATTTCCTGATCCTGAAAATAAAAAGGGTAATGCCTTCCATTTACGAGAATTTTTCTATGCCCTTGGTGCTAGTCGCCACTCCGGGACCTATTGAAGGCGGGTTTCAGGGGTCATTATCTCTCCTTCAACTTAAAGAAGGAAGGGCCTGGCAAACTGCTGACCCTTCCCTCCTTTTGGTGAAGGCGGGTTGTGACAGAATGGTATCAGAGGGGAGGTTGGTTGAGAGATAGGACGGAGTCTGGAGTTAGGCACAGTAAGGATTGCATGGGATGGTAAGGCAACAGCATTGGATGACCTTGGTGCGTGAATTAGGCCATGGAAGACCGGCTATGACACGGGATTTTAGGGCCCCCCGTGATCCGATGCAAGGACTCTGGACATACCAAACGACCAAGTGAGGCCACACTGATTGCAGGGTAGAGACCCTAGGAAAGGTACTTGCATCATAATGACTTGTGTTCTTGTGTTTCTGGGATGTCTTGAGAATTAAGAATAAATTAAATCTTAATAAGTTTTAAGAACTATATTCTGCACTACTTGGGATTAGGCATTCCTTGTTTACCTTGCAGTTATGGCACCTGGGAGGCGACCACGTGTGGTACAGGCGATCGAGGCCCCTGAGACTACTTTGGCCAATCGGCAGAGAGCTGATCGAGAGGAAGAGGACGACCCGTGGCAGAAGTCTCTTCGAGACTTCCAGCGACAGGCCCTCGAGAAGTATGAGGGCAGCACCTCCGATATGAAGACGGAAGGCTGGCTAGAGGAGTTAGTCATAGCCTTCAGCCTGATTCGGGCCCCGACCGAGTACTGGGTTCCTCTGGCCGTTAGCCAGATGCGAGGAGCGGCACGTCAGTGGTGGATGCTTCACCTAGGGAATAGGAAAGAGTCTGAGGTTGCTTGGGCGGATTTCGAGAAGGAGTTCCGGGCGGAGTTTCTCTCCTCGACAATGAAGGCGGAGAAGAGGCAGGAGCTACTCTCCCTCCAGCAGGGGAGCATGTCCGTGAGGGAACTTGGAATCAAGTTCAAGGACCTCCTACGTTTTGCTCCGGATCTCTTTCCTGATGAGGAGTCTCGGGCAAGACGTTTCGAGGAGGCGCTCCGACCCTCCCTCCAATATGTTGTTACCCCCTTTACCCTTTCGACATACTTAGAGGTTCATAAGAAGGCCGAAGTGGTGGAAAGGATGCAGGCTCTGGGCGGAGTGTCACGAGAAGGGATCCAGCTGGGACCATCGAAGGGGAAGGCCGTCAGCGCCAGGCCTCCAGCATCGGGACCCTCCAGGTTCCGACCCGCAGGGAGAAGACCGCAGCAGTTTCAGTTTCGATCCCCTAGCCCACGTTCTTTCCCTTCAGGCTCGAGACCACGGTGCTTCATCTGAGGGAGCCCTGGACATCTTCAGAGTCAGTGCCCCGATCGGGTGCAGTACAGCAGTGGCAGTCATCCCCAGCGTCCGCCGCAGCTGCAGTTTCAGCCAGACCCTTCCAGCAGCAGCAGCAGGGACAGCGAGCTCCCACTCCTCCGCAGGCGGAAATAGGAGGATGAGGCCGACCTCAGGGAGCTCCCCAGGGACCTCGACCAGGGCGTGGTCGGGTAGGTGGCCGAAAGCCGAGGGGCAGGGGAGCTGGGCGTGGACAGCTACCCGCCGCAGAGGCAACAGTTCCAACAGGGCCAGAGGTTGTTTGAGGTACGATCAGTGTGTTTAGAACTCTTGCTTATGCTTTGTTCGATACCGGAGCTTCTCACTCCTTTGTTGCACCCAGTCTAGCCCGTGCCTTGGGTCTAGATGCCGAGAGACTTCCAGTGCCCCTGGTGTTGAGCACACCAGTTGGAGGTCAGACCAACATGTTGTTTGTTTGTCGGGGATGTAGACTGATGTTAGGGCAACATCAGTCGGTTAGGGATCTCCTTCTTCTACAGATTCAGCCGTACGATGTCATCCTAGGCATCGACTGGCTATTTTCTATGTGCGCCGTCATCGACTATTTCCAAATAAGGGTGGTGTTCTCCGGTTTGGACGGCCAGCGTGTTACTTTCACCGGCGAGCGGAGCTGTCCGAAGGGAAACAGGAGGGAGGAACCTCTCCTCTCCTTATTGACCGAACTGACGGTAGAATCAGTAGATGTGGAAATGGTGGAAGTACCAGAGATCGTTCGTGAGTTTATGGACGTCTTCCCTGAGGAGGTGACGAATCTACCCCCTCGACGTGATATCGAGTTCGGGATGGACCTGCAGCCCGGCTCTCAAATAATCTCGATGGCTCCTTATCGGATGGCACCTTCGGAGCTACGGGAGTTGCGGATACAGATTGACGATCTGATGAAGAAGGGTTATGTTCGTCCAAGTGCGTCACCATGGGGTGCTCCGGTCTTGTTCGCAAAGAAGGCGGATGGTGGCCTCAGGTTGTGCATCGACTACAGGAGGTTGAATTAGGTGATGATCAAGAATCGCTACCCTCTCCCAAGGATAGATGATCTTTTTGACCAGCTGAAAGGGGCAGGATGGTTCTCGAAGATTGACCTGCGGTCCAGATACCACCAGCTGAGGGTAAAGGATAGCGACGTCCCGAAGACGACGTTCAGGTGTAGGTATGGGAACGTCGAGTTCGTGGTCATGCCCTTTGGTGTTACGAACGCCCCGGCCGTGTTCATGGGGCTTATGAACTCCATCTTTCGGGAGTATCTGGATCGGTTTGTGGTGGTATTCATCGATGATATCATGATCTATTCAAGGTCAGAAGAGGACCATGCAGAGCACCTGAGGACAGTTTTGGAAGTCCTCCGACAGCACCAGCTCTATGGTAAGTTGTCAAAGTGCAAGTTCTGGACCCGAGAAGTGCACTTCCTCGGGCACGTAGTGTCTGAGCAGGGGGTAGCAGTCGACCCATCAAAGGTTGAGGCAGTTGTTTCTTGGGCAGCACACAAGAATGTGGCGGAAGTCCGGAGTTTCCTCGGACTGGCAGGTTACTACCAGAGATTCGTACCCAAATTCTCCCGAGTAGCAGCCCCTTTGATGACTTTGACCAAGAAGGACCAGGTTTTCGTATGGAGCGAGCAATGCGAGTCGTCCTTCAGCTTCGTAGAAGAAAAGCTGGTTAGTGCCCCAGTGTTGAGATTACCAGAATAAGGGATGGCCTATGAGGTGTTTTGTGATGCTTCAGGACAAGGCCTGGGGTGCATGTTGATGCAGCAACAAGGGGTGATCTCTTACGGGTCCAGGCAGCTACGCCCCCATGAGCGTAACTATGCCACCCATGACCTGGAGCTTGCATCGGTCGTTTTTGCGCTAAAGTTATGGCGGCACTACCTCATCGGGGAATACATTGTGGTATTCACAGATCACAAAATCTTGAAGTATATCTTCTTCCAGCGGGACTTGAACTTGCGACAGCGGAGATGGTTGGAGTTCCTCCAGGACTACGACTTTGAAATCTCTTATACTGAGGGCAAGGGCAATGTGGTGGCCGATGTCTTGAGCAGGAGGACGCAGAAGGATGCGGTCCGAGAGTCGGCAAATGCTTGGAAGGCAATGGAGGAGTTGGCTGCCTTACACCTAGATGCGAAGATGGATAGTGGAAGAGGCTGCCTATATCAGATGATAGTGCAGTCATCCCTGTTTCGACTAGTGGAAGAGTCTCAGCGGGGAGACCCCGAGTGCGAAGTGATGCATGATCGGGTTGACCAGGGCGATGCTCCGAGAGAATGGACAGAGGATGGTCAGCACCGGATGCTTTTCCAGAAAAGGTTGTTTGTTCCAATAGTGATGCATGGCAAGGTTCTCAGTGAGTTCCACAACTCACCCCTGGCGGTGCACCCATGAGTTACCAAGATGTACCAGGGGCTGAAAAGGCAGTTCTGGTGGCCCGGAGTTAAGCGAGCCGTGGCAGAATTTGTGGCTAAAGGCTTAGTATGTCAGCAAGTGAAGGCTGAACACCGGGATCCAGGCGGCCTACTGCAGCCTTTAGCTATTCCCGAGTGGAAGTGGGACGACATCTCAATGGATTTCTTCACGGGACTACCCAAGGTCCAAGTAGGGTACGACGCCATCTGGGTGGTGGTGGACAGGTTGACGAAATCGGCTCACTTTCTGGAAATCAGGGAGTCAAGTACAGTGGATGCTTTGGCACGAAAGTACGTAAATGAGGTGGTGCGGTTGCATGGAGTTCCGAGGTCTATAGTCTCGGATAGGGATGCACAGTTTAGCTCGAGAGTCTGGAGAGGATTGCAGCATGCGTTTGGCACCCAGTTACGCCTTAGCACTGCTTTCCATCCCCAGACAGATGGACAAACGGAGCGCACCATCCAGACCTTGGAGGATATGCTACGGGCATGTGTTCTAGACTCAGGAGAGTCATGGGTGCGATACTTGCCTCTAGTAGAGTTTTCCTACAATAATAGCTACCACTCTACCATCGGTATGGCCCTGTTTGAGGCCTTGTACGGGAGGCAATGCTGTTCACCTGTGTGTTGGACCGAAGTAGGAGAGGCAGGCATCCTTGGCCCGTAGGTGGTGCAGAACACGACAGAGAATGTTCAGCTCATACGGGAAAGGATGAAGGCGTCCCCGGACCGGCAGAAGTCGTATGCTGATACCAGGAGAAGGCCCTTGGAGTTTGAGGTTGGGGACCACGTGTTCTTGAAGGTCTCCCCTCGGCGTGGGCAACGGAGGTTCGGCAAGGGGGGTAAGCTTTCCCCCAGATTCGTCGGACCCTTCGAAGTGTTACAGCGGGTCGGCAAAGTGGCTTATCAGCTAGCGTTACCTCCGCCGCTGCTAAGGATACATGATGTCTTTCATGTATCCCAGCTCCGTCGTTATCTGCATGATGATTCACACGTCCTTGATTGGGGTGAACTGGACATCGAGGACGACGTAACCTTTGTGGAAAACCCAGTGATGATCGAGGATCGCAAGGAGAAGGTGCTTCGTGGGCGAGCTATTCCCTTGGTTCGTGTGTTGTGGAGACATGACGAGCTCGAGGAGAGTACGTGGGAAAGGGAAGCACAGATGCGTGCCCAATACCCCGAGTTGTTTTGAGCTTTGTTCCTTTTGTACCTGTTGTGGTAGAACGTTTGTCCTTTGTCCATGAAATGTACTGGTTTATTTCCTCTGTTGTGTGTGAAAAGCCCCGACTAAGGGGAAGAGGGAACCCGACCCCTAATCAAGATGCATTAAGGTGGATGTGATTGAACCCGTGCGGGCGAGTCAGTGCCGCCCAAAGCGGATAATATCTTGACATGGGAGAGGGAAACTCCCCAAACCCACATGACCGGGCGGTTTGGCGTGGTATGTTGCTTAGTTCTTGACAGGGGAGTGTTTTTAGTTAGCATAGGTTCACTCATAAGAGGTATCTTTCGAAGATGGTTGTTCGGACCCTCTCCTTCCTTCTGGGATGTTTTGATTCTCGGGGACGAGAATCGTTTAAGAGGTATCTGATGTGGTGACCCAGACCCCCCTTGGTCCCTTCCTTTGCCAAAAATCCGGATCCTTAAGGGGTGCCGATCGGTGAGACCGATCGGTGAGACCGATCAGTGAGACAGATCGGTGAGACCAATCGGTGTGACCGATCGGCGGAACCGGCCGACGTCGCCCGGCCTTGCCAAGTTGTCCCAGTAACGCTCTTTTTCGCAAATAGGGTTTTAAACCCTATTCTGCCTCGTTTGAAAATGTCTTAAAGACCCGAAACGCGCACAAAATCTTTAATTAAATAATGAATCAATTCATGAGTCGGTTTAAACCACCCAGCACATTAATGATGAGTCAAGCCGCGTGGTCAACCCAAGACTTCCACATCTTACGCGGTTCGGCGTTTTTATCTCAACCGTCCCCGGCTCTTATAAATTAAGGGTTAGGCCGTGGTTCCCCCCCCCCCTTCTTCGATCGTGGCTCTTCTGGTGCATCGGTACTGCCGCGTCGTTATCCGTAAAGTTCCATGCCTCCGGCCTAAACATACATAATCTATCAATAAGTAGGGGATTTCTCTCGTCTCTCACTTTTGTGTATCATGCGGGGTGGGCGTTATTTTTGTTCCCATGGAATTGGTTGAACCGAACCTTAATGAAGATAATAAATGAAGTTCTAAAGAAAGAAGGGGAAGGGGTTGTGATCGTTGTTTATGCTTTATCTTGTGATCATCCTTTTTAGTTGTGCTGGTTATGTTTTCTGAAAATTGAGGCCGTTGGTGGTCGTTGTATGTGCACTGATGAATCCCCTCGTGATGTTCTAAATGGGTTGCTGAAATTGTGGACTCATGCTGTGAAATTGGTTAACCACATAAATCCGGATGAATAATTGAAGACACCTGAATCAACCCTACTGTGATAACTCCTGGTTAGAACACACGGAATTTGAAACCATGGAGTGTGTTAAGTCGTTTAAATCTGAAAATCCCTGACTTGTGTTGGTAGTGGTAGTTGGTTGTTTTCCTTTCGGGCTGATTGCTGGAAATGTGGGAGGGGATGGGATCCCCTATTCTTTTATACTCTCAGTGGTTGTGTGAATTTGGGGGATAGGATCTCCAGTTGGTATGGATTCGGTGGTTGTGAGTTTTAAATCCGAGTGGTTACTTGTAGATATCACAAATTGGGGAGAGATCCTCTGTTAACAGAACCGGGTGTGAGTGTTTTGGTTGATCTATGCTTTTGATGCTTTCCTTGGTTATGCTTATGGTAGTTGCCCAGTAGTGCTTAAAATTTATTGAACATTTTGACTGAACGTGAAACAAGAATGGGACAAATGGTTTTGTGGGCAGGGGTCGTGAACTGTGACTCGGACGCAGTGGTGTTGTGTTCTGTAGGTTGGCTAGGAAAACCTAAGCTTTGGGTGAGTGTTTGTTACCTATATCTATACCTTTAGCTTTGTGTTTCTTATTCGCGCCCCACCCAAGTTGAGCACTCAGTGCCGAACACCCCCATTTATGGGGGAAGGGTGTTTTTCCCAGCACTATTCTTAGTGGCTGGTTATTAGCTCCTTTTCTGCTCCCTTTCCCGGATAGCCCATGTACCTTCGGGCAGGCTGTGATGGCTTGAAGTCCATTATTATCCCAAGAACCATCGGGCGGGGTGTTGTGGTGGTTTTCCATGTGTGTGCGGCAGGTGGTTTCCCAAGTGTCTTCGGGATGAGGCCCAGGTGTCTTCAGGCGTGGTGGTGGTTGTTCTGGCCTAGGTGTTTGCAGGCATGGTTACATGTGACAGTTGTGGCCCAGGTGTGTGCGGGCGGGATTCAGCAGTGGGACTGCGTGCGGTTGAGGCCTAGGTGGGTGCGGGCGGGATTTCGGCAGTGGGACTGCGTGTGGTTGTGGCCCAGGTGTGTGCGGGCGGGTGTGGCAGTGGGACTGCGGTAAGAATGGCGGGATTGGTCCGATGCGTAGGATGTCTCAATAACCAGTGGGAAAGTGGCGCGGGGTACCCAAACATCGATGTGCTCTTATTATATATATATTACTGACTTGCGGTATTTGGGGAGTGAGCCTTGGTGAGGCCTGGGATGGGTAGTTGCCTTGTTGGGTGTTTGGGTTACACTTTTCTCATGGGACTTGAGTACGTTCCCCCACTTGTGCATGAGAGTCTTGGTTTTCCCTACTGAGTGTACTTGTATACTCACCCTACGTTTACTTTCAGGTTTCCAGGAGGACTACCAGGGCTGTGCGGTACCCTACTAGTCAGACGGTTGGAGTTGTTGCTGTTGTCGTACCTTTGTTTTCTTTTGGTATTGTAGCTTCAGCCTCTTTTGTACTTGCACCTTGTTGTAAACTGTTTAAACATGCATGGGGGCTTGTTGGGTTATTTATTTACACCTGTTCCTTTCCCTTTTTGGGTGGTTGACTTGTCCTATTTCCCGATCCTGAAAATAAAAAGGGTAATGCCTTCCTTTTGCGAGAATTTTTCTATGCCCTTGGTGCTAGTCGCCACTCCGGGACCTATTGAAGTCGGGTTTCGGGGGTCATTATCTCTCCTTAAACTTAAAGAAGGAAGGGCCTGGCAAACTGCTGACCCTTCCCTCCTTTTGGTGAAGGCGGGTCGTGAAATCATGTTTATCGTAAGATATTGTATTGGATGCCAAATGAAAAAAATACAAAATGAATTGAGGAAGATGATATAAATCAGTTACAACATTCTAATTTGAAGTGGAATAAAAAATGACTTGAATAAATATTGGATCATGTGTTGGGAAGAAATATTTATTGGTCGAGAAGAATATTCGTGCTCTCATTTCTGAAAAAAATGTAGGTTGATCGATTCGGGAGTATGGAGGCTGATTGTTTTGTATTTGGGGCTGATCTATCACAATAGTTTTTTAAAACTACTGATATAGATGTTATATCGAAATATTTATTTAAAATATATGGGATAACCTTTATCAAATGGAAGCTATCCCAACATTATAAAAATCTTTTGGGTTATGGGTTCACATACAAATGTTTTTCTGAAATAGTTGTGAAACATTACCTAGAAAACCATTTCTCTATGGTTTTATAAAACTCTTGGGATAGAGGAATTGGTATAGATGGCATTTTTAGTAGTGGAAGGACCATTATAGTTGTTATTAAATTACTAATCACCATGGGGGTTACCCTATAGTTATTAGTTTTTTATCTTTGATATTGGGAGGGCCTCCTCCAATGTCATAAATTTTTTCATAGGGAGTGGCTATGTAACATTGGACTTGCAGAGGATATCTAGAGCTATTATTTTGATCAATATCATTAGGTAATAAATGGTATTCAATTTTAATAAACATAAGATGTATATGCCCTTCATGATGAAAAGTTTCCACATGATTATTATGGGGATTAACATTTACTAGTCAGGAATTTCACAACCTGGGGACTCCATAATTTTTATCATAGAGAGGATTTCTCTGACATATGGATGTTATTTAGTTATGAGAAAAAATTCAGTGTAATGTCTTTAAATCATAGTGCAGAGGGCCATTATAGTGTAGACTCAATGGGAGGAATCCATAGTTTACTACATATGTTTGACCATAGGGATGTTGGATTTAGCCAGTCATGGACGATATCCATACATGTTATCATCTTCCATTAGTAGAGTGTAAATTTTATAAAAAAAATGACACTATTTATGACATATTTGGGTATTAGTATTAAAAGGGGACCTAATATAAACCATGTTTGACTGTTGAGATTTGTAAATGAGTGATATGCATTTTGATGATGTTTATATCATGGTTCGTCTCTTAGTCCGTAATTACTGATAGCCATTGGATATAACTCATCCTTAGGGACCCTGTTTGTATAGCTATTGTGGTATCCACTATTTCAATGTCCTCTCTAGTTAGAAGGAATAGGAATATATTGAGATAAAAAATTTATAGGAGCCTTTGTAGGTGGAAATTAAATGCTTATTGGGACATGGTGAACATCCTCCTCTTACTTGAAAAGATATGTAGTGTATTGATGTCTTCACTCATGAGTTACACTCTTAATGTTTTTTCTTGTATTGGTATGAGCCACTTTTATTCAAATTTCCTTTTATTATGTAGTATTACCTAGTTAATAAATATTTAATGAGTTTCCTCCAATGATATAATTGGACAATTTTAATTTCACTCCCAAATCATGGTGTTAGAGACATAGAGCTAGAGATATTTGGTGGGTGAAAATTCCCTTTATTATTTGGGGCCACTATATTCATCACAGAATATGAGTACATATATAGATCCATCAAATAATTCTATTTCAGGATCAGTGTTTTTCAGTATTTCTTATAGCTATGATAGAGATGTTGATGCCTAATAGAGTATTGATTGATAATTCCATTAGGATTTCTCGTATTTTCAAATAGTATGAAAAAGTAAAAATAAAACGAGAAATACTAAAGGATAAGTAAATGAAAATGGCCAAATAATAACATTATCATGTATTTAATTTCAATTTTTGATAATTATTTCTCTTATTATGTTCATAAACCTATTTTGTTTAGTGGTCGCCCATATTCTGAAGGAGGGAGGCTGATAGACTAAGCTAACAATTCATTGAGTTATACATCAATATAGAGTTGATGGGAGGTTGGGAGATTGTGATATCTTATGAAGGTTATAATTTCCCATATTGGAACTCTTTTATAGATAAAGGATTTTTTTGTGAAATCCATTATAATAGTAATACATGTTATATATTTCATAAAATAAACTTGTCAATACATTGAAAAAATGTGATCATCAATATGTATAAAAATTATTCTATTTGTATATATTATAGGATATCCAAATTCATCGACACAGTTTTTTATAACTCTAGTATAAAGACACAAAAACTGGCACATTGGAATTAATCTCTAATCTTAGATGTAGTAAGTGTTGTTAACTTTAGATTGTTCCCATGATAATGAATACCTATGTATCCCTATGAAGCGTATGCAATCCAACATATTTTGATTCCATTTAATGAGGAAAAATGTAAATTTACTTTTTAGGTGACATGTACTAGTATGGTACTTTAATTTTCAAATTTCAATGACTAATCAGGTGAAATGTATTTTCATGCATTCAATACCAATGATTATATATTTCAGGTTATGCATCCATGATAGTTGACATTCCTTTTATGATTATGTGTACATAAATAACTAGATATGAATATTATGTTTGTATAAATAAGTTTAATTTTGAGTAGATTAACATCATAAAAATATACTATGATGTGGAAGGGTCTTAAATTTCTTTTTGTTGGAAATACACATTTAAACACCATTTTTTATCCTATTAGATTGTCCAAGTGAAACTCTTTGGGGGATTACACTTCATTTGAACAAATTAAAACTCATATATCATTTATTTAACTAGGGAGGTTAACTAAAGGGTTTTTAGAACCTAGTGGATAAGTTCTTTATTTATAATGTCAATGTCATGTTTTCTGGGAGGGAAGGTCTATTGAGAATTTCACTAATACTCCAGGAGGTGGAGTCATCATATTAATTGTAATAAAGCTTTACAGTAACCTAAATTTTTTCCATTTTTATGAATTAAAAAACCAGAGGATGTTATTTTATAGTGTACTCAATTAAAATAATTAATATAAAAAATATCATTGGGGAAAATTTTGGCATGAATAACAAATTTTTTATACTTATGAGAACATATGGTAGGAATATATGGATCATGTTTTCTAAAATTTATTCTAATAAAATGAGTTTTTACAATGTACTTTGGTTCAGTAATTGAGACTAATGAGTAAACTTGAGTTTACACAGTAACACAATATTTTTATTTTATTTTTATCATATTCTTATGAGAAGAGTAAAGATAAATTTCATAATGGATGAATATCATTATACAATATTTATGTTCAATACCATGATGGGCGAATATTCACAGTTGGGTGTGATTGATTGGGAAAAATCTAGGAGACAATATACCTTGTTTATTGAAGTAGATAGATGGTGGATCAGTTTGGTGAATTTAGATAATCAATGAATAGATATATTAATTGGGTTAAGATAAAATTACAAATATGTAGTTGTAACATTGAGGTGAAAATAGGGATGAGTGATATATTATATAGTTAGTATTACTGAATGTGTAGCTATCTATTTCTATAGAGGATGTGACACGGTACTATTGAATAACATCCTAGGAAAAGATGTGTTTTAAATTAAAAAAATCAAAATAAGTCTTTTATAAGGTCAATTTCTCTAATCATAATGCCGACCTAGGTTATGTGGTCTCATGAAAATTTTGAAACCATTGATGGACACAAATAAACATTATTTTCCATAATTTCTCATAGGTTTTTAATAGATAATGATCTAATGAGATGTTTTCAAGGCCCGGTTTCATAAATGGATTTCTTCATACACTATTATGTTATTGATAATTCTTCTTTCCTCAAAATTTAGTTCAACTGTCATTATTTATTCAAGGGGAACTATGTTCGTAGTAAAATTATGTCAACCACCTGGGGAACCATAATCCTCAATATAGAGTGTTTGAAAAGTATATGAACAATACATAAGACGTGCTTATGGTCAATAAGGTGCATGGGACAATACTAGTGAATAAATTATACAAAATGTAGAATGAGGTAGGGAGAACATAGAATAGAGTGCATCACCAAACAACATCTTAATATATCTGTGGACTTTGGAAGAACTCCAAAATAAAATAAAAAATTCAAATGGCTATTAAATTTGAATTTTTAGACTATATTTTCTCAGTGTGATGTAATATAGTTATTAGGAATATACATTGTACCTTTATATATTGAGTTTTAACATATAAGGTACATTACAATCATAAAAAATATAAATATAACAATCAAAAATGTATTTATAGCTAAAAATAACATTTCATAAAAAATAAAAATGTACATGACATAATATTAATTAATGTGTCTTAACCCACATGAATAAATTATTTAATATTTTTAATGTATCTAAATGCACACGTTTGTGATCCATTATACCAACTAATATTTTGTGAATGATGTTTTTTACATGAAATAAATTTTTTTTATATTATACTATATTATATTATACACATACATAACATAAAGAAACCAAAAAAATTTATTTCACAAACGGGTTTTGTAATAGGATCCAACAACCAAACCCAGGAAAATTCTAATCATTATAATGGGAAAAGAATATAAATTTAAAAAAAGAATAATGAGATCTTTTTTATCCATCCATTCTAATAGAATCATTACCCCCATGACCAATACTATTGAAATGAATCAAAACATTAGAAAACCAATATGCATAATTGAAAACGGATATATAGAAACATAGGAGGAACATTCAAGAATATTGAATGAAGGAATGAAGTGGTATTTTTATTAGGTCACATGGTAATTTTAACTGTAGCCTGATTGTGGGTAATTATGACTTGACTATTCAGAATATTAAACCAAACATCTAGAATAGTAATATGATCATTAGAATAGTAATCTGAACTTAAAACTATATAATTTAATATTTATAATACCCATAATGATTAAATTAGTAGACAATGAATATTATTGTTCCATAAAATATATATCAAGATCTTAAAATAAAAAAATATAACCACATTTTATATAAATATAGTTTTATGATATTTTATAAACACATTATTTTTTATATTGAAAATTAAAACTACCTATTTTAATTTTTCTTTTTATAAAATGAATTAATTTTTTTCAATCATTATGTCAAAAATTTCCAAGGGTGATATATTGGTTATTATTTGAAATGCATAAATTTTAATGAGAATATTATAATTATAGTTTTTTCATAACTAAAATATTTTAAATTAAATCATTGATGATATAATAATTAAATAGTAAATTAATGTATTGTTTTAATAATAGAGACCATTTGGGTAAATTTTACATTTAACTGAAATATGCATTTTTTTCAAACATAAAATGTATTTTTCAAAGTATACAGTTTATTGTATTCCATTAAAATAAAATAAAATATTTTGTTCACATTAATTATTAATTAATAAATTAATTAGTTTTAAAATATGTTTTAAATATGAAAAAACCATTTCATTTTTTGATATATAATTTATGTGTTAAAAAAACACATTATTCCATGGTTTACATGTGATGATGTTTTTTATTAAAAAAATTATTTTAATATTACCCCTCTCTTCAAGTATAAACAACACATCTCCATCTCTATAGAAAACATCCCCTCCCTCAATTACAAAAAATGACAATTTTCTTAAATACCCTATTATTAACAGTCATAATCTATCACATTATCATTACTAATCAAACCTATTTTTTCATGATTTTTAGTGTCATATAAAACGAACCACTTCAAGAAAGAGGTAATTTCCTTTGGTTATTTATTTCTTTTCCATTTCTAATTTAATACCATCTTTTACTTTTATAATTAAAAAGTTCTTAACCCAATTATATAAAATTTTATAATGATCTTAATTATATTAATATGCAATAACATTTAACTTTTAATATAACCACATATTATACATCTTCCACATCCTCACTGGAAGATGTCCCAATAAAGGTCAGTTAACTACTAATGAGGACGTTTCTATTTCATTTCCAATCACTAATATTATGGATAGTTAAATTAAATTATTCATTATAAATAAATTTATTTTAATATTATATAAATTCATAGTACATATTTATAAATTACATTAAAAATAGAAACATTGATGGATGCCCAAAATTTTTCCGGAAAACATGATATCAAAATATTTCTACTGAAATAATGATAATTAAGAAACTAGAACTATTGATTATAATTGATAAAAAGTGAAATAAGTTAACATAATTATCTTATGGTAAAATTTATTAATAAAATCATGTTTATTATTCATTTGGTGTAAAATATTGAAAATAATGTGTCATTCATGGTCACGGGATTCTCACACGCAACTCTATTTTTTGGTTACCTTACATTTCATGCTACATTCAATATGAATTTTACTCTAATATATAAAAAATATATATTTATATTCTTTTCCTTTAAATTAAGCTATATAAATGTTTCATACTATTCTAAAATTATTTTGAATCCAAATTCAAGGGTTGATCATAAATACTTTTGTTTTAAAGGTAACAAGCCTTTGAATCCCAATGAGTTATCTCTTATCCAAATATAAATAATCTTTTTGACAAAGTATGATAGCTATTTTAAATTTTTTAATCCCAATTTTTATTCTGTGGTTTATAATATATGAAATCCTCTTTGAAACCTATTCAATTCCATCAGTTTATATCATGTATGTCATTATTAAAGATTGGATTAGGAATGTATGATTTATAATCATTTATAAAGTGGTAGGTCAGAACAAAATTATATATCCCTCTAATGAATTGTGTAATATGATACATATCATGAGATAATTTGTATTATGAATGAACAAGATTCTATATTTGTTCAAATTTATTATGTTAATGTTTATGCACATATGCTATGTGTTATTGTGGATCAAGGCTTGTTCACTACTATCTGTACTATTTGAGATCTATATTTTGATGTTTCGATAATTATGGATATTCCACTATTCATGAATTTAAAAAAATGTTTCCATAATTATTATATTATTTTTGCTACACTTATGATAAAACGATATTCATTATGTACCCTAACATAATATTGATCCATGTACCTTATTTATTCTTTTACTAGTAATTTCTAAAACCCCATTATTTCATATTTATATCCTTTGGGGATTACATGTATTAATTATATTGTAAATTACTTAAAAGGTTAAAGAAGAATTTTTTAAATAAAACGTAACTTTTATAATTTACAATGAATGTGTGAGCCTAATTTTTCTATGAGTCTATACATTTGGATCCTGAATTGTACATCTGTTATAACAGTTATCATAAAAATATATTTCATATTATTGTAAAAAATGGTGTGTCTATAATGTTGGTATCAAATAATGGTTTTTTAGTATGAGAATTAGTATTAGAAAAACATAGAGAAAACTTATAGATAATTTAAAATTTTATGTGATACATCATATATTCGGGTAAACTAATAGTGTTCATGGTTTCCAAGAAATAAAATAAATATTTTGATCGTATATGTGTATGTGGTTTTGGAAATATTGTTATAAGGCATAGTAAACATGAGAATGCCATATTTTTATTTGACTCAAGCATCACATGGTTGAATAAAATGGGCCTTATTGTACACATAGGTTGGAATTGTTGTGTGATATTATTCATATAATCAATAACATTATATAAACCAGTGTTAAGGAAAAATATTTAAAATAATTATTTCTATTAGAGATAGGTAATGAATATAAGATATTATTATTGAAGAACCCTGATAAAAATGGGCATATAATAAGATATGAATTTATATTAATTTTTTCAAAATAATTAATTGTTTAAGCAATATTTTTTGACTGATGATATTTTCAAACAATTTATATTTTATAAAATTATGCTAACTAGGAGAAATATTCCCATATTCTATGGTAGATATAATGAAGTGATTTTCCAAATAATATATCAAATAAAATTCTAGGGGGAGATTTAAACATTTTATTTATTCTTTCTAAATTATCTCAGGCTATGAAATACATCTTGATCCATGTGGAACGTCTACATTCCCCCAATAAGGGGAAATGGATTATCGAGTCTTCTATAAGGTAACACCCATTGAAATTATGTGGCCCTACTAATACATTATTCACTAAATAGTGGCTTACTCAATGGATAATATATTATAAATTCTCATCTATTCTGATTATGATAATTTGATTCTATTCATATATTATATTGATATTGAGGTAGAAAAATGGTGGTGGTTGATAGTGAGTACCATTTTTAAGGATTATATGAATGATGTAGCGTGGGATGTCATTAAAAACAATTTCTTAAAAAATATGTCCATTGAACTCATTGAACAAAGATAGAGATATAACTCCTAAACATTAAAATAAATGATGGTGAATTGGTTATGGATTATAAGAAAAATGTCATAAGGATTGCAAGATTATCCTCTAATTTTTTATAAATAATTATAATAAAATAGAATGATTCTATACTTGTTTATAAAAACACCTACGAGAGGATACAATGATCTGAGACTTTTGGATTTACTATGATGTTGTGTGATGTAGAATGGTCTCAGGGTTATAGAGGTAACAAACGAATATTGGAGTTTCAAATAGGTGGATAAAATGAAAATGGAGGAAATAAGATCTAACCACAAACATGTTAATAATATTGGACGAATATTCATAGGAATTTCCTCAAGTGGATTTTTAAATGAATTAAAATGGGAGATATGGAAAACATCTCATGGATTTAAATGAGCTATGAAAAAAATTGAAAAACACAATGGAAGAATATAAGGAACAACCAATTATTCATTGGTTAAACTCTAGGGATAAAAATAATTATGAAATAAAGTGCACTATACTACAGTTAATTAATGTTGAGAAATTATTACTACCACTAATGTTGAGGAAAAAGGGAAAGACTATGGTATCACTATAGCATAGGTGGAAGATGAAAATGAATTCATACTGGGTACACTACCTCTCAACTCTTGAATGGAGAATATGTTTTTAGATTTGTTTACATATATTCATTTATATATTAAAAGTTTTATAGAAATGTTGTATCAAAATCCTGATACCATGAAGTATAAAATTTATAGATATTCCTTGTGTTGGGATGAATGATATCAAAGTATTAAACACTTATCCTATTAAAATATGTAAATATATTCTTCAATAAAATCATATAACTTTACCATTATGAAATTTTATTCCATACTGGGCATAGATCGGCACTCATTATATAGAGAACACATCTACTATCATAGAAAGGAAGTCACTTTTCATTTTCCAAAAAATCATATACTCATTTAAATATTTATCGAAGATCAATAATATCTAATCAATAATCCATTGATTTTTGGAGATGATAACATAAAAAGAATAATTTTTTTCCAAAATGGTTGACATACTATGAAATATAAACATTGAGAAAATTTCAATTTTTTTAGTATTTGACTAATTTATATCCTGTTGATTTTCCCATAATTCTACTAAATTATGAGGTAGGTTTCTCAATAATGATCTTAACAAGAGACACAACTATCAATAAATTCCCCATCATGATGGACCTGTATAAGTATTTTGAGTTAAATGAGTTGACACAAGCGAATTTTTAATTTTTTAAAATTCCCTAGTGAATATCCTTTGGGGGAACCTTTTCAATTTTTAATGAAAAAATAATAGATAACAGTATATTTTTAAAGACTAAGGGGAGCACATTAAGATCACTAAAAAGAATAAATATCCCCTTCTAAGGATTGAATATTTTTTCAATCAACTAAGATGACATTTATAATTATAAATATAGAAAATTTATTTGGGATTTCATAAAATAAATGTAAATATTTGTGACATTGATTAGAGAATCTTTTTTACAATGTATGGACACTACTAGTTCATAGTGATGTTAGTCATACATAATAATTCCCTTGAAATATTCTTGAATTTGATGAATATATTATTTAATGAAAATAAGAAAAAATATGATAGTCATTAACATTGAAATTATCATATACTCTATAAAAAGATATTTTAAGATGAATATCTATCGATTGTGTTGGTGAAAATTATAATGGATAAAATATATTCTATATTCAGAATGTGTGATATTAGAATGAATCTAGTGAAATTAATGGGGGGGTATAATCCAAACTGTTGAAACATTTTTCAACGCTCTAATGATAAATGTAATTAAAAAATTGACAAGACCCATTAGTGTGATGTAAGTCCAATTTTTTTAATACATGGATACTTTTGATTGGTTTTTAGAAATTTATATTCTTTTATTGCTCACTAACATTGTTAACAAGGAATGTGGTAAAATAGGAATTGACTGAAGAATGTGAGGATATATTTATGAAGATCGAGAAGTGGGTAATCACTGCCCTTGTATAAACACTACCATCAAGTGGGGATGGTTTTATCAGTTGTGATATTTTGTATAAATATTTGGAATAACTAAATTTGTAGTGAGAAGTGTGACATATATACACATAAAAAGAGTCTAAATTATATATTCAAATAGTAAGATCTCATTATAAATTAGTAAAGTTACTTATAGGCAATCAAGGAATATGATTTCCATAGTAACTTCTATCAAAGAAAGCTAAAAGAGGAATATAAAATTCCTAGAAGAAAATAACATTCCACTTTATCATTAATATGGATTTGGAAAGACAATATTATAATGTATATACAGAGGATGAATCATAAAATCAAAGTAAAAGGGAATACATATTAACCATTCCCAAATAATTTTCTAACCATCTATCCAAGTGATGATCAAGGATTAAAAACATAATATTTTTTCATTTATAAGTAGGTGAATGTGGTAATGAAAGGGAAGCTTCATGTGTTCAAAATTGATGAAGATGGTGTCATTCGATTTCAGAATAGAATTTTATACCTCTATCACACACGATAATGAAGTTCAATAAGATAATTCTCATAACTCATATTTCTTCATATTGGCAATATGTAATAAGATGTAGAGTGATCCTCAAGTGCACATCTCATGTGACAACATGAATAAATATATTGATTAGTAAAAAATGTTCTTATCATGTTATCATGTTAAAACTGAGAGATTTACAACCAATGGGATGATGAATCTATTACCCATACACACATTGAAATGGGGAAATATCACTATGAGCATTTTCATAGGTCCTTTGACTAAACACAATGTATAAAATGTGATACCGGTTTTGGTTTATAGAATCACTAATACTACCCACTTCATTGATTTTGGGGAGAATTTATCATTGTAAAAACTAAAAATGACACACTTAAATGAAATATTCATGATATATAGGGAACTATTTTTTATCATATCTTATCCTGATTAAATATTCCCATTGAAATTCTAGAGAATTTTTAAATATGTAAAGAATAATAATATTTAATTTTATTATAACCTATCACCACCAAAATGTTGGGCATTCTAAAACTAAAATTCAGATAATTGAGGACATAATAAGTTCCTTCAAAATGGAATTTATGGGAGTATGATATCAATATATCCAATTAGTATAATTTTCAATCAATAAAAAATTCAACTAATTTATTCAAAACAATGTTTGGGATTATATTAATGGGAGGAGATGTGGACCTCCTACATGTTGGGATAATTCTAGTGAGTGAAATATACTTGTAACCGATAATGTGTAAGAGATTATATAGAAATTTGAACTCATCCAAATAAATATTGAAGATTCTTAGATTTATAATATGTGGTATACTGACAACAATCAATGCTATGAGATTCTTATTGTTGTAGAAAAAATCTTCCATTCACTATCATTGCTGAAGAGATTCATGCATATTGGAAAGAATGTGAATCATGGCCCAATGTATATTTCTAATTTTATATCCTTTATCACATTGGAGAAGATCTATTTCATCTATAAGTTTAACCATATATAGCTCATCTTCATGACGTATTCCCTGTATCAATATAGTGGTAATACAGAACGACTACCTTACTTGTACTAAATCCAGAGGTGGTATAAGTTGATAATAACCTCTCTTATGATGAGAATACAAGGTGTATAATAGACTATATACTCAAAATTAGATGCAATAATTCAAATACCCATGTCAATGGGTTCTGTAATAACCATAAATATGAATATGCGATGTGGGAGCGAGGGTAAAAATTATAACAGATGCATCCCCACATATTCCTAATCTATAATATGAGTTGATATTTTGGGGGTGAAAACTCAAGAGGGGGGAACAATGTAATCAACTAGACATAATAAAATCAATTTTCTTGAAATAAATGTTTGTTACATTATATAATATATTAGAATAAACATGTATCACAAAAAGAAACCAACAACAATTTATATCATTAATGTATATTGATACGTTATCATATATATAAACCCCTGATAAATAAAAACATTACATTGGGGAAAAATAAAAATTACAAAAAATTAGAATGGGAAAATTTATATCCTCCCAATCTACTAGAATAGCAACACCTAAAACTAATACTATAGAAATAAACTAATATATTGGAAAACTAATCATGATAATATAAAATTAAAATATAGAACCACGAGAATAAATATTCTAAATATTGAATGAATGAATTGATTAATTTTTTTAAGATTTAAAATACTGTTGGAATAGTATCAGGACTATATGGAATAGTAACCTAACCATTGGGAATAGTAACCCAACAATTGGAATTATAATCTAACATGAAAATAATGAAATTTAATATGATTAATTTTTATCATGATTAATGTACGTCAATATAATGAATATAATTAGAAAAAATATATACCATGATTGAAAAATAATATCATAATATCATAATATTTTTGATAAGCTATTTGTTAAAGTATTTAATAAAAAACATAAACTAAACATAAAAAATTAATAGTTCCAATTTATCTAAATTATTTCCATAATAATAATTTAAATTTTTAATTCATCAAGTCAACTTTGATGACATTTATTTATTTTACTAATTTATGGAAATACATCATAATTTCATTGTATAGTGAAAATATAGTTCTTTTGATAACCAATGTATATTAAATTAGAAAATTAATTACTAAATAATGATGAAATAAATTATTGAAAATTTTTCTTAACTAAGAACATATTAAATTTTTTATATTATTAATTTAAATACTATAAAAATTGTTTCCAATCCTTAAAAATATTTTCCAATTTCTAATATCTATAGAACTCGATTAAAATAACATTTTTTCATTTAATCTTCATCACTTTTAAAAACATATTTAATTAGATTTATAAAAAAATATAAAGTCCTAAACACTTTTTATTTTTTATATATTATTAATAGTGTAAATAAATTTACTATAATATAGTTTATCACTAATATTGTTTTTTCTTCTATTTTTTTATAAAATTTTGCTTCTCCTTATATATAAATAACCCCTCTCCCTTCCATTCTAAAACAATTAACCCCTCATATATAAAATCATAATCTATTCCAAAATACTCACTAATAATCCCTTAATAATCATTATAGATGTTATGGAGTAATAAGACATAAATATTTAAAAAAGATATGGGGAATTGAATTGGAACCACTTCCAGAAAGTCGTCTTAACCATTAAAAATATTGTCATCGTTCCATTTTCTCATTTCATTTCACCAGACTCTATTCTTATTAAAAGATCTGTTAACCAATTAAATTGTATCTTAGAATGTTCAATAAATGTTTGATATACCATAAAAATTAAATTATTAATATAGGACTATATTATGAATCTTAGGCCTCCTCTTTTGAAAATGTCACGTTAACAGTTTATTAACCACCATTGAGGATGTTTACAATTCAATTCATATAAAAAACCATTTATTTTTTTATAATAAAATATTTATAATAATAGTTTATATATAAAAATATATATTAATATTAAATAATTTAATTATATATATATATATGCCTTTGAATATGAGAAAAATAATATCAAAATGGTAATTTCTTAATGAAAACTTGATATCAAAATCTTTTCCCATTAAAGATGGGAATTAATTAATAGATTAAAATTATTAAAATTGATAAATAGGGACAAAGTGTAAAATAATTCACTTTTGTAAATTTTTTTTAAAAACTTATGTTCATTAATCAAGATTCCGAAAAGTGACAAAATAAAGTAGGATTTATGGAATAAGGATTCTAAAACCCAACTCCTTTTTGGGTTAACCTCATGTTGACACTATTTTCAAAATGGATATTCCTATAATATCCTAAAAACAACCTTTTGATTTTACGTTTAATTTTTTTTTGGATATACACATGTTTCCTACCATTTCAAAATGATGATTATAGAAATTTAAATGGTTTTTCCAAAACACTGTATTCTTAATTAATAAAACTATGACATATCATGAGTTGTTAATTTTCAAAATAAAAATGATTTGGTATTACAATGTATGATCTCCCTTTTTAGTTTGTCAATTCGAAAGGATATTCTATAATGAATGATAGGTAAATTATTTTATAAATGACATTACAATCCATGTGTATATTTCATTACTAATATTTTTATATATTATTTGTGAGATGAATGATTTATTAGAATTTAGGAAGTGATGGGTGGGATTTGAATTATATATCAATCCAATTCATTGGTCAATGTGAAATATATCATGATATAATTTTAATTAGTTGTGAACATGATGCTATATTTTATTCACATTTATGATTTTTTGATATAGCAACATTTGTTATATGTGAAGCAAAATCAAGATTTTTTCCCAACTATGTGCTCTATTTGGAAACTCTTTTATGATGTTTAATTATTATTCATATTCTTAATTATATGACTTTACCAAATGTTTCAATACTGATTATGATAATGATCCTATACTTATTATATGATTATATTGATTATCATCACCCATTTAATATTGATTCATGTCTGTTATTCATCCTATTTCTGGGTTTTTAGCTCAACCATTTCCATAACTTATATAAATAACTAAAAAATGTAATAAGGATATCCTGAAAGATTTATAATGATAAAGTTCATGATTTTAAATAATTTTTACCTTTTTGTAATACACAATTAATTTTTTAGCCTAATTCTCCCAAGAAACTAAACCTTTAAATGTTGGATTATATTGCATTTATGTTTTTTATCAGAAAAGTGATGTAATAGTCTTGTAGAAAAAAAGGTTGTTGTTTCTGTATTTTATAATATTGAGATCTTATTAGGGTTTTCAGTTTATATTGGGGGTACCTTACATATCATATTTTTAATGTGAATGGATCCTAATATTTATGAAATGATAAAATAATATTTTCAGGTTACAATGTCCAACGAATCATTGACATAATTGATTTTAAATATTTATAAAATATTTTATAATTATGCTAATAATATTTTTTAATTTGGTGTGAAACAATATGAAATTATAGTTAACAACAAGCCCAGTAAAAAATCTATCAGAATAAAACATATTTATTACATTACAAAGGATATTGTTCATATAAACAACATGAAATTTTAGTTATTTGGTACTCAACATCAAGTATTGTATTTTTATACAAATATTATAAGTTAATATATACATTAGAGGCATTGGATAAACTATATAAGACAACTAATTTACTAAAAATAAATATTTTCTAGAAAATACCCCTATCGTATATTCATATACTAATGTGTTTTTCAATTTCATGTTTTTAATATGATTATATTGGGAGTCTTATTTAGTGATAGTTAGTGAAAAAAACCCATGTGCACACATATTAATTGAATATGATCTTTGTGGTTTCAATAGTGAGTTTTAAAAATATTATGTCATATAATCTATATTTTAGGCAAAACTCACAAATTAAGAAATCATGATAATTATATAGTAATTTAAATCACCACAAATATTCTAAACAATTTCTCAATTCATATAGGTATATATAAATTATTAATTAATATTTGTTAAAACATTGATATGACTAAGTGAATATGGAAAAAATATTTCAAAAAAATATTTTGAATTATCTAAACATCATATAAATTTGGTGGATCATGGATTTTCCCTACATGAAAAATTCTATAGATTATGTTCCATAGAATGTTTTCATATAAGGGAGATAATAGTGGAAAAATGATAAATTAATATATAATTTTAGGGATATCTGGGATGAATTATAATCAAACATAATTCCCATATAGTGATAGATTAACAAATTTTATGAAAATAAAAATCATTGGTGGAAAATTTATTGATAAAATGATGTAATGTAGGGTTAATTTTAAATTATTTTCCCTTGGATTTATATGTTTGAGTTATGGAATGCTATATAATTTTGGTGAAGGTATAATGGTTTTTTAATTAATCATACATCATTGTGGTATAAATATTAGGTTCATTCCATGAGTGTCTACGGGTAAGAATATTTATGATAATTAGATTATTTTATGAACCATTAAAAAATATCTCACACAATAACTGTTCTTATGTAAAATTAAAATCAGTAATTTTTAGAGTAACTTTCGGAGTTTCTTTCCAATGAATTTACCAACATTCCTAGATTACCAATACACATTATTTTAAAAAATGATATATGATTATTAAAAGAACATGAACCCAACATAATACCTAGAAATATGTATTTGGTGCATTTAAATGAGAATTTAGAGTTGGAACTACATCATAGAGTCGAAACCATTCAACAATGTAATTTCTTAATAATTATCCCCATATAAGTTAGATTGGCTCTTAAAAACATCTATTGTCTCAGTGTGAAAATATTATTTTCTATTTTAATAAGTAAATACAAGATACTGGTGTATCACTAGAATGTGACGGGATGTTGATATAAACCACAATAGATAAAATTATTTCATATTAGTAAGGATGTAATTTTTTTTCATAGTTCTATTTAGTAAAAAAATTAGCATCACACATGAAGGAAATTATATAGATAAACAAATCCTATATATTTGTGGGAACCAATAGAGAAAGCAACTAATCAATATGTTATATATGAGTTCACATTAAGATATATGAAAAAAATAATAATTTTATTGAGATAAAATATGTTTTTTTAGATTGAATATTGTTATATCTTGGGATTCCTAACTACAATATTAATGAATCTAAATGGTGTAGATATTATCACAGTGCATAAAATGGTATAATTTAGTATAAAAAGAGTTTCTACTGTTTAAATTTTTAAAATTAATTTAAACTTAAAATTTATTTGGATTATTTTGATATAATTTATAATGTGTGAGTAGGGATAATATAATACTTAGAATATATAGGTGATAATAATAAATAATAATCAATTTTAAATGTAATGAAGAAAACTCAGAATGGAAATAATGTATTTAATGCATCAAATGTAATATGACATCAGGTTTGAGAATATGTTTTCTATTGCTAAATGTTCAATTGATTAATAATAAAAATAATTATCATTATTGAGAACATAATTCATTATTCAATTTCATTTAATTATCAATAATATTTGGAAAAACACACTTTGTGATTTAATTCTCATCATTGTGTCCCAAATAAAAATTATTTGGTATAATATTGTTACAATACTATGATCCAATTATGTAATGATATTTCTATGAAGGCAATAATTATATACTTGCGATGTATTGATTATTTTTCATATCAATAAATCATTGATATATAAACCATATATTTACCCTAATGTGAGTAGTAAAAATAAATTATCATTGAACAGAATCATTTCATTTCTCCATATATAGGTGGGTTAGTGTGAAAATATTGTCAAAAAATAAATATGTTTCTAAAATTATATAGAAACGATCATCGCAATTTTGAAAAAAATATACAAACTTTGAAACACCGTAATCCACCCCCCATTTTATGTTGTGTATTGGGACATTAGGTTGCATCAAAATAGATACATAACTCATTGATAAACATACTATAATAGTTAATTGGAATTTAAAAAAGAAATCATTCTATTGGTGTGTACATCTAGTAAAATACTAATAATGTTAAAAAGATTAATGAAAATAATATTTTAAAAAATCAAAACAAAATTATAAAAATTTGTATCTAATTCATGTATAAGATTATGGTTATTAAAAATATTCTATCCCAGTTCATCATATTGTTAGAGGGAACGAATGGTGTAAAAAAACTAATGAATAATATAGTTTCCTTTTTGGAACAAAATTTTTATCATGAGAACAATCTCATATTTTATAATCATAGCAATTAAAATTGTTTAATAATGAATATTTATTGAAGCTATAATTGTGATAATAGCTAAAAATATCCTGTGTATATTATTAAATCCCCTATAAAAATGTATCACCGATGATTAAGTTGATAAATAATTTTTATCCTCAATTAAATCAATATTGAGGAATGTATATCCACCAATTTAATTAATAAATTGTATTTTTGTAATCAATTATCGAATATTTACTAAATAAATATTAATTTAAATATATTTTACTAAATTGGAATATAATATTTATATGAGATAACTATTATAGAAATTAAAAATTAAATAGTCGTTATTTAAATTATTTTGTTTTTTTTATTGTTTATTTTTTTAGAATGGAATAACATTTATGATATAGGATAATTTTAAAAAAGATGATTTATTTTAGAAAAGATATAGAATTTAAAATATTATATTTTTCTAAAAACAGTTTAATATGCATTTATTTGGTTAATTTAATTTCTTGTGTAATGAAGAGGTTTTGAATTGATAATTGATAATGTTTTATATATTCATAAAATAATATGGTACTATATAATGACTATTCTCATTTTTCAAAAGGAAGATTAATTTTTAATGATTTAATAATAATCATGTCCTGTTGTTTTCTATTAATTAAATGATTCACTATATAAATATAAATTTATTTAATCTTGTATAAGTGTTTTTTATAAGATAATACATTCACAATAATGTTTTATATTACTCTCTGTAAAATATTACAATAAAAGTGTCGGTTGCTAATAATTTGTGTAATGGTTCACCAATACTTATAAAGGCTGTGGAAGGGAGATAAAAGTAAATTTTTTTAGTAATGGGAAATAAAATTTTAGTTGTTTTTTGACATTATACTTATGAGATTTTTATTATACTAGAAGTTAAATTCAATCTTCATTATCATGTTTTTATCTATGGTATATAATTTAAGTTGTTTTAAAAATGTATAAAACATTAATAAATTCTACAATATAAATAATAGATTATGAAATATGATGTTATTAAAGAATGTATATATTTTCAAGTTATGTATTATGTGAATGAATGATAAGAGTGACTTCCAATAATGGAAGAAAAATGATTTTCTTTTTTATAGAGACATTATAAAAAAGAATAATAGGTATGTATGAATAATATTAATATTTAAAATGTATCATTTTAAAAAAATATAACAAGGTGAAGAAGAAAAATACTCTAGGATGAAAACTATTCAATATTATGAAATGATCTCTTGATCTGGAATTATAATCATCAACTGTATTTTTCTTTACAATAAAAAAACATCAAGATAAATATTTTAATGTTTTAATGTTATCCCAGTGAAATAATTATTCATACATGAAAAAGGAGTATAACCATGTGTAATTGGATACCAATCATCAAACTCTAAGGACTAGCTACTCACAAAGAGTAATGAAATTTATAATTCATTGTATCTATTGAGATGGATGTGAATTTTTTTTATCTTATAAGTATATAAATAAATGGAAATCAATCGTATCATTATCTATTCATATAATAACAATTGAAAAACAAGTGATTTTAAAACAGATGATTAAAGGTTCACATTATTTCACCCAAATCATTGTGTATGTATATGTTTTTTATCTCAAACAATGTGTGTCATGATTATATTAATTTTACATATCTTTTTTACGAAATAAAAAATTATTATTGTTTTTTTGGGTTGTATTATTAATAATTTATTTATGGATTTGGTTAAGCCATGTCCCCAAATCAAAAAACATGAAACATGGAGGAAAATCATTATAATATTATATAATATTAATATAGTGTAATATTTATAGATTTTCATTTAATGAAATTATATATTTACAAAAAAATAAAAAACAATGTATAAAAATTATTGAAGATTATATTTGTTTATAATTTAATTTGTATAAAGAGAGAATAAAAAAAATTGTGAAAAAGAGAGGAAATATATTTATCAGAGTAATAATATTAAATGAAAAATGATAAATTGAGATTATTTTCTTTTAAAATTGTGATAAATTTTGAATAATTATTTTTGGAAATATTTATAGAATCTTAATCGATATAAACATTTGGATATGTAGTTTTTGGTATTATTATTCATTTTGGTAAAATTATAAATAATGTTCATTATGGATAAGTAATCAATAGGTTGAACTAGTTAATGGGAGATTTTATGAAAATTGTGTTTGATTTAGTAGGGACTATGTGATTGATTATCTACCAATGTGTGGGAATTAGATACAAGACTAAAATTCTCTTTTTAGGTGACTACTATAGTTTATCCATTGAAAATTCATTTCAAATTACTATTAGAAATACTATATATTGTGAGTATATACCCAAATTCAAATATATAATTTATTTGTTAGGAATAAACTATTTCTTTATTGATTTTGATGTAACACTTTTAAGATTTTTATGTCTAATATTATGATATAAGCAATATCATTTTTATTTTTCTTGGACCAATCCAAATCTAAACACAAGATAATATGGTTTTAATGAAATCACATACTATAGAAGTTCATTATGATGAACATTTATTCAATATCCATGTTATCTAAATAACAACCAAAATCTATCTACATTTCTTATATCACAATTAAGGATATATTGATATCCAAAAATTTCATATAAAAATATCAAAAGTATTAATTATATATAAATATTAAATTAATATTTGAGTCATTTAATATTTTTAAAATATACCTTACCATAATAACCAAATAATGATGAATTGTGTATTTTTATAGGAAAATTATTATTTTTATAATTAAAAACCAAATTTGATATAATAAATAACAAATATATATATATATACATATTTATTTGTCAAAAAAGTTTATAAGATGTTTTTGATATAAAAATATATCATTTTAAGATAAAGAAGTCTCTTCTGTTGTATAATATATAATTATAATACATTATTTATTTTATTTTATAAATTATTTACTCAAATGTTATATTTATTATTTAAAATACAATCCACATATGAAATAGGATTATAATAGCTATTGAAAATGAATAAAATAGTGAGTAATAAAATATTTTAAAATATGATATATAATAAATAAGATATTTTTAATTATAAAAAATCATAATATATCCAAGATGAAGGAGAATCTTATTAATATATTATTATTGTCATTAGTCCATGATAAATATCTGAATAAAATTTTATTTTACATATATTTAATATTGGTTATTAATCAAAATTCACCAAAAATTACTTATATATAAAAACCCTTAATTATTCACTCCAATCCAAACCTAGATTCAATTTTCCACTCATATTATTAAATAGTTTACCCTCTTTATGATCATATTCAGTTTTTGAACAACTTTTAGAGAACAATTAATCCCCAAACACCAATGGTTTTAATGACTAAAGTAAAATAGTCAGTATTTTTGAAGATGTAATATATTAATTTCAAATAATTTAATTTTTTTTATTAAATTATAAATAATAATTAATTAAATTTATAACATTTCAAAACATAAAATAAAAATCTGAAGAATTTATTATAAAATAATATTCAAATTAATTGTTTTATTATTTATATTTTTAATACATTGGACACATAGTTGATTAAACAACCTCATTAGATAAATTTTTTCATCAAAGATCCCCATGTTAATTTCTAGAAAATAAAACATATAAAATGATATAATATAATGCTGAATATATATTTACATTATGATCTATGTTATGTACTATTAAAATTTATATGGAAAATAATTTCATTTCAAAATAATTATTTATTTTCAAAAAACCCCTTCTGAACAAAAAAATGGTGGTCTATTTTTTTGAATTGAAAATATATTTATAGTGGATTAAAATTAAAATTTGAGAATATATATAAAAATAATGATTATATAAAAATGTCAATTTTGAATAAGTGATACATTAAAAGTATTTATAATGATGTAAACATTAATACTGAATTAACCTATGAACTCTTATCATCATGTAATAAAATATATGGTCTTAAAAAGTTTATTAAATGAAAACTATGTAAAAAATAAGTAATCATAATACAATTTTAAAAATATGGATTTAAAATAACAAAATAATTAACAAAATTTCCTTATACATAAAATAATATGTATATTTATATTACTAGAGGAATCATGTATACGAATTCTATATTAATTTTAATTACTTTAGATTCATCTTCATGATATATATAATTATATTTTGTGTATATATGATCAAAAAAACAATTGATATGAAATTAATTTATTTGAAATTATATTCATCTCTTATTATTTGATCTCTTACTGATTTTTTCATTTATTTTTATCAAATATAATAGCATTTTTCCACTTAATTCCACTCAATTATTTTATTCTCTTGTCATTATCATGACTATTTAGGATGTTATGTAAATCATTTTTGAAAAAAACATAACATTACATTATTTTCATCTCAATTATTTTTTAAATTCTATTTTACTATACTATTAGAGTTTTTTTAACTCACACTTCATATAGAATAATTTTTCCATGTTCTATATTTCATTTCTCCCCTATTGAGGTTATTCTTCCTTATATATTTTGTTATATAGAGTTTATTATTTCATTTTTAGAAATATCTAAAATCTATTTTAATATTTTTATAGGTTATTACCAAGTCATTTTTACTTTATTTAAATGGATTATTTCACGTCTCCTTAAAAAACTTATTTGACACGTATATTTTCCATTTTAGGTTTTCTATGATATAGATTATCTCCATGGCATGGTTATTAGATACCATTATTGTTCCGTCGAATGAATATGTGGGAAAATATTATGATGTGATGTGTGGGACCTAAATTAGAGTTCCCCCAATCAATTATATAGTGTTTATATCTTATAATATACTTTGTATAATTTTTAGGAAATATTACTTACCCATGTGTACTATGATTTCGAATAATTGATCCTTGACATATATACCGAAAAAGTCAGATCCAAGCACGCTTGGACAAACGAATATAATAAAAATAATAGTGCAAAGACATGATAGAAAAAGAGAGAGAGATATTACAAGTCATAATAGTCATAATCACCACACCCATACATGGTCATGTCATCAACACCAGCTGGTTCCCACTCTGATTGAGTCTCATATTGTTTGAGAAGCTTGGTAAATACCTTCCTTCGCTCTAGTTTCTCCATAGATAACATCTACTTAGATTTCTTAGAATATGACCTAGTGGTCACCGTCTTCAGAACTGTAGAGTAGTCTCTCCTTGGATTCCTAATAATAGGGGCAGTCATGACACCCTCATTGTCAAAGACTCCTCTCTTTTCTCTTCAAACAATCTCACAGTATGATGCTTTAGTCATATCCATGTCCCTTCCCTTCACCTCAAAATGGATGTCCCGCAACGTGGAGGGGGAATGCTCACTATTTTCAGGAGTTAAAACTTCGTCACTTTCCTTCCTTTCATCAGAAGGGATCCCCCAATTAGTAGGGGAAGAAGGCTCACTTCGGACAGGCTGTTGCGTAAAAAAATTCTCCGACAAAGCAGGAGTGGGACTCAGGATCTCAAAAGCGACAACCACACAAGTAGTAGGGCCACTATGCGATCTAGGAAAATTATCATCAATTATCAACTCTTTTCCATTCCTGGGAGTCAGTACATCAAATGACTCCAAAGGAGGGTCACTTTCCTTGTTGACATGCTCTGGCGGGGATGGATCCTTCGAATTCACCTGTTGTCGACAAATATTGGAGGAGTTTCCTTGCATTCCACACTCCATACAGGTGATGTTTTTGTGACACAACTCCAAAGAGTGTCCCATAACCCTGGATTTATTGCAAAAGAGACGTTTGATTTCATATTATACACTAATAAAAATTTGATCATAGGGAATAGAAAGTGTTACCATGTCAATGAGAGTAGTTCAAAGATCAACTTCCACCAGTATTCTAGTGAAGTGCCCATACATAACATCTATTGTTTCCTTATCAAGACAGATGGGTGTTCCAATCGTCGTTCCAATATCATGAAAGATATCTGGATGCCAAATGACCCAATTATGCCCATGAAGATGAACCCATACCTGAGAGAAGATATTTTTAGCATTGGAGACATTAAAGTCATGTGACCATTCATGCAGATGAATCCACCCCAGCTTTAGGAACCTAGAATCAAAACTCCAAGCCTTAAGCTTCACGTATGTAGATGGAAACAGGTAGTGGAAGAATCCCCGCCCAAGGGAGACACATTTCCAGTTATCAAAGCCCAACAAAATCGAAATTCTACGGAAAAGATCATCACATTTCCAGGGCAGCACACCTTTAGGAAGGACAATACGACCAATCAATGAGTTCTCACCCAATGCTAATCTTTCATCAATCACACTGGGGTTGGCCTCAACATGCGCCAAAGATCCCTTTTGAAGAATCTTCATAGAATCCACATTCCTTTTATGATTTGGTGGAGAGTCCTTAATTATATCCACAAAGTAGTGCTGATCATGCACAATGGTCATCCTCATGGAATCCCACACAAAATTGACAACCGTAGAGGGATTTTTAAAATCACCCTTTAACATGGACCGAGGGGGAATCCAATCCCACTGATCAAAGGGCTTAAAAGACAGAATCGATGCAGCGCGATCTCCCTTGGTGGCATCCTCAGCCGCATGGAGACACCCCCAGCTGCATCCCCAGCTGCTTGAGAGGGATGCCCAGTCACATGAGACCGAACAGGCATGGACGCTTTTTTTTTCAGCCGGAATCCCATCTGCCTTCAACCCTGAATCCTTAGATCTCCAGGAGCCGACCTCGCTAGAATGGTGGGGTATCACACCGACCAGAGACGTGCACACACCAGGTGGGTGCGCTGACTGACACCAATTTGAAGCCGAAACAGAGATAGACACTCATGGAACGACATGCTTATCACTGATCTGTTTCAGATCAAGTCGCATGGAACCATGAAAATGGGGAAACACCATCTCCGAACCAAAACCCTAGAAACAATTTCGCGTCGCCTCCCAAAACCATCTCGCCTCCACCATCCCGTCCCTCTTTCTCTTAGAGGTCTTCTTGACATAAATATATAATGTACTATTATAATAGTTTTTTTAATAATCCTAGTATATTATTCATTTTTACATTATATTCATTTTCTTTTTTCCATGATGTCGTTATATCACATGTAGATCATTCTCTATAACCTAAAGAGAATTTCAGATATTTTTTATTGACTATAAACATTTTATTGGTAAGTTTTTCAATTAATATTATTAACCATTAATTGTAAATGTTGAGAAGATTAATGTAAAATCCCAACCCAAACCACTAGGTCTGAGATGGAATGCTACATAACCTCATGTGCACCTCCTCATACTTAATAATAATCTTACCATTAGTGATGATTTATGTCCATTAACAGGGAGACTATACCCTATGTATCATGTCATCGATTAGGATTAAATAATAATAATAATAAGATAAAGAATAAAATAAAATAGAAAATGTGGATACTAATGAGGACATAATTTGTATATAAATTGGATCTCCCAAAGTAGAAATCTATCCAGAGTATGGAAAAAAGATGATAAATAAACTAATTGTAGGGTCTTCCAGTTTCTTCCCTAGTCTACCCCATCATAATGCTCCCCTTTCTCATCCATGCACCACATGGCCCTTTCGTGTCACTAGTTCACTCATGAAATATACAAGTGCTTAAAAAATACCCAAGTAGGGTGTATTACAAGACGTAGTGGTACACTAACAATATTTCATTGAATTGACATGTTCATGTGTAAAATTGTATTCTATAATAATAAAAAATATTGGAAGAACATAAACATAAAATCTTATACTGATAAGTGGTATGATATTGATGCTTCCAGAACCCCCAACCATACCTTCTTTGGATCCATAATTGATGATAACTAAATGAGTTAGAAGAAATGAATGGTACCCTTTATAGTGTCCTCACTGTGTCTTGGAGGATATACCCAACGTCATATATCACTCAAGTGTACATTGTCACCGAGATCCTCTAGACATGAAAAAATCAGATAAACTAGACTATCGTGGGATGAATGGTTCATGGAATCAAAGAATCCTTGAGAATACCCATTCCACGATGCTAGGTAATTCTCTTACCTTCACCCCGTACTATAGTCCCTCAGGGATATGGTTTTATTTAAACATTCTCTCATACTAGGGATTAAATAATCCACAATGGTCCAACATTATCAAGTACCCCTACCAACTAACAAAAAAGGTTATCTATATATAGGGAGAGCACAGAAGTAGGCATAATATATCATAACTAGTGTATAGTAGAAAACAAGAAAACTTGTGATCATCATAAAAAATGTATAAATTATACACTTATATAACTCATGGAGTTAGACATTTCTTATGGACACACTCACACATGCATACGATCACAATCAGGCATGATCTAATTAAATGAAAATAAATTTAATCATCAAGAAACAAGTGTAAACATGAGCCCAAAAATTTATGTAACTTATTACCTCCAAAGTTAGAACGACCTCTTTATGATTTTAATATCATCAAAGGCTAGAAATGTTAAACCCCATCTAGGGTTAACATTGCATTCTTGACATATCTGTGGTTTAAAATTTCTTATTCAATATACTATTTTTGATTTATTTAATTATTTTTAATAAATATCCATCAATTAATATAATATATTTAATAATTTTATTCCAACTTCATTAAGTCATTATAGGACACATAATCTCTCACCAACATAGCATCTAACACTAAAAAATATTCGATTGAATATTCCAATGTGTTAATTGGGTTTATGGCTTTTAACTAATTTATTATGTTATTTTAGTCATAAATAAATTTTTCCTACTTAATATATTAATAATTTATCAATATGGGGTTTATATTATCATTCTAGAAATCTGGATATTACATTTATCCACCAAAATTCATAAAAAAAATGAAAATATGGTCTCAAATATCCTACTTGATTACTATTTCCTAGACACATGTTCTATTTGTAATGTAATTATCTATCATATATATCCAATATCTATTATATATTATATAAAAATTAAAAATATATACATTCATCACTAATAATAATTTAAAAATGATTTTTTTAGTACATTTCTTGAAATTTGAAACAAATTACATTTTTTAACAATAAAACTAGAATCCAATTTTGTTAAATAAAAAGTCATATATAAAGAGAAGATGGAAGAGGTAATAAAAGTAGGTATTCCCTCATTCCATGATGTGACTAATAAGGATGCATCAAATAACATAATCAAACTGATAAGAAAAAACATTGTTATCACATCAATTTGATTTTGAATCTAAGAGTTCATGTAATATGTTAACCAAGGATGACTTTATGTAATAGTAGTCTTTCTAATATCTTGATTTCCTTGGAGGAACATGTTAGATGTATTCAGCATCCATATGAACATTTTTACTTTAGATAGTGCCTGAATAAAGGAAACATTTTTTGGTTAATCATATTCTATATCATCCCATTTTCCATGAATTCCATGTGTCTATCTTAGTTTCTAAATTTCCTCATTGATCTTTGAAGGGTTCTAAATATTTCTCATGTTTGCGTGATCAGAGGTTGAATGGTAGATAGTCTATGAATAATGAAACACATTCAAAGACTCTCTAGGTGTAAAGAAACCCACATCATCTATGGATTTCTCTCATTATTGTAACTCGTTTTCTTCTCCCACTTTTGGGAGGACTCTTCAGCTATCCATAAAGAACCAATAATGACCATGCCATTTTCCCTATCAATTAGGTGTTTTCCACCCATAAAAAACAATTTATACTTTATTGTCTGTCCCCTCAATGTCTTCCAATAGGAAACCTCAATGTTTCCTTTTAATGAACATATTGAACAACACATATTCTAGAGACATATATCCTTAACATGACCAATATCATTAAAAACAACGTAGAAATCAGTTAGTCTTTGAAATTACACATTTAAAGAGATATTATAATCAATTACTAAAAGAACTATGTTGTAAATCAAAAAAGACATCATGTCTACCTAGAAAACTCCCCTGGAATAATGTACATATTTTGAATCCTCAGTTTTCTGATCCATTTAGATTGAGATTCTAACAGTAGAGGATATATGTAAAAATATTTATATATTCCTTTAGATCTAATTAAGAATTATCATGATGAGGAGGATGTGTTCTGTAGTATTTATTATCACAAATGGATTGAATTAGAAATACAATTATTGATATAAACTCAAAACTAGATTTACCATAATTGATCCAATCACCAATGATATTTGATTTAGATCCATAGATGAAAAAATGATGTGATAAAAACCTTCTTAAATTATAATATATTTCCAATTATAATAACCCAGTGCAGACATTATATTATGAACTAGATCATCAATTTTCAAATTATTTTCACTAGTAGATATTTTGAGACAAGCAATGATGTAGTGCCCACAAATCCCGAATCTATCAAGAACAGCCTCATTTATATCAATCAACAGAGTAGTGACTCAATTCTTTATAGTTTTTATGGATCAACATCCCTTATAAATGTAAACTATCTTATATTGTGATCTATTTTAATAAGTCCAATTTAGTTATTTTCTACAGTTAACAAGTTACCAAAGTTATTCACTATCTCAACTAGTATTGTACCACCATGTTGATTTGGACTACCCATTTCTTCTGCCCAATCCACCATAAATCAATGAAATGTCACATTAATCATCTCAATAAAAACATAGATATCTAAAATATTATATATGGATCCCCACTAATACATCATAATATAACGGATAAATCATACCACAGAAGCGCAGTCATAATTATATCACTAGATTAAATATATTAACCAATTGATAAATGGGATGACTAAATTTGGTCACATCTATTATCATAATATGTCATTCATATGTGTACCATAAAAAAATAATGAAACAAATTGCATAATCATGATATAAAATGTTGAAAAATTATTGGGTTATGAAATGATTTCAAAAGGAGAATCATGTAGATACTTTATAATGGATGGAAATATAATTATTTTTTATTCCTAACAGATATAATTAATATATTATTAATGGATTTAGTATATTAAGTAATTAATAGTCACTGAATAAAAATATAATGTTTGTATTAATGAATCATTATAATGTAAAAAATAATAACATGTATATCAATAAAATAATGCATAAAATAGGAATAAAATAATGAAATTAATCAGTCATAATTGAAATATGTAATTAATAATGGATATAGATATAGGGTAATGGAGAACATATCCTCTATAACAAAATGAACAGGATCAAACAAGAAGAAATTGTTACATCATGTCATGAATTTCCCCAGATACAGAAGTTAACATCCGAAGCATAATTTTTATTGACTAAATACAATATTTAATAAAATAATCATTATTATATTAAATTTATAATCCATCATTATCATGTTTTTTATTCAAAAAATTAAAAATTTCCACATCTATCATTTGTATCTTTTCCTAGATATTGTTACAAAAATAACTTTTGTGTAGAGGTAAATATCAAAATCCACTATCCAATTTCCCAATGAAAACCACAGTTTTCAAGGTGTATTTTTCATAAAATTAATAAAGGTCTTTAGTTCCATTGAATAACAGATAGCTTCAAGTACATAAAATAAGTCTTGAAATCAAATTTTTTTAATTTTTAGAAATTAATATCGATTCATACTTTTCATGTCATTATTTCAATGAATATTTTTTCAATCTATAAAGAAATAAAGGATGAAATTTCATTATAATTATATTCTGTCTTGAAATAAATTCTGATGAATATTTTTGTATAGAATATGTAAAAAATTTAAAAATAACTTGCACATGGGTTGTGTAAAACTACAATGGGTGAAAATATTATTCTTAAAAAAGTTTTAAAATGATTATTAATTACTGTGAATATTTAAGATTTATAAAAACATTAATTTTAATTAAATTTTATATTTCAATGTTACTTTTATTGTTTAATTATAAAGTATAATGGTCAAGATGATAATTAATATATAATAATGGGTTTTATATCCATTACCTCACACCGTGTGTCACCTCCTTTTGAATAAGTCTAATTTCATCGAAGGAGGGAGTTTTGGTCACAATAATGGATTAAGGATGTTGATAAGAGAGTATACTGAAACATATGGGAAACAATTTTCATAGGAATGTGTTTTTAAATGGGGAGAAAGTTATGGAGGAAGGGTATTACATGATAAATGATATATTTAGTTTAAAATAAATTATTGAATATTTTCTTATTGAAGCCAAGATTTATTAAATATTTTTTATTCTAATATCATATATTACAATACAAAAAAATATAAATTTAAAGATTCATTTATAATCATATAAAACTTTAATGAATAATTTATATATTTATTATTACAAACTTATCAAAAATAGTTTTTTATTAGTATAAAATATAATTATAAATAAATTATAAAATACAGTTTTATAAATTTATTGTTTTTATTTTAATTTTTATTTTTACTTGTTAAAAATAATTTCCTTCATGAAGAGACTTAGGAAAAAAATTAATACATATATATATCAGATTTGCAAGCTTGAATGAGCTGGACTCCAATGTCCAGGAAGCACCCTACCCACATCAGGATAGGGCTAATACTGGTCCTGTTATATCTGATAGCATTGGGAATGGGGAAATAGGAGGGGCTGCTAGAGCTCATGTCATCATGCTTCAGCTGGAGCTGGATAAGGGATGTGGTGTGCCACAAGGGAGTGATTTGTTGAACACGGTGCAGGAAAGTCTGGAGGAGGATGCTGGAAAAATATTAGAGGGGTGTTGAATGGGAATAAGAATTCGGAGGAGCAGAAGGTCTTGGAGGGATCTTTGAACGGACAGGAATTTGTAGCGGCAAGCTGCAAAAATCAGAATAGCAGGGACCTTTATCCGTGTCTGACACCTGTAGACGTTAATAAGCAAATTTCCAAGTTGTCACCCTCCTTGGTGCATGAAAGCACTCTAGGGATGGATGAGGGGAAAGAAAATCAAGGAGGCAGACTAACGAGTTCTAGGAAGGAAACTTATAGTGACATTCTTAGGAAAGGGGAGAAGAGGGATGAGAGTATGGGGGTTTCCACTGCTCCACCAAAGAGGAAACCCAGGAAAGACTACTCCAACACGCTGAGGACCATATCCACCAGATCATCTACCAAAAATGGAAAGCTGAAAGATTTGGATCAGAAGAAGGGACGACAGAACAAAGAGCCAATGTCCCCAGCAAAGTTACGTCTGCGGGAGCAGTATATCCACATGTTGAATCAATACGCTCCACAATCTGAATGGGAGTCGGCAGATCCAGATGAGTTCTCAGAAGGTTGTGGCGATGATGTGTTTGATGCTTTCTAAGGTATGAGGCTGTAAGGTTTTGTGGTTTGCTGTCTTTTTATGGTTTATCTCTGCTCTTTGCAATTTCATTTTATTAATAAATATCTACGGGACTGGGCATTCGGCCTAGTCCTGCACCTTCCTTGCTATCATTGTAATTCGGTATTCAACAAATATTACTGTTTACTATTCATTAATGATTGATATTTTTATTAAACATATAAACAGAATCGCCCTAATTTTAATTTATACATGATAATTCCTAAAATTAATTATTTTTTATGAAATATAATTTCAAAACATTGAAAATTTATTTGTTTTTAAAATCATATTACATATTAGAAAATTATATTATTTAAAATAAAAACTTTTTCTTTTGAATATTGTGATCACATTGTTAATTTTTACAATTTATTAAATTTAATATGATAAATTATAATTTATAATATATATTCCAATAAAAATATAGATCTAACTTATGTGACTAAAATATTAAATTTGGAGGAAAAAAATTTTAAAAAAAATTTGAAAATTAAATTTTAAAAAGAAATTAATATTTTATTTGATGTTATAGTATTTGAATTTTTTTTTTCAATTAAACTATTTATAAATTAAATTATAGTCATTTTATTACTTTTATTATTATGTTTAGAAATTTATCTTCATCTTATTTCCACCACAGACTACGATTATTCCAAAAGTTATATAAATACTATAAATACCTTAACTATTTCATAGTTCCTTAATTATTCATCCACTCTATTTATATAAAATTTATTTATATATTATTTAGGTTATTTTAATTTGTAACATAATAGTTTTTTTTATATTTTTTTCATGTATGTAATAAATCTAGGAGATTGTTATGCACTAGAAAATGAAGTTTAGTATTATTTAAATGTATATATTTATTCCTCATTAAAATGTTTTAAATTTAATTTAGTACATTTATATGTGAAATGTAATGTTTTATGAAATGCAATAATGTTTTTTGGTTATATGAAAAATATATTTATACAATATATTACATAAGACATATTTTTGAAATGGAAATTTTTTATATAAGAAATTTCGATGCTGTAACATTCTTGACCACTTTTAGAATTTCATCATTGAATTTTCAACTAAAATACTAATAGAAATAAATATTAGGATTATTCTGATTCATTATTTCCACAGGTTCCCATTTAGTATTTCCACATGACTCTCTTCATAAGAGTGCTCATTCTAAAACTATTACAACATTTCATTATGTACATGCAATTGTTTTGGTATAAACATCCTTAAGTGGGACATCTAGAACACACCATGTAATTGAGACATGTTTTTGGATCCTATTTTTGATGGTATTTATCATTAACATGATAATTGATATAAAATGGTATAATTTACCAAAAATATATCCATATCTTCTTAAAAAATCTCATTACACTCCTCCATATTGATATCATTAGAATTTTTTTTTCTTATCCATATAATTCTGGTCACAATAATAATTTTCAATATATATATTATATCAAATCCATGTTGCTTGGATATGATGTTCAATGGAATAATATTTCATAATCGTATGATCAGATATTTCAACTCCAAATATCTTATATAATAAATCTTTATTCCATAATGATAATGGTCTATATTTATTCCCATAATGTGATTCATATGGATCCTTCTTAATGAATGGAATTATGTTAATTTTGTATAGAATGTTGACCAGGGGAATGTGTTAATCCTAACATCTATTATATTCAAAAGAAAATTTCTGAAAACATCCTTTTAAATTTGAATGATTATTTTTTTTATTTCTATTTTGAGGATGATTATTCAAAATAATTTCTAAATATATTTTTAATTCCTTTATAATTATCATCCAAATCATTGAGGTAAACCATATATCTTGAGCGGATTCAATCGATAGTGATATTCCATTCATTCTCACCACATATCTAATATATATCATTATAACCTATTTGGAAGAGATTTAATTTTGAGTAACATTGATATGGGTATTATTCTTAAAAGAATTAATTACAAACCCCATGGAATATATTCCTTTATATTCAATAAAAATACAGTTATAAATATTCATTGGGATTTTTTCCAATTTCTAGTTGGTGTGGGAAATAGTTAATCATCAGTATACAATTTTAACATTTATACTTATTGTACAGGCATTAAAAGAACATATATGTATATATTATAGTCTCCTTATATATATTATCCCAAAAATAGTTCTTCTATATTTTTTAATTTATATTCATGCTTCTTGGGTGATAGAGAATGCCATTTTATTATAATCATCCTATAAAACCATCTTTATCTACAGAATAGATTTTGTGCAAAATCATTTAAAAATACTAGAACGCAATCATTATCTATATTGAAATATGATAATTTTATATACTTTATTTAAAATTATTTCGTATCACTATATCATACCATTGACCTACTTTCATCTTAACTAAAAGATATGGTTGAGAACTCATTTGTGTAGTGTTGGATATAGTTCCCTCCTTTATGGTTCCCTTTTAAATACTTTAAATGTTTAAAATTATTATATATTTTTTATTCATCATCATACATAATGTCTTAGATTCATTTTTTTAGATAATACTCTACATTTTATTATTTTCTATGATGAAAATATATTTTTTATTCCTACTCTTTGATCTATTCGAACTATATTCATTGGATAATGTTGATCTCATCTTATGTCAATATATTCTTCTAAACATAACAATAAATATATATTTTAAACTTTTTCTATATAGATAATGTCTCTTAATTAAAATGAAAATGATTATAGATTCTAATTATATATCACATGTTTGGTTATATTTATCATAAACATTTATTCTTCTAAGGTATAGTAAATCACATTATCATTCAGAATGAGTACATTACCAAATACTATTTACAAGTACTCATTTTATATTACATATTCTTCCCCACATGATGGTGGGATGAACATAATTATTTTTAAAATCCTTTTCTCTAACTCCAAGAAATTGTTACTGTATTAATCGTTCAAGATAAACATTACTTATATTTTTTTATATCTTAGTTATTGTGTATGAAAATCATTATATATTTCACAAAAATAATTTATGTAACATTGGTAATCTAATGAAAATATAGATCACCTTCTATAAAATTGAACCCTTCATAAATCACATTAATATTTTAAAGGTACAAATATATCCTTCCAAATTTTGAATCATGCCTCTAGATTGTCAAATTTTCTTTCCTAATGTCACATTCAATGTGCTATGTATAATAGATCTCTTTTAATATAGTATTTAACAAAATTCCATAGTGTTTAATAATACATTACTTACTTTGGAAGTAAATGATAATATCATCAATAAGTGAAACTAAAAAAAATTCCTCACAGTATATAAATCATTTATTCAACATATTTATGAAAATTTTGGTATAATTTTTGAATGTTAATGGAATTCATATGAATTAAATGAATCCAAATCCTGTCAGAAACTATTCTTTCTGAATACCTTTCATTTTCACTATTAATTGATGATATCACAAAAGAATACAAACTATTGAAGATTATCGATCCCCATAGAGTTTTTTGAATTATTTTTCATTATTTATCATATGATACATTTTATTTTTTGTAATATTGTTAAAATTATGATAATTAATTAATATGATCATTGATATATCCCAATTCTTTGAAAATATTTTTGGGGAACCCCATGGAGAAGTAATAGATCCTATTAAACACCTTTTCAAAAGATATTTTTGATTCATTTTTATTTATTCTAGTTTAAGGGGAGTTATTATATAGGGAATAGTTTATATATGAAAAGGTCTAATAGTTAATTTTATAGGGAGACCAATCTATCAATCAATGAGATGTCTAGAAAACACATCATCAGATACCTCTGCATATTAAAATAAAATGGAAATTTATTTTAGTATAATGATTGAGATTAACAAAGATAATTATATCATTCTTTAAATTATATTCATAAATTAAAAATCACATATCTCAAATAATATAATAATATAAGAACCAAATGGTTTTTGTATTTTTAGATTATTGACATAAACCACTTACTTTGAAATAGTATTGAATATCCTATAACACTATATGATTCTAGACCTCAATATAAAATTATCATATTTATAATCATATTCAAAACATATAGAATAGAAAAAAAAAATAAAAGGGTGATATAGTATGCATTGTAAGGGTAAATATTAGAGATAACAACTAATGATTGTAATTGATCACAAAATAAGTATTAGGGTATGAGACCAAAGTTATTGTCTATTAGTATAACACTATGAAAACATACCCAATAAATCATGGGTCATAAATAATAAATAATTGCATAAGAATATGATCATAAAATCATATATGAGTCATCATAACTTGGGAATGTCAAAAAACATATGAATAAAAATTAAATACATGAAAACAATTCCTAATAAAGTTGATTAGGAATCGATATCCATGTATTTTCAAAGATATTGAACTAGAAATTAATGTTGATGACTACATAAAACATAGTGGTTCAATAAATGGAATCATCATATCCAATAATTATCCAATAAAATATAAAACATTTACTCAAATCGTTATATTTCATGATTGGAACAACATATCACATTACGATAAATCATACATTTCTATAAAGGAAAAATGAAAATATTCATCCATTATATAGTACTAAATTAACTAATGGAAATGGAAATAGTTTCAAGAAAAATCCTTATTAAATTTCATAATCCATCCAAATAATGATAGTGTGTGATATAATTTGTGAATAATTTCATTGAAATATGTGAAAAATAATAAAATGATAAAAAATTGAAAACATTTTTTAAAAAATATTTAATATTGTTGTGGACTATGAAGTAAAAGAAATATTTACAATTTTTGAGATATTAAGTTAAAAATTTGTATAAAAAATTGTATTTCAATTCCTATAGAAAAACAAGAAATTCTAAACGAGAAGTCTCTTAATGAAAACTAGGGAAGGTATTGAAAAAAATATTTAGTGAAAAAAATAGTTAATAACAATAATCCATACACATTTTTTAAAAATTCAATGTTAGTGTAAAAAGGATATAGAAAAAATATAAAATAGAGATTTAATTTTTAAATAAATTAATTCAAATTAAATATACCATAGTTAATAATATAAATATATATGAGTTTTTTCATATGGAAAAATATGTAATTTGTATATTGTAGAAAAATTTCATAATTGAAAACTAGAGGAAATGTTATATTCTATTAATGAACCAGTTATATAGATTATGAACCAAAGTGGATGTAACATTGTCATTGAACAATTAAAACTACTATAAAAATAGGATAAAAACTAAATATTTTTTATAATATAATATCCTAAATCTCGCAAGATTATAATTTAGTCCAATGAATCTTGAATCAAAAATCATGTTGGATGAAAAAACATTACATTTTAATCCTAAATCCCATGCAGGTTCTTTAACTTCCTGTATAATATAAAATAAAAAATTAATAATTTTTTTCATAAAATTATTCTTATCTATTACCCAATATACTCTTCAATTTTAATTATTTAATATTAATTGATTTGGTACTCATAGTTTATTTTCATCATTAGATGTAATCAATTTTGGCTGTTTAATGCATACATTAAATTCTTAATTCCAATCCATATTAGTTGATAAAAATTAAATAATTAATATATTATAAAAGGTAATATTATAGCTCAATTAAAATTATTATTATTGTTTGAATTTCATTCCATTATAGTTTTAGTCCTGATTCAAGAATATATAGTCCATGAAATGCATGTTTTGGTATCCTTTGATGTTAAAATGTTTGTAAACTTATAGTTATTTAGAAATAAATATAAATTCTCTAAAATATCAATCACTAAATTATAAAAATGCTATAAATTAAATAAATTATATGAAACATTGAGGTATATTAGTGAAGACAAATGTTATTTTTTTCTATGTAGGTAGTAGTCTGTACATTCACAAATATGACCTTCTCATTATACATAAAATGGAATGAATCTATAAATTGATTTGTCTTTTAAAAATACTATTCATTATATATGTGTGTGTGTAATATATTAATTAGATACTTATTTAGAACCCATTATATATGATTTATTTGGAAAACATATTGCACTTTATAGATGTGGTAGTCCACAAATATTCATGGATGTTGTTCTCATTTTCCTAAAGATAGGGGAAGGACAGATAGTAGTTAAAACATTAACATAATAACATTTATGTACGATAGTAAAAAAAATTTCATTATATTATAATGGGCATGATATATTAAAAGGATAATTATAGAGTAGATAAAATTTTATGATGTGATTAGTACCTATATTTAGAACTTAAATCATCCCTTGGATGAACTCTTAGAAATAGATAATTTATGGTTTTTCCATAGAACTAGGGGAATAAAAAATAATATAGTTTTTATAGGGATGTAATATGGTAGATGACATAATATTAATTTAAATATAAAATTTTCTTTATTTTGGTTAGTAAAGTTACCTTTTATAAGTGAGTGGAGTGTCATGTTTGTAATAATATCAAATAGTAAAACTATTATACCGTATAAAAATTTTAAGGGTGGAAAAAATTAATTTTATAACTAGTTCACCTAAAGAGAATAAATGGACTTTAGAAATTTATATTTTTAGCATAAAAATATTACGATATAATTATTGATGTTGTTATAATATGATAACATTGATTTTCTTATTTCTCAAAAAAATTATTTATGTGGTTTTCAAATAAATCATACATTTAAATCCACCATGATGAAATTGAATCAAAAGAATACACCAAAAAAATGTTATTTTGAAATAAAATATTACTTGAGCTCACATTTAAAAAATATGTGTTTTCTAAATTCAACATAGTATTTTTTAAATTATAAATTTAACTCCAAAATTAAATGATTTAATAATATTTTATAATATATTTTTAATTCATTTCTAAATATTATAATGATATAAAAGAAACTATACCAGTGAAAACATAATTTTTAATAATCCCTTAACCATTTTATAAATGCATTAATAAATCACAATAATCTATTTTTGACAAGATGATTTCTAAAGTGATGTTAATTTTTTCATATTCAAATAAATAAATATAATAATTGGACATTTAACTAAGGTAATATATATATATATATATATATTACTAAAATTAAATTTCAAATATTTATTTTACTTATTCTTATTCTAACCTGAATGGACCGAATGCATTATTTTTTATTGATTTTGATAACCCCCCTTTCAAGGGGTGAGGGGTAACTCTTACAAGGCCTGTAGGCTTAGAGATTACAAGACCCATAAGTCTTAGAAAAAAATACTGACTATAACTACATGTAACTACTCCCCCAATTTTCTTTTATCATGATTTTAGGTCTCCACCATCGCTTGGCATGTTCAGCTAGGCTTCTCGTGCATACACATGCATGCTAATTATTATTCCACATTTTATTTTTTAATTAAATTAGTATTAATATATTAATTATATATACAATATATTCTATCAATGATTATATTTAATAAGAGAAATTCTATATTATAAAAATACATAGAAGATAAAAAACCAATTTTTTAAAAAATTAATTTTATGTATAAACAGATCTTATTAGTTGTTTAATATTTGTAAAAAAATTCATCATTGTAATATTTTTAAAATTATACATTATATTTATTTTTAAATATATTTATTTATGAAATAAATCTTTTCACTCCATGTATTCAGAAGATAATGTATAGGGTTAATATTTAACATTACAAAGTGTTTGCTAGTTTATTTTGACATGGCGTTGCACATAGGAAAAGTTATTTAAAACTATGATTACATTAATGATAGGTATAAAAACAAAATTACATAGATTTAATAAACTATTATAAATATAACTATATATATTAATATAATAACAATATATTTGATGGATTTGTTTATGTATGACCTTTCAGTGTGTCCTGACTAGTATAAATTTGGAGAAATCATAGTATAAAAAAAATAAAAACCAAGGTTTTTCCCCAAAAATCATTGTTTATTTACCATAATTTAAATTCATGTACTATATATATATATATATATTTTAAAATGATTAAAAACAAAATAAATTTGTGGGGTTTTTTTGTAGTTCATGAAAAATGAATGGAATTACAATCTAATAATATATATTAAACAATAATATGTGTTAGTTAGAAAAGGAATGATTCATGGTTCTCTACGAGTTCTTGATTTTTCCATAAAATTATACATTATATAAATTCATTAATCTACATAAAACATTTTCAAAATCATCTTCCTCAACTCTAATTTTTAGATGAATATATAATATAATTAATAACCATTAAAAGTGAAATGCATACCAAATATATCATTATGAATTATGTAATGAAACCCATTATCTAAAAATATAAAATTACAGAACATCCTAACATGATCATAAAAACAAAAAAAAATCATATTTTGAGTAATATAATAATATATAATGTTTTATATAAGGAGGGGGAATGAGATATTGGAGAATTAAATGAGATAAAGATCATATATTGAATACTAACAACCATAAAATATTCCTTCAAAACCCAAGTACATCATCATGAATAGAAATTATTTATAAAATAAATGATGAAAAGAGCCATAGATTACAAATAAATTATGTCACGTCACTATGTTTCCATAACCAAATAGATTAAATGACCATATAGGTTCTAAACATGAAATAAATGATTATTAATTAAAAATAGAGTGTTATGAGAATTAAAATTTATCTTTTAATTAAAATAAACTCATAATTTACTATATGTAAGATGAGAGCCATGGGTTTAATCCTTCGATAATATAGATATTGATGCATTTAAATATGTAATGTTTTCATTCTCACTAGAATTTGATCCCTTTCCTTATGTGTTTCTTATCCTAAGTGATTTTTATAAGGAATATGTTAATAAATTATTTTCTAACATGAATATTCTACCACTATCCAATGTAAAATATTATGCATGTGTGGATTCCAAGTAGAATTTCAATTAAAATATTCCTCTATTTATCTAATATAGAATTATTGAAATATTTTTGTTCTCTAGAACTGTATGAATGATTACTATTCCAATATAGTATTATCTAAGGTAGAAAACAATTCTTCTCAAATCTCCATTAATATCCTTATGAATTATGGAGAATTTTATTACATATATTATATAATGATTTATAGTATTATTATGATATTGAACTCTCTATTTTAGGATTATCTAGGATGGATTCATAAATCATAGAGAACATGTTGATGTTAAGGGTGTATTGAGTGATAAATATTACAAATATTTAATATTTAATGTATATTAAAGTGGGCTCAAATACTATGTCTAATATTGAGATTCCATTGGGAGGATGAATGAAATTGGTTTTTGTTAGAGAGATGAACATTGGATCTTCTAGTTGAGATGATACAAATTTAGTGGATTTATAACAAATTCATTCTATTGAATGGTTTGTTTTAGTTCAATTAATTTTATAAATCCCTGGAGGTTCAGGATTTATTTGGGAATACCATACATCTAATTAGATGATTCTTACAAACTGTTCTGGGTAACTTATGATTTTGAAAAAAGTGTGGATGTATTAACATAATACTGATGAAAGGTTGATTAAACCATACGGTTCCTACAATATGCTTGGTCTATTAGTTTACTCATACATGATCTCATTGTAGTTTTTTTATTCACCACATGTATGGCATGTTAATTGGACAAATTAGAAATTGTTATTGATATGAAAACATTTTATCACCCTATCAGTGAGAGGAAATCTCACATAAGTCCCATCACTTTTCATTTAATCACACAAAAGCATAGAAATTTGATTTTTAATCACATGTGAATCGAAATAGAAATATAAAATTTACATATTCACCAAAAAATTAAACACTCATTTTTTCTAATATAAACATTTCCAATATAATTGAGAATAATAATAAATTAACTAAAATAGTTTTTATGACAATTTCAAATTTTCACATTATATCATTAATAATATAATAATACATTTATTTAAAATATTATAATAGTATATTTTTGTTAACAAAAAAAATTTAGGGTTTTTTTGTACTTTACCCCTCCTTAGATCCTTTTTAAATTTTCATATTAATTATAAATATTATTGAATACAAATATTGAAAATTATGGATGAATATCCACCCATAGTTTAATCATTCTACACCCTCAAAAAAAGTATTTTATTAATAATTTTCACATTAAATTAATTTATTCCCATGTTTAATCCATGACCAATGAACCCATAATGTTTGAGATTTGTGTAATATAAATATTGATTATAAATCCCCTATTATAGTATCAAATTATTCATATTCCTCATTCACATCACATTTTTACACATTCTTGATACATCATAAATGTAAATTCAATATTATATTATCCTCAACTTAATTGGAGTTTAATAGTCCCCTTATTCCTCATTCCACAAGGTATATAAAACCTTTTTTACTTTAATTTAAAAAGAAGATATACTTCATATCAATTAATTTATTTTAAGGCCTATTCTTTACAAATATATATTATTCTTCAGAAAAATTGATTTATATTTCTATTCCCCATTACAAATTTTAGTTTATTTCAGATGTCTAATAAAATTTACATTTAAAATTGATGCATGAGGTGTTACATTTAGGTAATAAAAAAACTAAAAAAACATATCTCATTGATCCAATTAAATTATGTTAAATTATTGTCAGACCGTAAGAGTTTCTTTGATGACTATAAATACAAGAGGGGGGGTAATTGTAGTTTAAAATAACATTATTCTAAATAATATCATGTTAAATAAAATTTATTAGAATAAAACTCAGTTCGATTATCCATGTGAATATTGGAATCACAATGGATCAAATTAATTGTCAAATTATGTTTTATCTTATTTAGAGTGAGATGGTTCCCCGAATTAGAATTCAAGGAGATGAGAGACCATCTCTCGCTAAAATTCTCGAGCGGCTAGGTTTCTCTGGCCCGATTCTATCGATTTACAATCATGGATGATTTTCTCATGTCGGGATGGTTCTAATCTCAACACTTAGAAAATCCACGGATGATACAGACTCCTCTTATGCAATTCATTATGGTGGAAAATAATTAAGTGGATCCCCCTGATGAAAAGCTTCACAGTCTCTTGCTCCCTAATAGATGTCAACCAGTCTCCTTTTTATATGCTCTGACTAATATATGCATGTGCAAAGACATCTCAACAAATCCTCCAATTTACAAGTGACATGAGGATAGTGGTTTCTCGGTGGAGGAGGACCCGGATTCACTTCAAAATCCCATGAAACTATATAAATTCTATTTCATGGGCCACATATCCTACCTCAATAGTGAAAAACGTTGGCCCTTTCCTGATTTACACCCACACATTGCACACTGCTAGAATATATCAAATTGGAAATTGATACCTATATGCAAGGGATATTATCAAATTCTATTGAAATCACAAGATGATATAGAAAAGGTATGGAAAATTGGTAATATTAATATAAAGTCAGGATTCCATAGAATAACTGAATGAGACATTTATTTCAACCCGAACACTTATTGGAATACCATGTCACGAATTTGGGTTAAACTACATGGCCTGAATTGGTTTTTTGGAACACAAAAATTCTAAATGATATTGTTACATGCATAAAATACCCTCTCTAAATAGACCAAAGAACATTGAATGCTGATTTAAGAATCTATGTGAGAGTAATGGTTTAATTTACATTAGATTCAAAGCTACCAAACATGATCAATTTCAATTATAATGAATATAAAACTGAAATTAGAAAAGAATATGAGAGAAATCCTCCCTTTTGTGAGCATTGTAAAATAATTGGATATACAATCTCCAATTGTATAATGGTTAGAAAATAAGTAAATCAACCAATTGAAAATGTCTGGAAAGAAAATAAGGAGAAACCAAAAGACATAACTCACACTGTGGACATACCTGAATCCTCCAAAAAGAAACATGAAATATGAGTGAAGGAATCACACATCCAAACACCCATAGGAGATGATTCCAGTAAAACATGGGAGATGTAGTTGAGGTGGAAGAAAAATCCATGAAGTAACAAAGTCCTATAGAAGAGATTATGAATCTGGATATAGAATCTATTAGACTATCCTATAATGATCATGAGAATGAAAAACCTAATACATTTCCATCTAAGCAGTTACCCTGCTCCTACCTAATCTAAAATTTTGAACCCACAATGGGTAGTAGGGGTACAATATCTCCACGTATTCAAATAAAATGAAATGATTGCAGCTTAAGAAATATAACTAATCACAATGTTAATCATTTTCTATAAACTGTGGTTGAACCTAGCTTCTCAGATATGATTTCTGGACAGAACCAAAAACCCTCCCTACTGAATTCTACTACTACTCAAGAGAAAATAAATGTGACCAACAATCATAAAATGGTTTAGGTTCCCTTCCCTCTATTCATACAATGACACAGTCAAATATTGTTAAGGTTAATTCTGGTACTAAATCCTTAGAATATTTTAAATCTGTAAATGAGAACACACCCTCAGTGCATGTTCCTCTACGGATGTAGGATAATAGTGATTCTGGTGATCAAAAAATGTGTCCCACAGATGCTTTGGACACTTTCCATGAACCCTATGTCACAGCTCCTTCTACTGTGGATGTGATTCCAAGTACACTGCTTGCCACTTTTCCTCATTCAGGTACTAAAGATGTATAAAATGGTTGTATTGATCCCTTGATTCTATGTCATTTGATGTCAATGGAATAAACTCTAAATAATATAATGAATGAAACTAATAAAAGGACTACCAAAAAAAGAGTTCAATAATCCCACCTCCTATTTCTAGAAATGAACCTGCTCTGGAGAAGAAGTATGCAAGCACAAACCAGGCTAATGAACTTGGCTCTTTTCAGCCTAATCACATTAAATCCGTCAAAAGTCCAAATGAAATGTAGACCACTGTTTGACCTATAAATTACAGGAATCCTAAAATTAGTCCAAATTATCTTCAGTCTAAGACACAATCCAAACATACTAACACTGATAAAAAAGGTTCCATAACAATGGAACCTTTGAAACAAACAAATGGAAGCCCTCATTCGGTACCGGACCCCTTGCTTATGCAGGAACTTCTGGAATCTACCAGGTAGAGGTACCTTACATCAGTTATAAATGATGTCAAGCAGTATGATATAGATTCTTCAAAGGATCCAAGGATTCCAACTCCTCATTCTATAAATTTACCTTTTTTGTGTTCAATATATAGATAATAAGAACTATTCTGAACAACCCGGTGCACTGTTAACTAACAAAAACACCACTTCTTTGATGATATGTAATACGAAAAATATGAACTCAATTATGAATGCTTTATGAAATGAAACTACAAAGAAAAAACCTGTCACTACAAACAATGAATAGGAATAGTCCACTAACAATAATAATGGTCAAAATGTAAGAAATTCTTCTAGAAATAAAGGCTTTGGAAAGAAGAAAAAGGGAGTTCTAACTCTAAAAACAGGTTTAAGTGAAGATTCTTTTTTGTAATTATCAGTGTATTTCCAACTCTAACACATTCAATATTCTAAAAAGAATTGTTAACACTCACCATCCCATGTTATTTGCTATTTTCTATCCAAAAATTTCTTATTCTTCTAAATAATGTCAATTTATCAACACAATTATAATTTTACTTTCACAATCTAAAATACCTATAATGCTAAATCTCTATGAATTCTTTCGCAATGTTCATTACAATATGTGAACACCATTAACGTCTCTGATCAAATTTTTTACAAGAAATTTTAATACTAATGGAATACACCTATTCTGTACTTTTTTATATGCTAAAAATAGATACCAAGAAAAGAGAACTCTTTGGAATGAACTTTCTAACCTAAGAACTAATATTAATGTCCCTTGGATTATTATTTTAGACTTCAATTCCATTCTCAACTCAAGTGAGAAAATTGGACCTTCTCATGCCTCTACTTCCATGAGAGAATTGAATGCCTCGATTGAAGACAAAAATCTCATTGAAATAAATCTCACTGGTCTGAAAAACACTTTGTAAAGAAAACATTACAATAGATTGGCCGCTTTCAAATTAGATAGCCGCTTCACGAATGTACATGATTTAGAAAAATGGGACACTATCTCCATCACCACCCTTCATAGGCTGAACTCCGACCATCACCCCATTATTTTCAATGTCTCCACCAAAAAAAAGATACCCATGTTACCCTTAAGACTTAAAAATGTGTGGTTCTCTGATGTGGATTTCACTACATTCATTCAAAACTATTGGTCTTAAATTTCTCACAATAATGATGCCTTTTCTTGTAATGTCAATTTAAAAAATCTCAAACAGGATCTCAAGATTTGGTTCAGTTTCAACGCCAAACAAATTAATAATGGAATCCTTCTCCTTGAGGAAGAACTCAATGATATTCAAAACAAAATCACAAACTCTGACATCAACACTAACTCAACTCAAGAAATAAACCATGCGGTTAAAATCATATATCTACTAACATTTAATGAAAATATGAGGAAATAAACATTTAAACCCAAATGGTTAAAAGATGGAGATAGAAATATGATGTTCCATAACTCTCTTCAAAGATTCCGGAAGACATGTAAGTTGTTGACGTTTCTAAAAGTTGGAGAGAAGCTGCTTGAAATTGAAGATGAAATTTCCCATCATATAGTCTCCCACTATGAAAAAATATTAGTTTTCCTGATATCAATAAGGACCTCCTTCCTGAGATCATTCTAATGGTGGTCACTGATTCTTTCCTTCTAAACATTCCATTGGATCATGAAATCAAATACACTTTCTTTAGTCTAAGACATGATAGTGCTCCAGGTCCAGATGGATTTAATAATGGTTCCTTCCAACATTATTTCAATCTGATTCACATTTTTGTTTGTAAACATGTCAATTCCTTTTTCTCTAACAGTGTCCTTCTGAATTCATTTAATTCATACTTTCTCACCTTCATTCCAAAAGTGGAAAATGCCTCTGAGATTCATCTATTTCGATCCATATCTCTTATAAACACACTCTAAAATATCATTAATAAAGTCATTGCTAACAGACTATCAACTATCGTCGAAACACATGTCTCCTGGAACAAATTTGGTTTTATTAATGGCTGATCCATTCAAGATTGCATTTGTCTTTCTTCTGAGTGTGTCAACAACTTGAACAAATCTAATAAAGGCGATAATATTACCATTATACTTGACATCATAAAATCTTTCAACACCGAGAATTGGAGCTTTATTTTCAAAGTCCTTCAAAGTTTTGGTTTCAGTGAAATTTTTTTCAGTACAATCAAAACTATGTTCAACTCGAACTCTATCTCCATTTTGATCAACAGCTCCCTCAAATGCTACTTTACATGCTCTATAGGTGTCAAACAAGGTGACCCCCTCTCTTCCATTCTATTCTCAATACCAGAGGACTGTCTTAGTCATCAGATCACCCGTATGGTGGAACAGAATAAAATAAAACACATTCATGTCTCTAGGAATATAAATCCTCCTACACATCTCTTGTATGCGGATGACATCAACCTTTTCCATCATGGAGAAAAAGGTAACATACTAAACCTCAAAACGTCTCTCTCACACTATGAACTGGTCTCTGGTCAAATCATCAGCTAGAATAAATCTTTCATTTTCATAAGAATGAACTTTCCATCTATTAGAAAATGTAATATTATCAGATTCCAAGGTCTAAAAGAAGGTACGATCGATTTCATTTATATTGGTGTCCCCATATTTTAGGTTAGACCCAAGGCATCTCACTTTACGCCTATTATCGGCCAAGTTCTAAACCAGATATCTTCCTGGAAAGGCAAATCCCTCTCTATGGCTGGAAGAAAGTTTCTTGTAAAATCCACCTTTGTCTCTAAGATGGTCTACTCCATGAGGGTCTATAAATGGCATGTTGGGATTATCCAAAAAATTAACACCGCTATTAAGAATTTCATCAAGATTGGAAGTATTCCGGAAAGAAAGCTTGTGAATGTTCCCTGGTCAACTTGCTGCAATCCCATTGAGAAAGGATGTATCGACATTAAAAATTTTAATTACTTTAATGAATCCCTTCAAAATAGACTCAGTTGAAACATTTTTCAAAATACATAGAATGTTGTTTCCTTCCTCTAAAATTGTTTCCTTGACAAACATAAGAAGGGTAATTTGAATTATATTAACTCCTTCATTTGGCCCTCCATCAAAAAATCTATTTCCAACATCATGAATAATCCTAGATGGATGGTTTCTAGGGATTCATCTAGGATATTCTGGTAGGATAACTGGGCAGTCACACCTTTAATTTATATGATATCCCCCAATTAGACCACTAAGAATATTAACTTCTCTACAAGAGAAACCATAAAATCTCAACTTAAACATCTCTCTGATACTATTATGAACATCATTGAAAATTACTATTTCTCTCACACTAATGATTTCTTAATTTGGGAGCCTTCTTACAATGGTCTGAGAAAATCGAGAAAATTTTAACATCATTTTTTCTCTTACTCTAATAATGATTATAGTTCGTTAAAAACTTCAAAAATCCTTGGATAAAACTTTCTTGAGTCAATCTCATATGGAATCTTTGTCACAATAGAGTTCCCACTAAAATTTATCTTCAATATTTTGGTATTCTGCTCTTCTCCAAATACAATATCGATAATCAACATAGAGAATATACCAAACACCTCTTTCTTTCTTGCACCACTACTTTTGCTATATGGAAATATATTCCTAACATTTTTTACTACAGATGGTTAAATTATGGCTATGTCAATGTTCAAATAAAGAAATGTGCAGAAATGGAGGCCTCTCAAAAAATCAAGAACCTTTTCCTAGCTGCAGTTGCTAAGCTCCACCATGTGATATGGTATGATCAGAATGCAATTATTCATTAAAATTACTCATACAATCGTAATGATGGATGGGCACAGATCTTCACTTCCATACATGAAGTTGATTTAATGCAAAAGTGACACTGCCAAAACATTGTGTATGACTTCGGAATCTGATGACGTCTTCAGATTAATGGAAATTTCAGTCAACCCTACCACACTCTAGAGGTGTTCTAGAGAACTCCTCTTCCTGGATGGATCAAAATCAATATTGACAGCACTTCTAAAGGCAATTCGGGACCTTTGGGATGTCAAGATCTCTTCCAGAATCATCTCGGTCAGATCCTTGGTTGCTTGATGGGTAGTTGTGGCATTTCTTCCTCCCTCGAAGCAGAGGGGATGAGCTTAATTCATGCTATCACCATTTCAAAGCTATTTGGTTAGAAAAATATCTCGATCGAAAGTGACTTGACGACCATCATTCAAGAAATTTGGAAAGGAATTATTCCTCTTTCTTGGCTGATTAATATGCATTGGATGGATTGAACTCGTTCTCATATAGATCTCAACTATATCATTACTCATGTTAATTGAGATGAAAATAAGGTTGCTAATGGACTAGCCAACATTGGAGTAAAACAAGAGATTACTTGCATCTAAGACCTCCCTATTGATCTAATTTCTTTACATGAAAATGATTGTAATATGATCCCGTACATTAGAATCCTATAAACTTTCTTATGATTTATTTATTCTTTTCTTCTTATTCTTTATTTAGATTGATACTATTAAATCAAATAGAATATAAATATATGTATCATTTATTACAATTTATTTCTAGAATTTTAAAATAGAATCTTGTAAAAATAAAAAATATCATTTTAAAATAATATTTACAGATAATAAATATTAAAATATTGAACTCTTTTAACCTTAAGAGTAATTTAGTCAATAAACTAGAATAAAGTTATGCAATTTTTTATAGTTAAAGTAATGATAGTCTTTACTTAAATGGATATCCCTTAATACGATGATTAGAATAGATCTATCTTCCTACACGAAAAATAACATTATATGATGATCAACTTATATTTTCCTATACCTCGATGCCCTTGATTTCATGGATTAGATTCACTGTAATTGGATCACTATAATCCATCAACTACAACAATGATCAGGCATGATTACAGGAAAAAAAAATTATAAAATAAAACCACACGGACATGGATTATTTAGAAAAAACAACTCTATAAGGACTGATAATGAAATAGAATAAGAATTCAACAAATAAAACATTATAAGTCTTGAGTTATGAATGTAATATTCTTCAAACTCATCAAATGACAAACTATTTAAACGTGAGGATCCAACAACCTTATTTCCGAGTTTCATGAATGGACATAGATTGCTAGTGCTTGACATATATTCTGTAACTAAACGTATAACAAATTATTTGATTAACACCATTAAAGTGGTAAATATATTTTGTATGATAGAAAAATTAATTATATATTCAAATTATAAACATTGGATAATCTGATTGACTTTTCTAACTATTGTCTATATGATAATCATTTTGAGAGTAAGTGCAATATATCGAAACCATTATAAATCTGATAGTCAATAATTTTTTCAAGGTGATATATAAGACAAGAATCTATTATATGTTCTAATTAACGGTATATCAGATAATTAGTCATAGACTCAATTTGATGGTGGAAATAAAGAATGTAATTTTTATATTCATAATACATTATAATATTTTCTATATATGGTAAAATATAATGTTTTCAAAGAAACATACTAAACAAAATGGGATATAGAATGTTATTAAACATGTTTTAGGAATTTTTTTAATTTCCAAAATGAATAGAATTGAAATGTAATAAATAAAGCTTGTCACTCAACCATCTCCCTCTTTTTGTGAAACCAAAATTAGCAAAACAAAAAAGAAAAAATAAAATTTAAAAACTCACATTATTATTTTTATTTATAAAATATGAAGTTAATATTTCCAACATATCTCCCCCTATATTGGTAATAATTTTGAATATGCTAGAGTGTATTATAAAATTTCATCTGTAATGAATACCTCTCCCCATTTACGAAACATTCTTTTTAATAGGATAGTGCCTTAACATAAAAAAATTATCCCTATTAAAATATCATTCTAACCATTTATAAAAACATTTCCCATTATAAATTTGTTACCCAATTTTGTAAAATATTATCCCCCTTTGTTAAATGTTATCCCCATTTGTTAAATTTAATCCCCATTGTGATTTTTAAAAATAATGGGAAACAATCTGATGTTTCAGAAAATATTAGACAATGAAAACATACGAATAAATATTAAACTAACTTATTATCCATCCATATATAAAAGAATATATAAGAAATAATAATTTGAAATCATTCGTGTGGGATAAAATTGAATTAAAAGTAATTCATTATAAGAAATAATTCAAAGGTTTTCCAAAATAATTTTGACTGTTCAAAAGATAAAAAATCAATCGTTCTTTATCAATGTCTTTATGAGGGCCTTCATCTTCTATAACTCACTCAGATATTTATCCGTCTATATAACATTATTGTATACTGTATCTTTATTATGAACCTCTAATTTGAAACTATTAACTCACTGATATTGGTCTCTATTTTGATAACTAAATTAGATGGCTTAGTCATCACAAGTTTAGAGCCTACTAATCTTCTGATGAATACCTCACATCATTTATTTGAATTCATTATCATACTCAGTCCATTCATCAATGGAATATACAAATTTATCAATAAAAATTACTATATCTACAATTTTTGATGATAACATGTAAAATTATATAGTTTATTATAATATGAGTTTCTTTATTTCATCAAACTATTCATCATGGATAAGAATATTGTAATCATATTAATTATACCACATCATCATCTAATTCCATGATCGATTGTGATTATGTTAATTTTATTTAAATGTATTCAATTAAGATTAAATCAGAATAACTAGTTCAATTAAAACACTCATTGAATATGATTTACCACTAAGACTATTATAAATGAGTTGAAACCATATTTAAGGTTAGTAATGTATAGAATTGTTTCTTCTTATTTCTTGAAGACATGGAATATTTAAAAAAATGTTTGAGCTATCATTTACTCCACGTCTAATATATCTAGCTAAACCATAGGTAGTTTGTTTATGATGGTTCCAACATCAACATCCCTACATTTATTATCATCTTCATATAGGATTTATGAATATAAAAAACATCAATAATTACTACTTCCTTATTATATTGGGATTTTCATCATCTTTTTTCTTCAAATATTAGTCTTCTTATTAGTTAATTGAGGATTATTGTGCATCTTTTTCAGATTAAGACACATCATCTTTGGAACATCCTCTTTTTAAATCATTATTAGTCATGGAGGGTAAAATTTATGTAGATGAATATGATTCCAACGATTCCATGGAGAAGTGATTTTTTTATCCTCATCATATTCATGATCAAGATTATCCTCTTATTATAATTTATGATAAAATTATTCTTCAATGTATTCATATTTTTAGTCTCTTTTTTTATTCCTTTTAATCTCCTTCAATTTCTTTATAAACATTAGTATTATGTTCTTGGTCTAAATCCATTTCCTTTATCTGGATACCTTTTCACGCTATTTGATATTGTGAATGATCAGTGGATGATTTTGAACTGGTTCTCAAACATCAATCATTTATTTTACTTTTTAATTTTTATTTGGAATCATAATAAAAATAATAAATTATTCATTCAAACCAAACATATCTTTTGGTAAAACATCATTGGTATGAGATGTTAAAGGTACTGTAAATAATAAATCTATTTTAAATTATTTCAAAATAATGTATACTATTTTGGAATCTTGAATCTTATTCTTTTGTTTCATTCATTAATCTTGATATTCTAAATGATCATTATTTTAGATGATAAATTTAATTTCTTGTTTGGTATCAAATTGGAATTCTGAATCCGCTGACAGTTTTAGCCTTATGTTTCATCATTTTTTCTAAAACATTCTCTTGAATCTACATGGCTTATTTCTTAACCCAAAAGATAGGTATCTATATTTATTTTATTAATAAATTCTTTATATTTTCTTGATTTTTGTTCCACTTATGCAATGATATCAAAATTTTCTACAATTTTCATTATCATGGAATGAAAACTAGTTTCAATAATGAATCATATCGCCATTGTTGAGATAATTATTTTCCAACATTTTAATCAAATTTTTCTCTACTATGAATAACTATATGCATATTACAACCATAATTCTTATAAAAAAGGGAAAAAATTTAATCTTAATCATTATTGAGGTGGTTTTGATGTTCTCGACTATAATAGATGGAAATTAGACTGGATATATATTCCTCATTTTCACAGGATAATCCGAAATGAAAATATCTAAATCATTTAATGTATATAAGTATCCATTCATTGGGATCATTCATCCAAGTATACAAATAGAAATATCTTTGATATCCATATATAGTTATGATACTTTCCTTTATTTCCAATACTTTGAGAAAAGAGAGTCTTATACATTGTTCTTTTAAATGATAAAAGATTACTATGAAGTTTGTGAGAAGGGAAACATACTAATATATCTAGTAGAACTTGAAAAAGTCAAAAACTATTTGATTATACAACATATAACTTTTACCAAACATTTTTAAATGTAATTTATCTTTATCCTCCTCCTTAACAAATTAAACTGAAGCATTATATTCTGAGACTACATTTTGATAGTATAAATTGAAATCGTTATCCAAATTTTCCTTTAATGTTGATTCCAATAAATGGAATGAAGAAATATTATTGTGTATAGAATCCAATTTTTTTCACCATGTCCTTTCAATCATCCTCTCCAAGAATATATACAAAATAATATAATCTTTCAAAGTTTGTGTTGGATTTGGAATATGAAATCAGTGAAGGGACATAAATAATTTTTATAAGACTACGGGATTTAAAGGGCGTAAGATCGCAAGTGTAAAATCACTGAATAAATATTGTTCGAAATTGGGTGACCCACCCTTATATATACACTTGGTTTTATTTTTTTCATCCATAAGAAAATAAATGGTTGAAAAGAAAAAACATGATTTAATAGAAATACTCAATTAATGAATGATTAAAAAATTGAGTTGATTTCTTGTTGTTTTAATAATATTATTAGAGTTAGGATTAGTTAATTTATAAAACTTTTAAAAATTATGAAATAAAAAAAATTATTTCATGAAATTGAAATTATAAAAATAACAAAAATTATAAACATAAGTAATGAAAATGTGAAAAAACATAAAAGAATTGAAGATTACCACTTGATGTGGAAATATTAATTGATATGATTAATCTGTTCTCCTTTGTTTTTTTAAAGTATAAAAATTATAAAAATATTATAATAAAGTCTCATTATGAAAATTTTGAAAATAATTTGTATATAATGATTTCTTAATCCAAAAACATTGTGAAAAAATATTAAATTTATAAATTTTATAAATATTTATTTTTCCTCAAAAAAATATCAGGATTCTGCATCTGCAGTTTTTTTAAATATTTTTTTAAAATAAGAAAGAAAATTATAATAAAACTTTTAGAAAATTTATAAAACATTATGACACTATAATATTTCACAAAAATATAATTTTTTTTCAAAAAACATATGTACTCCCCCTTCAAAAATGAGTATCATAATGCATGAATATTAGAAAAAAAATAAGTGGAAAAGAATGATTACATTAGATTGATAATTACTATAATTGGGTGAATCTATTAAAATCTATCAAAACTAAAAGTTTTAATAAAAATATCAGCATATATTTTTTTCTTTCTGAAAAAATGTAAAGTAATTTGTTCTTTAACCACTTGATCCCAAAGGAAATGTTTTCTTATATCTTCATTATTAGATAACGATTTATATTCATTGTTTTTACAAAATGAAATGGAACATGTAATATCAAAAAGTGGTTGTGTTATTGTAAATCTCATGACATAGTCAGTGAGTGCGTGTTTCATCCATAAAACCTAAGCAAAATTACTCCCAGCTGCCACATTTTCAACTAATTGAGTGGAATGTGCAACTAAGAGTTATTTCTAAAATAACCATAAAACTACTTAATATCCTAATTAATGTCATGTTTCTAATGTATTTTTCTTATATTCATTCTACATCCACCAAATTTTTCATTAGATATTCTGTTTAGTTCAAAATAATTTCCATAATAACATAATAATCTTAAATCCATGGTTCCTTTTACATAATTAAAAAAATAAATTTCATGAATTTTTTGGGGATTTATTAATATATTATTTATATCATTCACATAATAGTACTAAAAACATGAAATATGGATGAATAACTATTATGTAATGTAAAATACATATCATAACTCTAAACATATTTTTACTAACTTATTACTTAGCCTCACCATGATCTAAAGTATTAGAGTTTCAAATAAGAGTACGAATGCTTTTAATATTGTTGTAACAAAAATTATTTAGAATATAATATTTATACATAGTTTGAAAAAGAAAATATCATTCTAGTTTTTCTTAAATTTGAAAACCAATCAAATATGTGAAATCACTAATCATACTCAATTAATACTCAGACATCCTACTATTTTCAAGAAAAATAGTTAAATAATTTTTAGCAAAATATAATATAATATTAGAAAGATAAATTTTTACAAACATAATATTATTATTTAATTATTTTATAAAAAAATTTGGCTTAAAATCTCCCTTAATAATATCATTTTCTAACAAAAAATATTTAATCTATCATACCAAGATCTAGGGACTTTTTTGTCCATATAAATAATTATTATGTTTATAGATATCTTTTGCGTGTTTTGTATTTTCAGAATTATGTTATCTTTCAACATAATCATCCTCCTACAAATATCTATTTATGAAATCATATTTCACTTCCATTTTAAATAGTTTGAAATTAATGAATGCTGTAAAAGATATTTGTATTCTAATCGCTTCATGTCATGATACTGAAGAATATGTTACATTATAAAAAATTCCATTTTTTTATTATAATCCTTAGAAAAATAAGATATTAATTTCTAAAAATTATTCCATTTTTATCATAGTTGTCTTGCAAAACCCATTTCAATACAATTATGGATGTTTCCATAGGTCCCTCATATGTAGTCCATATGTTGTTCTCATCAAAGAAATTTGATCTCATATTTCTTTGCCTTAGTCCAATACACGTCACCTAAATCTTCATCAGAATTATTAAGATCATATTCTGGTTAGAAATCAATATGTTTAATTTCATTTATTAAGGAACTTCTAGTCCTAACAGGTTGATCTACACCACCAATGATACCTTCACAAGGAAAATTCCTATGAAACAGTTTACTTCTTGGGTTCTCCAATGTATTCTATTCAAAATTCTAGAAAAAATATTCCTAAGGAATATCTGCAGAATTTAATTCTTGAGTTATTTTTTATTATAAAAAAATTAGAAATAAATTTGAATACTAGTTTTATGAATAATATCTGATGATATTTTTTGAGGTTTTTTGAAAACAAACGGATCGGATTCATCAAACATAACATGTATTATTTCCTCAAAAGTACAGTAAATTTATTTAAAAACCCTAGAATCCATAGAAATAGTATAATATCCTAAAAACATCCCTTTATCTTATTTGGGTGAAAACATATGGAAATTATATTTTTTATCCATGATAAAAAATATCTATAAAAAAATAAAATATGAAATTTTTTGTTTTCTTCATTTCACTCATAGAGAGATTGATTAAGAAAATGTCTAATTAAAACTAAATTGATTGTATAGAGTGAAGAAAGAACTACTTCATATATAAATTATTTATCAAATAAATGTTGACTCAACACGGTTCTAGTAATCTCTTGAATAATTATCTTTCTTATTTTAACCTAACCATTCTCCTAGGGACACCTAGGTGATAAAAACTATAGTTCTATACCATTCTAACTAAAAATTGTTTCAAATTTAGAAGTTAAAAAGTCATCACCATGATCACTTTGTATAGTTAAAACATATATGTTTTTCACTTTTTAAACTTTGGATACAAATGTTTTAAAATAACTCAAGTATACATATTTTCATGATTGAAAATTAAAAAATTTAGATCTACTGTAATCATGAACTAAGGAATTTATATAGTATTTTCCACCAATAATTCAAGTTTTTTGGAGCATATAAGTTCATGCCCACTAACTGTAATGTAAAAGAATTCAAGACACCGTTAATCTGTGAAAACAAGGATTATGTTTCTTATAATATTGAAGAGGATCACATAATTATTTTGTATTATACATCTCTTCAAGTAAATCCTTAAAAAGTATTTTCTTAGTCATATTAGATAATATTCTTTTTTATAGTGTTCTAACGTTCTATGAAATAACCAAGAATGATATTCTTTTTCCCTAATTAAAGGTAAGCCTTTTATTTTAAGGACATCTATGTTTACTGTCAAATTGTTATCATGACCATTACTTAAAGAATAAATTAATTATTAGAACTATGTAGGAAACATTTATAATTCTAAAATTCCACAGCGTAAACTTAATCATATAATTGAATTATGAATATAAGGTTTTTCTTATGATCAATAAAATATGGAATTTTAAATAATCGTGTTTCTATATATAATAACATTACAAATTCTGATAATATCTCCTTGAGCATTATCTCTGAAAATAATTTGAAACATTTCATATTGATTTTATTGTTGGAGAAATATTTGTTTCCAGTCATGTACCTATAACTTCCACTATCAATTTACAAAATACATTTATTATTTGCACTATACGGGTTTTCCTAAAAACAAAAATAATATATTTTAAAAAATCAATACTTCAGGGGTCTCATATTGCTAAAGAACAATATATTAGGTCACAAATATTTTCAACCATTTTGGGTTTATAGAAAATTTGTTTCCATATAAAAATTAGATTTATTAAATCCATGATATTTTAGTTTTTTAGGAAAAACAATTTCCAATAACCACCACTTTGATACATAGTGTAAAAAGGTTCACATTTAGGAAAATATAAATTATTACTAAAAACATGATTTTTATTTGTAAAAACCATTTCAAACAATTACCATGAGGTCTAATTTTTGTATTCACTTTTTTTAATGTTTTTCATACTATTGGAAAACATTGATAAAAGTTTCATAAATCATGAAATATTTTTTTTTGACAACTAAATTTTTATCCTCATGAGTATTCTTATTAAAAGTATATTTTACATGTAAATGTTTTTCTCCACAAAAACATTATCAAATTCATTTTAAATGTTATATTTTTGAGAATTATTGTTATCAAGATGTTTATAAAGATATGATATTAGATATGTCAAAATAGTAAATATCGATTCAACATTATCATGTCTATCATCAACTTTATAATTTCTTAAAAATTATATTAATTTTAATTTTCTAAAAGTCTCAGAAATATGTAATTTTTCTAATAACTAAGATAATAATTAACTTATAGTAAAGAAGATTCTTCATTAGAAGATGTATAAATGTTCTTATCATGATATTTTATACGTACATGAATATATTTATGTTATTTTGCAGTATATTCTTATTCCACTGGACTGTGATTTACAATGGGTACATTATGAAAATTTCTAATGTTCCTCTATCTGAAACATTCTTTATCAGAGTAATTTCTGAATAATTTTCCCCATATTCAATATATATTTTGGAAGAATAAATAACATTCTTTTCATTATACATGTAATACTTCTTTTCATTTCTTTCTTAATTTCTTTTATTTATATATTTCCTTTTCATTCTTGTTTAATATGATCATACATTTATATCATTTATGTATTCATAGAAAATATCCTCATAATATTTCTTCTCACCCTTATCAATATATCCTTTATTTTAATGGTATTGAAAATATATCTTTTCTACTATATTATTCATCTTGATAAAAGTAATTTATAACTAATTTACTAAATGTTATAATGCACCAAAATCTAATTAGTCACCTTTTATTTGAACTATAACCAATGATATATTCTTTTTTTCGGATCACATTGATTTATTTGAGCCTTATGATTCTTATTTTTTTTTTCTAAAAAAACATTCTGAATCATCTATTGTTTATTTTTTTACCCAAGGGTTCAGTATCTACATTTTATTTTTTGTTAACTTATTTATATTTTATTGATGATTATTCCCTAAATGCAACACCATAAAATTTTTCTTCAATTTTCATTATCATGGAATCAAAAACATTTTTCATTTTTGAATCATGTCGCCAATGAAAATATAATTACATTCCCTGATTTGGATCAAATTTATTCTCTTGTTTGAATAATTCAATACACTTTATAACCACCAATCTTATTAATGTGGAAAAAAATTTATTCCTAAACATTATTGAAGTGGTTTTGATTTTCTCCACCATAATAGAGGGTAAAATTACCAGATATATCATCCTCAGGATCAAAAGATAATCCAAAATGAAAACAACTAAAAAAATTAATGTATATATATATATATATATTCCTTGTGTTAGGATATCCTTGTATCCAATGCGGAGTAAATTTGTTATCCATATTAATTGGTGATACTTTCTTCACATTCCCATATTTAGAGATAATAGATTCCTTTACCTTATTGCAACTAAATTTTACAAGATTATTAGGATATTTGTGAGAAAGGAAACATGCATCTCCATGAAGGAACCCAAAAATGTTAAACACTATTCTATTAGAAAACTTATACATGTTACGAATAATTAAGAAATATACCTTATCCTTACCATCCTCCTTAACAAATTAAGATGAAGCATAATATCATGAGACTATATTTTGATAGAATAAATTGAAATATTTATTTGGCTATTCCATTCAAACTAATTCCCATACATGGAATAATGTAATATTATTGTGTTAAGAATCTTATTTTTTAAACCACATCCTTTAAACTAGTCTCTCTTGTAACATGTACCACATGGAATAATCTTTCTTGGTTTCCATTGGATTTGGATTCTGAAATTGGTGAAGGAACATTACGAAATATTTTCATTCTGAGGGACTTGATGAATTTAGGATCCCATGTGTGAAATCACTGAATATATTTTTTTGGGACATTGGGGGACCCACCCTTCTATATTAATTGGGGGTGATGGTTACACATCTATAGGATAATCAAAGATTTAAAAGAAATATAACTCCCATTGACAACCAATATTCAATTAATTAATGTTTTAAAAATTAATTTGAACTCTTGATGATTGAAAAATATTAATTAGAGTTACAATCAATTAAATTATAAAACCTCAAATAATTTTGAAAAGAAATCAATGATTTAAAACAATAGAAATTATGAAAAGAAAAACAATTATAAACTTAAGTAATGATATTATGAAAAAAAACATAAAATAATAATAGATTAACTTTTGGAGTGGAGAGATTCATTTAAATTATTAAGATTTCCTCCTTAGTTTTTGTAAAGTAAAAAATGAAGAACATTTTATAATAATCTGTTATTAAGAAAATTTTCAAAAGAAACTGAGTATGATGATTTCCTAATCTGGATGCTTTGTAAAAAGAATTTAATCTAGGAATTTTATAACAATTTCTATGTCTCAGAAAAATTTCATGATTCCTCAAATAAAATTTCCTATAAAAATTTTGAGATTTTAAATCTAATTATAATAAAACTTTCTAAAAAATAATTTTTATAAGATAAAAGATTTTTTAAAAACATAAATTTCTTCAAAATGCATATGTACCCCCAACCCCATCAAAAATGAGCATCATAATCCAATGACACTAGAAAAAATTAATTAAATATGAATGATTAATTTTCATGGACTATTACTATATTTGGGTTAATGTCTTCCAATCTATCATAAATAAAAGTTTTTGTAAAACTATTAGTATATTTTTCATCCTTTCAGACTAAATTTAAAAATCATATATTTTTTACATGTGTGATCTGAAAAGAAATGTTTTCTTATATCTCCATTATTAGAGAATAAGCGATGGTCTGTGTTTTTACATAATGAAATATAACATGAAATATCTAAATTTGGTTTTGTTATAGTAAATCTCATTCCATAGTCAGTGAGTGTGTGTTTCATCTATAAAACATCAGCACAATAAATTCCTACTAACACATATTTATCTTTAGTTGTGGAGAGTGAAACTAAGTGTTATTTCTCAAATAACTACGACACTAAATAATCATCTAATAAATGAATTGTTTTGGATTTAATTTTTCTATCCATTCCACAACAACCAAATTCAGAATCATGATTTTTTTTAGTTTAAAAACATTTTTAGAAGAAAAATATAATCCTTTATCCAAAGTTCCATTACAATAATGAATGAAATAATTTTATGGAATTTTTATGGTATTCATTTATATTTTCTAAATATAATTCACATATGAATACCAAAAACATCAAATATGGATGAATAATTATTATGTCATGTAAACTACATATTATATATCCTAAAATATTTTGATCAGCTATTTTTAGCCTCATTGTGATATAATGTATTAGAGGTAAAAATAACTGTACTAATACTTTTAGAATTGTTGTTAATAAATTTCTTAATAAAATATTTTATATACTTATTTTGAGATTGAAATGTTCCTTCAAGTTGTTTTTTAATATGAAAACCAATAGAATATGTGAACTCACCCATCTTTCTCATTTCAAACATAGACATCATAAGATCCAAAAAAGTGTTATTGATTTTTTAGTTGAACCAAATATAATGTTAGCTTCATGAAGTTTTACAAACTTAATATTTTTATTTAATCATTTCATAAAAAAAGTTAGTTTTGAATATCCTTTAATAAAGTGGTTTTGTAAAAAAAATCTAGTTACTCTATCAATCAAAAATCTAGGGACTATAATTTCTACATATAATGAATTTTTTTTATTTATAAACATATTCTTGTGGTTTTTTATTTTCAAAAATTAGTGGTTATTCTACATAAACATCCTCCTAAACATATCTATTTAGAAAAAAATATTTTACTTCAATTTTAAATAAATTGAAATTAAATAATATTCCAGAAGAAATATGTATTCTAATAAGTTAATTTTTGGATATTGGAGAATATGTTTCATCAAAGTTAATTACCTTTTTTGATAATAATCCTTGGAAAGAAAATCCTACCTTAATTTCTAAATAATATTCCATTTTTAGAAAAATTTTCTCAAAAACCCCATTTCACTCCAATTGTTAAAGATTCAATATCTTTGTCAATTGTAGTTAAGATGTTATTCCCCTAAAAAACATTGAACTCATATTTAATTGCCTCAATCTAATACTCATCAGCTAAATCTTCAAAAAAATTATTGAGATCAAATTGGTATAAGCAATCTATATGTTTAATTTCATTTATTAAGAAACTTCTAGTCCTAACTGGTTGATCTAAACCACCAAGTTTACATTCACTAGGAATATTCCTATTAAAAAAATAAATTTGTGGGTTTTAAAAAAATTATTATTTGACTATAGAAACAACATATTTTTGAGGAATTTCATCAGAATGTAATAGTTGAGTTACTTCCTTATGATAAAAACTATCTAAATATATTTTAAAATAATTTTTAGGAATAAGATATGAGGATTTTTGTTGATTTTTGTTGAAGATAGAGGGATCAATTTCCTCAAACATAAAATATAATATTTACTCTATAGTACAATAATTTTTTTTAAAAAAAATATACGACTTAGATGTTGTGGTATAACCTAAAGATTTACCTTCATCATATTATGTTGAAATTTTTTGTGTGTTATATTCTCTATCCATGATAAATAATTTTCAACCCAAAAAACTGAAGTATGAAAATTTTAGTTTTCTTCAGGTCCAAAACTAATAATAAGGTTTATTAAGAAAAAGTATAATTAAAACTAAATTGATAGAATAGATTCAATTACTAATAACTTCATCCAAAAATTATTTATCAACTAACTGTTGACTCGGTATGGTTCTGATAATCTCATGAATAATTCCCTTTCTTATTGCAACCACACAATTTTCTGGGGACTTATAGCTGTGATAAATTTTAGTTCTATACCGTTCTAACTAAAAAAAGTTTCAAATTTAATACTTCAAAATTAACCAACTTGATCAATATGAATTTTTGAAAAAATATGGTTTTCACATTTTTAACATCAGTAATAAATGTTTTCAAATAACTCAATTCAACATATTTTCTTGATAGAAAACTGACCAATGCATATCTACATAATCATCAAATATGACATGTATATAGTATTTTCCAAAAAAAATATTATTTTTTATGACCAAATAAGTTCATGCACACTAACTGTAATGTTGAACAAGTTAAGAAATCATTAATCTAGCTAATACATGGCTTATATTTCTTACAATATTGAAATGGGTCACATACATTTAATGTATGAAACATGTGTCAATGTAGATACTTAAAAAGGATTTTCTTAGTCATATTTGATATTATTTTGTTATATTGTCAAAGCCTTCTATGTAAAAACAATGAATGATCTTCTATTTCACCATTGAAAGGTAATACCTTTCTCATAAGGTCTTATATTTTTTTTGTATCCATTATCATGACCATTGACATAACAAATAAATTAATTGTTGTGACTATGTACTAAAAAATTATAATTTCTAAATATCACAATGAAAAAATAATAAAATAATTTAATAATTAATATATGGTTTTTCATACATCTGAAAAAATAATACATTTTAAATAATAACTTTTCCATGAATAATAACATTGCATATTCTAATAATCTGTTCATGAGCATTATCTCTGAAAATTAATTTGAGACCTTTAATATTGATTGTATTATGGGAGAAATATGTTTTTACAATCATGTTACTATAAATTACACTATAAATGAAAAAAAAATACATTTATTATTTTTATTATCTTTATTTTCCTATGAAAATAAGAATATAATTTCAAAAACAATACCTTATTTGGTCTTGTAATTTTAAAAAACAAAATATTTTGTAACAAATTGTATACTATTTTTTTTTATTTTTTGAAAAGTATTTTCCTTATAAAAATATACATTTATGAAATCAAAGATATTTTAGTTTTTTTAAGGAGTATTTTTTATTGACCACCACATTGAAACATAGTGAAAAGGTTTGCTTTTAGGAAAAAATAAACTGTTACTAAAAACATGGTATTTTTATGAAAAAGTCATTTAATACAATTAGCATGGGTATAATATGTTTATATATTTATTAAATTTTTTCATTACAAGTGGAAATCATTGATAATAGTTTCTTCAAAATATAAATTTATATTTTTAGTTTTTCAACTAAATTCTTATGCTCATCAGTATCAGTTTTAAAAGTATGTTTTCCATTTAAATTTTATTTCTCAAAAACAACTTTTTCAAAATCATTTGAGATGGTATCATATTAAGAATTAATTTAATCAAGATTTCTATAAAGATATAATATTTTATATTTTATAATTTTAAATATCAAATCTACAATTTCATTTTATCTTCAACCTTATAATTTTTTTTAAAATATAACAATATTCATTTTTACAATGTCTTGGAAATATAGAAACATCATTATAACTGAAAAAATAATTATCTTCTGGTGAGGTAGAGTCATCATCAAAAGATGTACAAATGTTGTCATCCTGAAAATTTATACTAGCATGGTTATTTTGAAGTGCTTTAGTAGTATACACCTTTTCTATTGGAAAATTATTTACAAAGTGTGATTTATAATAAAAATTAATGTTCATATATTTGAAACATTAATTATTAGAGGAAATTTTAGATACATTTCCACCACATTCATTTCATCATTCAAAAGATTTCATAACTTTATCCCTATTATAATTACAATTTTCTTGGGCATTTTATTCTGAATTTATTTCATTTCTATATTTCCTTTTCAACTTTGGTCAATAAGATCAGACATGTACAACATTATTATATTCGTAGAAAGTAACCTCAGAATATTTCATGTCACATTTTTTCCTATGACCTTTATTATAGTATTATTGAAAACATTTCTTTTCCAGTATATTATTCAACTTTATCAAAATATTTCAAAAATAATCCTCTTAATTTTCTAATCCACTAAACTCTTGTGAATCAATATCTAGTCAATCAATCACCAATGAAATATTATGTGTTCTGGATCCCCTCGCATTTCTGATCCTTTTGTTTCATAATTTTTTTCTCAAACATCATCCTGAATCATTGTTTGATTATTTTTTTCACTCAAGGGAGATGTATATACCATTAATTTATTATTATATTCATTATATTTTCTTTATTTGTGTGCCTTTGATGAAACACCATGAGATTTATCTACAATTTTCGTTACCTTGGTATCAAAAATGTGTTTCATTATTTAATCATATAGCCATTGATTAAAAATTTATTTTTTGTCATTTGAATAAAATTTATCTATAATATGAATAACATTATACAACAAACAACCATCATTCTTATGAAATAGGTTAAATTTTAAATCTTTAACATTATTAAGGTGGGTTTTGATTTTCTCCATAATAATATAAGGAAGCATGTCCAGATATATCTTCCTCATGTTCGTAAGATAATCCAAAATGAAGACATATAAAACATTTAATTTATATTAATATCACATTTCTAGGACTAGATATCCTTTCACCTAAATATTAATAAAATTGTTTTCCATATTCAGTTTTGATATATTCCTTTTATTCCCATATTCGATAAAAAGAGAGCCTTCTACCTAATTCCTGTTAAATGATACAAGATTATTAGTATGATTGTGAGACAGGATACATGCTTCTTCATCTAAAGGAAAACAAAACAGTCAGAAAATCTTATATAAGACAACTTATACAATTTACCAAACATTGTTTAATATGCCTTATCTTAACCATCCTTATTAACAAATTTTTTTAAAGCATAATATTTTGAGACTACATTTCGATATTATAAATTGAAATCATTATCTGGATTTTCCATTTAAAATGATACCCACACATGGAATGAAGTAATATTATTGTTCTCATAATCCTATTTTTTCACACCACATCCTTTCAATCATCCTATCTAGGAACAAATACGCATATTAAAATCATTCTAAGTTTCCATTGGGTTTGGATTCTAAAATTAGTGAAGGGACATAATGATATATTTTCATACAGAGGTATTTGAAGGGTGTAGTATCATTAGTGTAAATTCATGGAATAAACAATGTGGTACATTTGGTGATACACCCTTATATAAGAACTGGGGTTATGGTTCAACATCTATAATATAATCAATCGTTGAGAAGATAAATAATTCGATATGAGTACCAATATTCAATAGATGAATGTTTTAAAAATTAATTTAACCCCATGATGTTTTTTAAAAACATTTGGTGTTAGGATCAATTAAATTATAAAGACTTTTAAAAAAGTTGAGAAAACAATAATTTCATAAAATTGAAATTATAACAATAACTACCATTATAAACATATGTAACAAAATTATGAAAAAATAATAATAATAAATGAGTACCTTTTAGAGTGGAAAGATTCATTTATATGATTAATCTGTTCTCCCTGGTTTTCATAAAAAAATTGAAACATTTTATAATAAAGTATGATTTTTAATTTTTTAAAAATAAATTGATTATGATGATTTTTTAAGTAATAAATATAATAAAAAAATTTCAATCAATGAATTTTACCAAAATTTCTTTGTCTAAGAAAAAATAGCAAGATTTCACATCTGAATTTTTTTATATAAATTTTGAGATTGAAATGATAATTTTTATAAATTTTTTCAAAAAAGTAAAAAATTTATAATTATATAAGAATTTTGGAAAAGATATATTTTTTTATAAAACAAATATACTACCCCCACCACCCTCTTATGAATAATAGAATCACAATTCAAGGGCATTAAAAAATAAGTAGATATGAATTGTTAGCTTATATTTATTATTACATGATTTAGGATAATGTATTCTAATATATCAAAATTAAGATGTTCAGTGAAAATATATAGATTTTTTCTTGCATTGTGATGAATTTAAAAATATTATCACCTAAAGTTGGTAAGGATATTTTTTCTTATATCTACATTATTAGACAATGAGTGATGTTATGTGTTTTAACATAATTAAATAGAACTTATAAAAAAGGTGGTAGTGTTATAGTAAATATCATGCCATGTTCAAGGAGTGTGATTTTAATTGATAACACATGAGCACAAAATCATCCATAAGCCACATATTTAGATTTAGCAGTGGAAATTGAAACTATATTTTTTTATCAAATAATAATGAAACAAAATAATCTCCTAATAAATGACATGTTCCATGTATAATTTTTATATCCAACATACATCCAAAAAATTCAAAATAAAATATCATTTTTTAGATAAAAAATTTTCTAAATGGATAGAATAATCATAAATCCATAGTTCCTTTAATACAAAGAAAAAATATAATTTTATAGATTTCCCAGGGATTCATTATTATTTTCCTTATATCTTTCACATATGAATATTGAAAACAACAAATATGGATGAATATATATTAAGTAATGTAAACTAAATATCATTCCTCTAATTGTTTTTTGATAAAAATGTTTTGTATCCACGTCATGACCTAAAATATTTGATGTACATATAGGAGTACTAATACTTTTAGTATTTTTGTAACTAAATTTTCTTAAGAAGATATTTTATATACTTATGTTGAGATATAAAAGTTCCTTCTATTCTTTGTTAAATTTGAAAACCAATCAAATATGTGAACTCACCCATCATACTCATTTCAAACATAGACATCATAAGATCCGCAAAAAAATAGTTAAATATTTTTAGCTAAACCAAATATAATTTCAGCAATATAAATTTATACAAACAAAATATTTTTATTAAATTATTTTAAAAAATTTGGTTTTGAATCTCTCTTAACAAAGTCTTTTTGTAACAAAAATCTCATTAATCTTCCTTACCAAGCTCTAGGGACTTTATTTGTCCATATAAAGAATTTTTAAATTTGTAAACATCTTTTTGGTGTTTTTTATTTTCAAAAGTTTGTGGTTGATCAACATAAACATCCTCATAAAAATATATATTTAGTAAATCATATTTCACTTCCATTTTAAATATTTTAATATTAATTAATTTTATTTAAGAAATATGTATTCTAATAGATTCATGTATTGATACCGGAGAATAAGTTTCATCATAAATAATTAACTTTTTTATCTAAATTCTTAGAAAGAATTTCATCTTCACTTATAAATATTTTTCCATTATCATCACATTTTTTATGATAAACCCATTTCAATCCAATTATGGATGTTTCTGTAGGTCCTTCAACTGTAGTCCCAATTTTGTTTCTATCGAACTCATTGTTCTCATATTTCATTACATCAATACAATTCTCATCACATATAGCCTCATCAGAATTATTAGAATCTAATTGGGATTAGAACTCTATAAGTATAATATCATTTACTAAGGAACTTATAGTCCAAAATGGTTGAACTACACCACCAATGACACTTTCATTAGGAAGATTACTATAAAACAAATGAATTATTGAGTTCTAAAAAGTAATTTATTCCAATATAAGAAAAAATAATCCAAAAGAGTATCATAAAAAACTAATTCTTGAGTTATTTTCTTATGAGAATAACATTATAAATAATCATGAAAATCAGTTTCATGAATAGGATCTACGGAATTTGAATGAGGTTTTTTTAAAACAAAGGGATGAGTTTCATGAAACATAACATGTGCTATATCCTCTACTGTACAAGAAATTTACAAAAAAACACTATAAGATTTTGAAGTAGTGGAATAACCATAAAATTTCACTTAATTATATTTTGGTGAAAATATACGCGAAATATCTTATCTATCCATGATAAATAATTTGCAACCAAAATAACTGAAATATGAATATTTTTGTTATCTTCAATCGAAAATTAATTATGAGATTTATTAAGAAAATGGCTAATTAAAACATATTTGATACTATATATTGAATTACTAACTTATTCACCCAATAATTATTTATCAACTAGCTATAGACTCAGCATGGTTCTAGTAGTCTCTTGAATAATTCTATTTCTTATTTCAACGATAACATTTTTTAGGGGTTCTTGGTGGTGAAAACATTAGATCAATACCATTAAAACTAAAATATGATTCAAAATAAGAATTTAAAAATTCACCACCATGATCACTCTGAAAAGTTAACATGGAGAGGTTATTCTCCTTTTTAACATTGGCTACAGATGTTTTAAAATAACTTAAGTGTAAATATTTTCTCCATAGAAAATAGACCAATGTATTTCTAGTGTAACAATAAAAAATGACATATATATAGTATTTTCAAACAATAATTATAGTTTTGAAGACCAAATAAGTTCATTCACACTATGTTTAATGCATAATAAGTTGAGACATCAATAATCTATGAAAAATATGGCTTATGTTTCTTACCATATTTAAAATATCACATACTTTTGAATTATTTTACAAGTGTTAAAGTATATCCTTAATAAAATTTCTTAGTCATATTAGATAATATAATTTTGTTATAGTGTCCAATTCTTATATGATATAACCAATAATGATCCTCTACTTCTCTAATAAAATGTAATCCTTTTCACATAAGGTCTTATATGTTTAGTGTGTAACAATTATCACGACCATTGACATAAAGAATAAATTAATTATCGGAACTATGTACTAAAAATTTATAAATTATTAGGATCATACCGTGAACTTTATCAAGTAATTGAATTATAAATATATGTTTTTTATGACTATCAAAAAATATGGAATTTTAAATAATGACATTTTCATTGAAGAATAAAATTACCTGTTCTGAGAATATCTACATGCACATTATCCACAAAATTATATTTCAACCTTTCTTATTGATTATATTAATGAAGAAATATTTGTATCTATTCGTGTTCCTAAAAAACCACATTCAGTGTAAAAAATATTATCATTTTTTTACTATCAGAGTTTTCATTAAAAAAAACTATATTTTCTGAAACTAAGGATTCTTGTGTCTATTATTGACAAAAAAACAAATTACTAGGTAACTATACATTTCCAACATTTTTGTTTTGTTGAAAATTCATTTTGTTTTAAAAATTAAAATCATTAAATCCTAGATATTTACCTTTTTAATGAATATTTTTTTTACAGTTCCCAGAACATTGAAACATAGTTAAAAGTGGTTTACATTTAGGAAAAAAAATAAATGTTTACTCAAAAAATGTTTTTTATTTGAAAACCACATTTCGAACAACTATCATAAGGTATAATTTGTTTATACATTTTTTCAATGATTTCTTTACTAGTGGTAAACATTGATAATAGTTTCGTAAAAATATATCTTTATATTATTAGTTTGATAAAAACAATTATCCTCATCATTATCAGTTTTAGAAGTATGTTTTCCTTGTAATTTTTTTTCAAAAACAACTTTTTTCAAATTGATTTGAAATTGTATATTTTTAACAAATATTTTTTCCCAAAATATTATAATGATATGTTATTTTATATGTCAAAAGTTTAAATCTATAGTCTAACTTTTCATGTTTATCTTCAATATTATAATTTAGTAAAAAATATAAGAATTTTCATTTTCTTAATGTCTTGGAAATAAGGAAACATTATAAACGATTTATCCTCTTATAAGGAAGGTTCTTTCTTCTGAAGATGTATAAATTTTCTATTCATGATAATTAATAATTATATTCATATTTTTATGTTATTGAATATTATAACCCTATTCCATTGGACAATGATTTTACAAGGGTACGTTTTGAAAATTTCTATTGTTCCTCTATCGAAATAATTTATTATCGAAGTATTTTCAGATTAATTTCCCCAACATTAAGTCCATGTTTTAAAAGATTTCATAAATTTCTTCCCATTGTACTTGTAATAAATCATGGAATTTCTTTCAAATTTTATTTTTATTTCTATCATTTATTTTTAACATTGGCCAATCTGATTAGACATGTATAACTTTTTTAAATTCATTTAAAGTAACCTCACAATGCTTATTATCACCTTTATCCTTATGAAATTTATTATAAAGGTATTAAAAATATTTATTTTCCAATATATTATTCAAATTTATAGAAATAGCTTCTACCTCATTCTTTGAATGTTCTAATTCACTAATATATGATGAAACTTCTTTTTTCTTCGTTGAATATTTTACTACATATTTTGGATATTTATCCTTTTAAGGCATAAAAAAATATGAATAAAAATTAACACCTCGATTTTTATTTTGTTATTTATTAAAATATATTTTAATTCATCCCTCATACCATGTGATAGTACCCATAAAATCATCATACAATGAATAGTTAAATTCCTTAAATCATACACTCTTATCCTTTTTGATTACCACACATTGGGAATTATATCAACAAAAAATAAATTAAAATCTAAATATCTTTACCATTTTCTCCATGAAATTATTAAATATTTATTACTGTCATGAATCATTGATGAATCATATAAATTTAAGATCTTGGTAAAAAGTAAAATTTTTGGTAATAGGCTCTAAAAATGGATCTCCTTCATAAAATTGGATATACAAAAATGTTTTATATATAATTTAATCCAAATAAAATTTTAATCTTCATAGGATTATTTCTAAATATAGATATTCCTCTTTCTATAACAAAATAAAGTATTTTGACTTTATAATTCAACTAATTTTCCAGTTTCATCATTAGTTTTAAAATAATTACTTTCATTGTAAAGAATCTTGTAATTTCTAGTAGGCATTAGAAAAAACTAAACTCGAATTTTGATAAAAAAAATTACTCATTCGATCTTTCCAACATTTATTAGAAAATTCTCAACATTATCTTTTTCATGAATAAATAATTAACTCAAGAACCCTCTACATTTTTATTGCAAAACCAGCTCCTCCATAGTTTGTTAACAATGTTTCTTATATCTCAAGAGAATAACATTTAAAACATTATTAAAATTCTCTTAAATATATTATAAATTTAAAACTACTAATTATACCATAATCATGAATATTTATTTGAGTTATGGGATATGGGATATTGGATAAGATAATGAGATTGGGAGACTTGAGTGAAGACTAGAAAATAGAAAAATAAACATTACATGCCATCATAACTGAACAAGATTGTAAACTATATACCAAATTAATAAAGAGATGTTACTTGGGAAACATATATTACAAAAGGAAAAAATTTATCACAATTTACTAAACAATTAAAGTAAAAAAGGATCCTAGTATTTTAGGGATGAGAGATAAGGGTTATAACCCCACACCCAATAGATTGACTGAATATTTTAAATAGTAAATATTGTGATATTAATTATTTATAAATGTGTTCAACAATGAGATTATCAACAATTGAAATATCTCCACATAGTGAGACAAATATTCTTAAACGCCATTAATATTATCCCATAATAAAATTTCAAATTTTTTTGATTAATATTTGGCATGTGGAATGGAAATTTTAATGTTTCTAAATTTTCATAAATAAAAAATAGAAGTTTTATCAAATTAGGAACTAAATTTAAGACCATACAATAAATATGAAAAAATAAATGGTCATTGATTTTTTAGTTTTTTGTGATGTTTTTTACTAGACCTATATTGATATTAATAGGAACCCAAGATGAATTTAGTATAGTGTGATGCATGTTCTCCGAATAGATGAAATATTTCATGATTTTTATTAATGTGAATGTGTGGGTAAAATTTAAATTGGATAAAATGGAATAATTTTATTTGTATATATTTCTAAGAAAAAGAGTTATTAGAAACAATCATTATATATGTTTCTCACATTAGATAACCCCACAAAAAACCTATTAAATCATAATTCACATAAGTGGAGCTACGTTGGTGTCCCACTATCTAGTTAACTCCTCATCAAATTTCACTCACATGATATGTTTTTATTAAAAAAAATATATAATTATCACCCCCCAATATTATCTTAGTTATCCATATGTTCATAAATTCTAATAACTATAAACTAAATTCCCACATCCCTAAATAATATATGAAATAAAGAATATCCTTGGGGCCTATTTGTTCAATCTAAGAAGTGGAGAGTGAAGAAGTTAAAAATAATGATTTAAAAATGTAAATATCACAATACCATATACAATATAATATAGTTTTAATGATTCAGAAGAATTAAATTTCTAAATAAATCTATGTATTATTAACATTGAAGGGTGGGAGAAGTCTAATTCAATCATATATAATTAGCAATGTGATATCTCACTGGGAAAATTAAATATCCTAGTAGGAAATATAAAATTATAGTCAAATATCTCCACCACAATTTTATTGAGTCACTATCCCTTATATTAATAATAATAAATGTGGATTTATTATGTCAAGTATTGATAATTATTCATGAGAATATGAAAATATTTATCTTTTAGAGGTTAATAACACGAAATCCCTTGGAATGGATGAATAAATGATGTGTTCCCTTAATTGAATAATATTCCTTCTTCATAATCACATATTGTGTGTTAACTATATTCTCACATCCCCTTTTAACTCAATTCAAACAATAAGTGGTGAAAAATATTCCTTAATATTATTGGTCCTTAAATAGATCCATGTGAAATAGAGATGAGATATATTATCATGATTTTTTTCATTGAATATATCTAATCTAAAATTATAACAAATTTATAAAATGTTTACATCATCTGTTCTTGAGAGAATAATTTAACAATATCATGATTATCACATATCTACATTTAGATTGTACAAACTAACATACAAAGTCATTTTCCTAAAATATATCCAAGGATCTATCTCTTATATATAATATTATTTTCTTAATAATTTATCCCAAAAAATATATAATTTTATGGTTCTGCCAAAGACAACGAGAATTTTATCATCAATATTTTACATTAATTCCATAAATTACACATAATATTGAATATATTCTTAGTAACAAATGTAACTATCATTTTTATAACAATATATTATATTAAATATATGGTATAGTTTTACTAATATAATTTATTAGGGACCAAAAATATTTTATTTTATAATTAATATCTAGGATATCAGATTCTGGATGATAGAAACTACATATTTTATAACTAGATAATGATATCTATAAAATAAATATACGGAATTTAGTAGATAGAATAATACAATTCCCATTTTTCCAATTAATAGTTAAACTTTTTTGTGTGGTTAATGGTAAAATTGTGGGAGTACTGATAGTGTGAAAAGTATACTGGTTGTAAGAGTTTATTTAGACACGTATTTTTTTAATACTGATGAAAATGAAGAAAAGATCCATTGAGAGGAAATCATGTTATTTTTAGTTGATATAAATATTGGTTTCTGTTTTTTGGGTCTACTATATTGAAATATAGTATTTCTTGTGATTTATAGTACTTTTAAGCCATTGTAATCATCATTTCTATCATTTATTAAATTATAGAAATAATCCCCCTATGGAGTATAACACATGTAAAATCCTTGATAATATGTTTTTTATTTTTTATTTCATTATTATTTTTCATTTAATAATTCATGAATGTGTGTGTTCAGGGATTTGGAATTTTTATATATAGGATTAGATGTGTTATATTCAATGTTCTTTATGTTTAAGATTGGATTAAACCAACTATATTTTTTGTTCCTTCTTTGTTCATTAGAAATTATTTTGGTTTATTACCATATGTAATATGTGAGGGAAAAAATTATACTATTGCATCAGTTAGTTCTTTAAATGGTCAAACCCTAGAGAAGGTTACTCAGATATTGGGTCAGTGAAATCATTATACTCTTTTCCAAGATTGGTAGTTTTTACTTATAAGGCCCCAACCTTAAACCTTACTTAATCGTGAGTTAGTACAAGATTACAAATTGAGGATCTTTTCAGTTTTAGAGTTTTAGAGAATTATATCATAAAACTTGCATTACATTCCACATTTAAACCAATTGGTTACATAAAAGATTGTATTCATTTTTCCCATCAATGGAAACATATTTAAAATAAAACACAGATTCTTTCTTGACACTTCCTTGACACTATCATCATATCATGTACCCTTCCCTTGACCTATGAAAAACATTTCCAAAACTATGGATGAGCATAAAAATCGCAGTAAGGGGTATAAAAATATGGAAAGGAAACATGAGTTCATGTATACATAAGAATGAAATCATACACTACCCATAAAACATAAGCACTTTAACATACCTCATAAAATCATGAATAAATCATAGAAATCATAAGACATAAAAGTAACTTGAGGTATTCATAACTTTCTTACGTAGGTCTTAACCCTCTTGGTTACGTTTGGAATACCCACCACAATATATTCCCTAAATCTCTTCGGAGAAAACTTAACGTTTCACTCCTTCACGTTACCCAATGCATTGGAGAGCTATATCGGGCTCACCCGCCCTTAGTTTATCACGGAACCACCCATTTTAATAACAATTACCAAGAACCATAACATAAACATATCACATAAAACATGCATGAAGGAAACATAACATTTCTACATTTCAATCAGAATATAACATTTTAGGATATTGAAATAATCAATCCATTTTCAAAATCCATTTAAAATATATTTTTGAATCAAAGTGTCCCATACAAATTTGAACCTTTTAATGGAATTATAATTTTAAAACATTAATGTCCATATAAATAAATACTGAAAACCATCTTGAAAACATGGACATTAAAGATAAATATTTAGAATAATAAATCTTTAAAACATTTAAAACGATATTTTTGTTAAATAGTTTTTAACAAAATGAGAGACTCTTGAATACAAATAATAGCGGAATAACATTTAATCCGAACTTTATTATATCATGAGAATAAAGGGATTAATGATATAATATGTCAAAGGACAGTATACACACCATATAAGAGTGAATTGGTGCATAACAACAATGAAGTCTCAAAAGAAATGTAAAATGAGATGAAATCCATTATAAAGAAGGTATCCTTAAATTAAGGATAAATCAATCTCATAATTATGTGTGGAAAATATAAATAAACCCAATATAAGTGGATATTAAGTGTAAAACAATCAATTGTTATTCACACATATTCAAAGGATGACATATTCAATAACTACATGTTGAACCCAAAGAAATCGAAATAGGGTTAAGAAGTTCCCTTGGTAAAATTTGACAGCCTAATGGCGTCACAGAAAATCTTACAAAAAGGGTTGATGAGAGAGATAAAGGGGATCTCATCACTTGGACATAAAATTTACATAAATAAGGATATATAATAACATATCCCAACATAATATTATGTGAACTAAAAAACATAACAAAAGAAGTCTTTTAAAAAAAGGAGGGTGAAAGGTCACCTTTCCGAGTTGGGTAACGTTCGAAAAGTACACCCCATGGAAGAAGGGTCATACAATGAAGATGTAAATACCCATAAATGATATTATACTACACAAAGGGTATAATAATGGGCAGAACAGACACCACTCAAAGGAAATAGCGGCAAACTTAGCATAAATGTCACGGGAATAAAAGTGAGATGAAAAATCCCTTACAAAAACTCGGCAGCCTAACGGCGCCACTTAAAACTTCCAAAAATGGATTTATGAGATAAAAAAGGGTCTCTAATAATATGACCATGAAAATTAATGTATGAGTAATATAAAATAACATCCCCAAACATAATAAAGATGAGCTTAAAAGAAATGACATAAAAGATAGTACTTAAAAAGAAAGAGAGAGGTTAGATCTCTTACGAAATTTCGGCAGCCTAACGGCGCCACTCAAAACTTCCAAAATGGATTGATGAGAGAAATTGGGTCTCTCATCATATTAACAAAATAAGTACAGTAGGAGTAATATAAAAGAACATCCCAATCATAAGAAATATGAGCTTAAAAGGAATGACATAAAAGTGTACTTAAAAAGAAGGAGATGAGTATAATCCCTTACCTCGTGTCCGACTTGACTCGATCGTTCTTTAACATCCTGAATAATAAACATGAGTTAATTTATACTTCCTTAAGAACCTTTTTTCAAGTTCATTATTACTTTTATATCACTTATTACCATGTTATAAACATTGTGTAACCATTTAAGTTAATAATGTTTGTTTTGTCGACATTTGGTTCTTAAGTCGAAAGTGGACTTCTTACAATTACATGTTGTTCATGTGGTCAAAGGTTCATTATATCCAGAATGATATTCATTATTTGGTTATCATATATATCATATATATCCATAATATACACATATTTATAATATTACATAATCATTTAGGGGTAAGAAATGAAATGCACCGTTCATGGAGACGGTAAGCCATACGTACGCATGAATGCTACTTTCATTTCTATTTCGTATTTTATAGAATGGAATCATAATCATATAAAGGTATATTATAATTCCAGTATAATATAATATATAATACCATTAATTACATCCTTTATACGTCCCACAAATGGCATTAACGAATCAAATCACTTTGAGGGGGCGGTAGTCTGCACTTCCTAAAATGAAGATATCACGTTTACTCATAATGGTAACCATAAAGGATATGCGATAAATGAAAAATAAAAAAGATTAAGTACAAAATAAACCTATTATACATAATATATAAATACAGTGACATCTTATGGTCCACTTTTTATGGTTTTAAAAGAATATGGAACAATCATCGTTTTGTGAGGCAGAAAATCGCCAATCACAGAAACAATATGTTCTTTAACCATTAGATGAAGGTGTGTGTATGTGTAGCTCGAAACCTTTTTATAACAACATCCTAGTATATTGAAGATACTGGTGTTGTTAAAAAGTAATGAATAAAAAGATTTTAGGGGGTTGGAGAAGCACAATAAAACAAAAGGACTCAAGTTAAGACATTACCTTAAAATCGGGTAACACCCTTTGGTTTGAGCTCAAAGGCTTACATGGGAAGACATATTCCCAAAGAAAGGCTTCAAGGAGTAAGAGAGGGATGTGGAGAGAACAAATGGGCAGGGTTTGTCTGAGAAAAAGGCTTTGTATGTGTGGGTAAGGAGGTAGAGATGGGGGCCTTTTATAAGAGGAGAGGAGGGGCACTCTTGGAAAGTAAATAAATGCTACTTTATTTTAGAATGAGTTTCAGATTTTAATGGTCCCACATTTATGTGTTTCGAGGATAAGGTGATAAAGGTTCTAAATACACCCATCCAATAGGTTTTGGACATGTTTAGGTCTTAGATTTTACATTATCTTTCCATTTTATTTAAATCGTTAAATAATGAGGTCATCGCTGCATCAACATGATGTCATAAATAATTTAATTTATTTAATGTCTAAAAAATATTAAAAAAATACTAGGAAATATTTTTATATTTCCAATTAATATTTATAGTCAAAAATATGACTTGTATTACCCCATGTGAAAATTGTTTTATTAAAACATCTCATGTTTGTGTCATTTTTACTTTAACATTAAATAAAAAGTTATTTATGTCATTTTCCAAACAAAGTGGCTCCATGCGGTCCCCAAGTTGAACCATGGATTTTCATGGTCGGCCATGACACATCCAAAGAGGGTAGGACATGTGTCTAGGTCATTTCATTTTATTAAAACATTATTCTTACCTTAAACTACACTAATTACCTCTAATCGCGATTAAAAACTTAATAAGTTACTAGTCACCAAAAAATTATTTTAATCCCATTGAATCACATTTTACTTCTTAATGAAAACCATTTATGTCGGATTTTTGAAATTCAAAACACAAAGATGGAAAAATTTCATTTAAACGGAAAATATGTTTTTATAAGTACCACTTAGTGGTTTCACTATTCATCAAAAATTGAAGTTTTTCAGAAAATTACCAAAAATTCTACCTAAGATATATTTAATATTCTGAATTCAAAAATTATTTATATTTTACAAAATTCAAAACATATAAATTTCATTAATTAATTTAATAATTAATTCCCGCAGTCAAAACAAATAGCGTGTTTTTATGAAACAAAATGTATCAAAAGATTGACACTAGTTTAAGTCCGATTTCAAAGTGAAATTAATTCCAAAGACCACTATTGGATTAAATGGTAAAAATATATTCTAATTTCACTTTAAAACCAATTCAAAAGATAATCTAATCATATAAATAAATTAGATTAAAATGAGGTTTTGAATTAAAATACAACAATTTTCACTATTCATTAAAAATTGAACTTTTTCGGAAATATACCAAAAATATACACAAAGTAAATTTTGATGTCCCAATTATAAAGAAGAATTTTATTTTCTCAAATATAACACATAAAATTGTCACAAAGTGGATTTAAAATAGGTTCGCCATCAAAAGGTGGTTAATCGACCTTTTAAGGAATATTCGAATGTTTACGCTTAAAATTGGATTCATTCGCATTTTTAATCCTCTAACATTTATTGAAAAAAGTAAAAAAAATTGAAAAACATATATAATCATTTTTTAGTTAGTTCTATTCATTCACGCCATCACAACAGCTAGTCGTTAACTACCATTTAAAATAATATTATTTTATTATTAGAGTGCAACGTAAGATTCCCATGAAACTCATTATTGTGTGTTGGGTACGCCATCGAGCATAGCGTCCCATTTAAAGTTATATTAATATTTTATTCAAAAATATGGATAAATGTGAAAATATCATACTCTTTATTTACCTGGGGTGTTACATCCTTCCCCCCTTTTGGGAATTGTGTCCTCATAATTTTAAAATTGGACTTGGAAACATCATTGGAAATCCCACATTGGAACAAGAGTCGGTAAAACAATCACTTTAAAAAATAAAGAAATATAAGTACAAAGGTCACCAGAGTTAACCCATACTAGGATTCCAAGTATGAAAATATGGACATGGAAGAAGAAAAACAAAGGGTTATGCTCTGATGGAGAGTGATAGTAAACATGTCTAGGAGAAAGTTAACCACAGGGAAATCACAAACCTGTGATGGGTTAAACGGTATTCAATTCCCCAATAGGAAAAGTTAATAGACAACATTTTTGTTTTAAGTTACTTTTTATTGAGGAATTTATTCATAAGGAAACATAATCATTTATCATGTTGACTTTCAACTTTTACTAGATTCCTTAATCAAACTCATATTTTCTCCAAAAGACGTGTATTTAGGAAGAATTGTTCGCATTAAGAGTACTATAATCAATTTCTAGAGAATCACCTAATCCACAATAGAGAACTATATACATCCCATGTCTTTAGACTCTAACAAAAACCAAAACCAAAAAGGTTAGTACAAGATCAGATAATCTAGAAAAGGATAACCCTTTATAAAAATAACTATTCTTAATCTCCAAAATTTGTCCAACAAAACCCAAAGTTCAAAGAGGACAATTCGATAAACAATTTGCCCATAAAAATTCTTAAATGTAAACCAAACTAAGATTGAAACCCAAATATTTAAATGATTTAGTCACATAATCTTTAAAGTTAAATCGTAACATTTATCTCCAAACAACATCAATTGCTCTTAATGTCTCGTATTGAAATGTAATTAACCTAATCACATATCCTCCATGATAGGTTAATAAATTTCCATAGATAACACAAAATCAACTTACTCATAATTCATAAAATCATATAACTAAAAATAATCAGTCAAACTAACCAAGGACTTCACGTAGTCCAGTGGTAGGCGATAAATACCAGTCGCACATTGGTTGTGGGTTCGATTCCCGCAGCTTTGTCCGATGCAAAGGGTTGTCACACGGTCTGCGTGTTTTCCTTTTTCGAAAATTATATAATTCTCAAATAATTTCCAAAAAGAGATAAAATCATTAAAAATAACCATAACATAATTTAACCTCAATTTAATCTCATGCCTTTCACTTCCATCATAACATATAGTAACCCATAATTACCTCAAAAGTAAGGATCATATAAACCCAATTGGTTCTTTATAACTATGTCCACAAAAGAATAGATAATTATTCCTTGAATAAAATTTTCATATATTAAACATCAGGGTTACACATACTATAAAAAGTCTTCTAATGTAACCCCATGATCAAAAGAGACTTAATACACTTATGAATTTCACCATAACTCTTGAAGCCCTTATATGTTGACTTCTTACTCATTCAACATTCTGCATGATCCATTAACCATTCCTTTCCAACTTATTCTGAAATAGTTCTTTCCTACAAACAAAATCATGAATCATATCCTAAGATTCCAAAATAGGAAAACAAAAGTTATGAAATAATCCATACCTTTGATTGGTCATTGTCAGTTTCTTCATCCTCAATCGGAATGGCATTAGGTATTGGAAAATGAATATTTGTACGATCATGGTGATCCCATTCTCGAAACTTCTTCATAGGAAATGTGTTTTCATAATGACCATGCACAACACATTTAAAACATTCAATTGATCCCTCAGAAAGAACTTCTTTCCCTTTCCTCGAGTCAACTGGATGCTTCCTTTTTCCATGGCAGTTTATTTCTTTATGACCATCATTTCCACATCTATAGCATATTTCTGTCCCGTTGAAACATCTTCCTAGGTGTTTCTTCCCACATCTTTGACACACAGGTTTTTGAACATACTTACCTTTATGATTATTACTCGTAGTTCCGTAGGGATTTGTTTCTCGCATATATGATTCCTTATAGAAATCACCAAGGTTTAGGTGGTCAATCATGAATCCAGATAGTTGGTTGAGGATAAACACAAGATTTCTCATTGCAGCTCCCATATCATTCAGTTGCATACTCAAAAAACTGTCACAGTTTCCTTCACATTCACTGTTACTTTGGTGCCTGATAGATCCAGCCATTTACTAAAACCAAAAAGGTCAATGTGAGTACATCAACAAAACCATCATGTACTAATGAGGAAGATAAAAAGTAAGATATACTTAGTCACTCACTTTATCTAAATCATGGACTCTTCCTGAATTCCTAACCATTATGGTAATGTCATGTATTCTTAAAGAATACCCTAACCTCTAAAGTTATCAAACCCGACCTCTTATACCAACTATAAGGCCCCAACCTTAAACCTTACTTAATCTTGAGTTATTACAAGATTACACATTGAGGATCATTTTAGGTTTAGCGTTTTAGAGAATTCGATCATAAAACTTGCATTACATTCCACATTTCAACCAAGTGGTTACATAAAATATAGTATTCATTTTTCCCATCAATGGAAACATATTTAAAATAAAACATGTATTCTTTCTTGACACTTCCTTGACACTATAATCATATCATGTACCCTTCCCTTAACTTGTGAAAAACATTTCAAAAACATGGGATGAGCATAAAATGCTCAGTAAGGGATATAAAAATATGGAAAAGAAACATGTGTACATGTATACATAGGAATGAAATCATACTTTACCCATAAAACATAAGAACTTTAACATACCTCATAAAATCATGAATAAACCATAGAAATCATAAGACATAAAGGAAACATGAGGAATTCATAACTTTCTTACATAGGGAGTAACCTTCTTGGTTACATTTGGAATACCCACCACAGTATATTCCCTAAATCTCTTCGGAGAAACCTTAACGTTTCACTCCTTCGCGTTACCCAATGCATTGGACAGCTATATCGGGCTCACCCGCCCTTAGTTTATCACAGAACCACTTGTTTTTATAACAATGCTGAAGAACCATAACATAAACGTATCACATAAAACATGCATAAAGGAAACATAACATTTCTACATTTCAATCAGAATATAACATTTTAGGATATTGAAATAATCAATCCATTTTCAAAAACCATTTAAAAGTGATTTTTGAATCAAAGTGTCCCATACCACTTTGAAGCTTTTAATGGAATTATAATTTTAAAACATTAATTTCCATATAAATAAATTCTGAAAACCATTTTTAAGACATGGAAATTAAAGATAAAGATTTAGAATAATAAATCTTTAAAACATTTAAAATGATATTTTTGTTAAATAGTTTTTAACAAAATGATAGACTCTTGAATACAAATAATAGCAGAATAACATTTAATCTGAACTTTGTTGTATCATGAGAATAAAGGGATTCGTGATATAATATGTCAAAGGACAGTATGCACACCATATAAGAGTGAATTGGTGCATAACAACAATGAAGTCTCAAAAGAAATGTAAAATGAGATGAAATCCATTATAAAGATGGTATCCTTAAATTAAGGATAAATAAATCGCATAATTATGTGTGATAAATATAAATACACCCAATATAAGTGGATATTAAGTGTAAAACAATCAACGGTTATTCACAAATATTCAAAGGATGACATATTCAATAACTACATGTTGAACCCAAAGAAATCGAAATTGGGTTAAGAAGTTCCCTTGGTAAAATTAGACAGCTTAATGGCGTCACATAAAATCTTACAAAAAGGGTTGATGAGAGAGATAAAGGGGATGTAATCAATTGGAAATAAAATTTACATAAATAAGGATATATAAGAATATATCCCATCATAATAGTATGTGAATTAAAAGACATAACAAAATAAGTCTTTAAAAATGGAGGGTGAAAGGTCCCCTTTCCGAGTTGGGTAACTTTCGAAAAGTACACCCCATGGAAGAAGGGTCATACAATGAAGATGTAAATACCCATAAATGATATTATAATACAAAAAGGGTATAATAATGGGCATTACATACACCACTCAAAGGAAATAGTGTCAAACATAGCATAAATTTCCCGGGAATAAAAGTGAGATGAAAAATCCCATACGAAAACTCGGCAGCTTAACAGTGCCACTTAAAACTTCCAAAAATGGGTTTATGAGATAAAATAGGGTCTCTCATAATATGAAAATAAAAATTAAAGTATTAGGAATATAAAATAACATCCCCAAACATAATAAAGATGAGCTTAAAAGAAATGACATAAAAGATAGTACTTAAAAAGAAAGAGAGAGGTTAGATCTCTTACGAAAATTCGGCAGCCTAATGGCACCACTCAAAACATCCAAAATGGATTGATGAGAGAAAATAGGGTCTCTCATAATATGAAAATAATAAGTACAGTATGATTAATATAAAATAACATCCCAATCATAAGAAATATTAGCTTAAAAGGAATGACATAAAAGAGTGTACTTAAAAAGAAGGAGAGGAGTAGGATCCCTTACCTCGGGTCCGACTTGACTCGATCGTTCTTTAAAGTCCTGAATAATAAACTAGAAGTAATTTATAATTGCTTAAGAACCTTTTTTAAAGTTCATTATTACATTTATATCACTTATTACCATGTTATAAACATTATGTAACCATTTAAGTTAATAATGTTTGTTTTGTCGACATTTGGTTCTTAAGTCAAAAGTGGACTTCTTACAATTACATGTTGTTCATGTGGTCAAAGGTTAATTATATCCAGAATGATATTCATGATTTGGGTATCATATATATAATATATATCCAGAATATACACGTATTTATAATATTACATAATCATTTAGGGGTAAGAAATGAAATGCACCGTTCATGGAGACGGTAAGTCGTACGTAAGAATGAACGCTACTTTCATTTCTATTTAGTATTTTATAGAATGGAATCATAATTATATAAAGGTATATTATAATTAAAGTATAATATCATATATAATACCATTAATTACATCCTTTATATGTCCCACATATGGCATTAACGAATCAAATCACTTTGAGAGGGCGGTAGTCCGCACTTCCTAAAATGAAGATATCGCGTTTACGCATAATGGTAACCATAAAGGATATGCCATAAATGAAAAATACAGAATCTTAAGTAAAACATAAACAAATTATATATAATATATAAATATAGTGACATATTAATGGCCACCTTTGAAGGTGTTAAAAGAATATGGAACAATCATCGTTTCGTGAGGCAGAAAATCGCCAATCACAGAAACAATATGTTCTTTAACCATTAGACGAAGGTGTGTGTAAGTGTAGCGTGAATAAATCTTATAACAACATCCTAGTATATTGAATATAGTTGAGTTGTTACAAAAGAAATTAATAAAAAGAGTTTAGCGGGTTGGAGAAGCAAAATAAAACAAAAGGACTCAAGTGAAGACATTACCTTAAAATCGGGTAACACCCATTGGTTTGAGCTCAAAGGATTACTTGGGAAGACTTATTCCCAAAGTGAGGCTTCAAGGTGTTAGAGAGGGATGTGGAGAGACAAAATGGGAAGGGGTTGGCCGAGCCAAAGGCTTTGGATGTGTGGGTACGGAGGTAGAGGTGGGGGCCTTTTGTAAGAGTAGAGGAGGGGCACTCTTGGAAAGTAAATAAATGGTACTTTATTTTAGAATGAGTTTCAGATTTTAATGGTCCCACATTGATGTGTTTCTAGGATAAGGTGATAAGGGTTCTAAATCCACCCATACAATAGGTTTTGGAAATGTTTAGGTCTTATATTTTACATTATCTTTCAATTTTATTTAAATCGTTAAATAATGTGGTCATCGCAGCATCTTCATGATGTCATAAATAATTTAATTTATAAAATGTATAAAAGTTATAAAAAAACTACTGTGATTTAGGAATGATTTTTATCTTTCCAATGAATTTTTATAGTCATAAATCTGACTTTTATAACCCAATGTAAAAATTGTATTAGTAAAACATCTCATGTTTGTGTCATTTTTACTTTAACATTAAATAAAAAGTTATTTATGTCATTTTCCAACCAAAGTGGCTCCATGGGGTTCCTAGGTTGACCCATGGATTTTCTTTGTCGGCCATGACACATCCAATGAGGGTAGGACATGTTTCTAGGTAATTTCATTTTATTAAAACATTATTCTTACATTAAACTACACTAATTACCTCTAATCGCGATTAAAAACTTCATAAGTTACTATTCACCAAAAAATAATTTTAATCCCATTGAACCACATTTTAATTCTTAATGAAAACCATGTATTTAGGATTTTTTAAATTCAAAACACAAAGATGGAAAAATTTCATTTAAACGGAAAATCAGTTTTTATAAGTACCACTTAGTGGTTTCACTATTCATCAAAAATTGAAGTTTTTCAAAAAATTACCAAAAATTCACCCTAAGCTATATTTGATATTCCGATTTCAAAAATGATGTGTATTTTACAAAATTTAAAACATATAAGTTACATTAATTAATTTAATAATTAATTCCCGCTGTCAAAACTAATAGCGTGTTTTTATGAAACAAAATGTATCAAAAGATTGACACTAGTTTAAGTCCGATTTCAAAGTGAAATTAATTCCAACGACCACTATTGGATTAAATGGTAAAATTATATTCTAATTTCACTTTAAAACCAATTCAAAAGATAATCTAATCATATAAATAAATTAGATTAAAAAGAGGTTTTGAATTAAAATACAACATTTTTCACTATTCATTAAAAATTGAACTTTCTCAGAAAAATACAAAAAATTTACACAAAGTAAATTTTGATGTCCTGATTCTAAAGAAGAATTTTATTTTTTTCAAATATAACAAATAAAATTGTCACAATGTGGATTTAAAAGAGGTTCTCCATCAAAATGAGGTAAATCGATCTTTTAAATATTATTAGAATGTTTAGGCTTAAAATTGGATTCATTCACATTTTTAATCCTCTAACATTTATTGTAAAAAGTAAAAATATTTGAGAAACATATATAATCATTTTTTAGTTAGTTCTATTCATCCCCGCCATCACAACAGCTAGGCGTTAACTACCATTTAAAATAATATTATTTTATTATTAGAGTGCAACGTAAGATTCCCAAGAAACTCGTTGTTGCGTGTTGGGTACGACATCGAGCATAGCGTCCCCTTTAAAGTTATATTAATATTTTATTCACAAATATGGATAAATTTGAAAATTTCATACTCTTTATTTACCTGGGGTGTTACATTACTAGTCATTACCTTGTCCATAATATGTGATTTAGGATTTAGTGTATACTTATTCATTTCTAGGAAATTTTCATCGGATGTTGGTAATGTCATGGTGGAGAAGTTTTATAGAATATAATTTGAATTATGGGAAATACATATGTTGTATTTTATAATGTATAAGTATTCTAATATATTATTTATTGGTACCATGATGGAATTGACTAAGAAGGAAGAATTCTTGATGATGGATAATAAAGTCCTTGAATTAGTATATATATAATTTTCCCAAAATGAATTTTAATATAAAGGAAGTAATAAATTGTTGGGAAGTTATGATGTCCCAGACTAACATTCACGAGAGGTCAACCATAAGGAATACTGGTTTCATTCTATAGGGGATGTATATAAATTCGATGTCAGAAGTTAAACAATCAAGAAAAAAAATAAATATCTTCAACGTGAAAAATAGTGTTTTTGATATAATGAAGGTGATCAGTATAGATCTATAGTGTCCATTTTTTTCATTCATCCCTTCCCAATACTAAGGATATGATAGTTAATGTTGTAAAAAATATTAGGCGTAAGACAAGAATTATGCTATCAGATGTCAGGGGCATGACCATGAAAATTTAGCATAAAATTAAGTGCATACAATAATATTATGGAATACCTATATCATGGAAGAAATATGGATATCCACAATAAATAAGCATCCTATAAAAAATAAATGGATGGAGAAGTCAATGTAAGAGTATCTTGGTGGAAGGTGTCCCTTTATATTTGACAAGTTGGATAAAAGGCTACGTAATGAAGTATTGTAATGATCAAAGAGTGAATTATAAAATATATTTTTATTTATGTGGATATAAGTATATTATATTGGAAGATATGAGTGATCTGTTATAATGTGTCTCTTTACCACCGGAGTCATGGATTATAGACTCTGGATTTTCATTTCAATGAATATCTAGTAGTATAATTATGAATAAGTAAACATATACAAGAGAAAAATTCATCTTTGAGATAATTAAGAAGTATAATATTTGGGAATTTTTTAAATTTATGTTCATAAAATAACTGAGTGTATGTTAGAGTTGAATTTCTAGTGAAACATTATAGTATAACATAAAAACTGAATTTCTATTAAATATTTTTAGGATGTGTATTTATTAAAAATATTTATGGATATTAAAAAGAATATATAATTTGGTTACATGTTTTTTTCCATATGAGTGAGGGATGAGTTGTTTTAAATCTATAGGGGATTACAATGTATGATATATGAAATATAAATAACTACCCTAGTGTTATGGAATAATATACTTGTTTGCATATGTGAGAAGGAATATAACTCATCACCCATACATTTATGTTGAAGATTATTATCATATAATGTTAGAAGATCTAATATAATATATATAGAAATAATAATTTTTTTCTTTATAAATTGATGATATGGAACATAAGAACCTAATGTTAAAGATTGATCATACTTATGTATCGGGGCTATCTTCACAAAAATCATAAAGAGGGTCATTATTCTATGTGACATTCATCGATGATATTTCATAGAATGTGTGCATGTTATTTCCAAAAAATATATCAGATGTGTTTAGATCATTATTCATATAGAGATCATTGGTTAAAAGGAGAGAAGTTATAATCTAATGTTCTTATGGTATGATAATGACGGAGAATATAATAGTATGGGGATATAGATTCTGAAGGTATAGATTATCATAGAGTTTAAAAATTCTATAACATTTAATCTAAAATATATAAATGAATCATGGTGAGGAATAACTAGATCATAGATGCAAAAAATGAATTATTATAAATCATTAAAAATTCCCCATAGTTTTAGTATATAATAAATAAATTATGTGAAAAACTTTTTCTATAGGAGTCCCCCTTTTCTATTTGGATATCATAATCGGGATGTTTATTTCTCTCGAAATATGATTGATTTTACCCATCTCAAAGTCTTTTATTCACTTTCATACATTCAAATTAATAATAAAGAGAGGGAAAATCTTGATGATACACCATTGTAATGATTCATTATTGGATATATAATCAGTAAATTTTAATCTTGACTCTATGATAGTAACTATTAAATTATTTACAAATGTCACCATGTGATCTTAAATTAATAGATCTTTAAAACATCGTATTTTAATAAAACATAATCCATGATTTATTAAATAATGGTACAGATTTCAAATACCATAATATATTTGTCCTTTTGTCTTTATTAAATTGCGTTCATAACTTAATAATAATAATAAATGATAGAATAAATTGTTGTAAAAAAACTGTAACATTACCATAAAATACAGTGGTCTTCAAATACTACATGGGATAACCTATTGGAATACATAAGAAATAGGTGATCTATTAAGATTAATAGTGGTACTATCATATAATTCTATAATGAAATTAACAATATTTAGTAAATAATAATATTGAGGTGAAATAAAAGGGATGAGAAATAGAAACACTATCATCAAAATAAATATAATATAATAACCGGAATGCAATATGGTTATGTGGAACAACATAAAACAAGTCATCATATATATAATTAATATCTAAAAATATTTAAAACATAACATATTGTTCTTATGATAACCTTGAATTGAATATAAATGGTATATCATAAAAAACATTACCTAATTCATTGGATGTATATATAATTCCATGACCACCCATCACAGACATATCATATACATAAATAACCATGACACATTGATCATCAAACGTAATGGTGTCATTTATCAGTTTAAATTCCATGATCAAGTAGTGTTGATTATATAACAGTAATTCCATAATCAGTGAAGTATTCTTATATCTATTTGTATTCCATTGATTGGAAACGGATATGGGTAATCACTAGACAAATGATTACCATAGTAAATTGTTGGATTATTTTGGCAGCATAATGGTGTATATAATAATTTAGGGAATTTTTTAAGGAGTTTTAAATGTGTATATATAAACATTGAAATCTTAATTACAATAATTCATTTTTGTATGAACATATCTCAGTATGAAAAATTGGAAATCTAAATCTATAATATACAGAAGATGGCAGAAAATGGAGGAGGGGAAGGGATTCCCTTACCTTAAGAGGGAGCCTCAAAATACATTGTATGACCTTCCAAAAATAATGGAAAACCCATGAGAGTGATCTGAAGAGTTAAATTTAGAGTAACTCCAAATATAATTTTTTTATGTAATGTAGAATGATAGGTTGGGTGGTTTTCATTGAAAAAGAGAGGTGATTTTTTTTATGAATTTCTAAACATAGGTTTTAGACTCTATATGAAGAAGATAAAAACCACAGGCCATCCCACATTTTGAGCCCAATGATTAGTCCAAATAGTTAGGTTTTTCAAAATTTTATACGTATAAGAACATAAATCCTTAAAATTAAACCATAATTTATGTTTAAGTGAGTCATGTTCATCAATAATTACTTTAAAAATGATGATATATAATATAGGTTTTCTGAGGACTCATTAATTGTTTATAAATTTAATCAAATAACATATTAAATAATTTATTTTTATGTGGAAACATAATTTAATTCATAAATACATTTTTATTATTGAATAAAACACTCTTTATATTATATGATATCATAATTCATAACATATATTTACACCATATTTGTGATTCATCCACAAATATGGATGTCCATAAAAATTAAGAATAATTCTAAACTAGATTTTTTTAAAATAATTATTTCGAAAATAATATTTATTTTGTCTAAATAAATATAAAAAAAATAAAATTACTATTTTAATAAAAAAATCACAATTTAATGAAACATACATTTTTTCTATGATGATAATAATTTATGTCCATTATCCCCACCAACCATTAAATTTATTATTAAAGAAGAAGAAAAACATGTAGCATAAGTGAACTATATGGGTAAGAACTTTTGAAGGCTAAGAGAATCCCCTATAAAAATGATGGAACCCATAGTGGGAAGACACCCTAGTTTGGAAAAATATGTAAATTCCGAATCATTATTATCTATAGAATGATGAAAATCATCAAACTCATTACCCTCAGGCCAGACATAGAGAACCTTGATGTGGGATAGGATCAATCATATGAATTTGGGAATGAGATATGTGGATGTCCAAGGAGGTTTACTCAATCTGAGAATATTTTTGTGATGTATGTGAGATTCTATTTCCACCAATGAAAGATCAATGTTTTCCTCATGACACATGTAAGGAGTAGATAACACAACATAATATATTTCTTTGAGGGAATCCAAACTACCATAAAAAGTTGGGAAATTAAGGATTATCGAACCATTTGGATCCCAGACCAACCCACATCCTTGCATAGTACCAGAGATTCATGATCAATAAGCATTAAGTTTGATTATTGTTTCATGGGGAAACCACTGAACCCACTACCCGTGAATTCCACCGCTATCTGGGATTAAATAAGAACTCTTCTCTATGACCTGACCATGTTATGGTGAGTCCCAAAAGATATGGATAAGGTTTCCAAATCCATGAGAAGTATTTTAGATATTAAAATAATACATGTATAAGGAAATATGGTACCTTTATGATGGTCAGTATTCCACACTGACTATACAGTCCAGTTGTCAAAAATAATAATTGTCATGTGAGCCTTCATTACATGATCGATAACCTGATATCCCTAAATACAATGAAATGTGAAGGTGTTCCCAAATAAATCCTTTAATGGTAGATCATAAAATGATATAAGGGGTACCCAAATTGTATTCTTCATATCACTTTCAATAAAGAGATGAGAAGCAGTCTCATTATGGGTGTTCTTATAACATGATCACTGTGACACCACAAGGATCCCCAAACACTTGATGTTATCTTCTATGGGACTAGACTTCTTTCTATCATGTAATTTATTGAAGTTTTACCTTGGAGGGGTATCTTGGTGCAACAATAAACCCCCCCCCCCCCCCACCACATGGATCAACATCATCACTATTCAATGAAATTATACTGTATTCCTTTCTCGAGAATGTACCTCAATAAGAAGTTGTAACCAAATAGCAATCTTGATTAGAGTTTATTTAAATAAGGTTGAATATTCTACAATGATCGAAATCTAATACTACAGGCATGTATTTTGGATAAAAACATACTTGATTGAAAGTCATTATCATAGTATGGAAACCAGGAAAAGCATTTTTGAACCCGTACAATTATGAAACCCAATGTCGATATGACCTCTTTCAAAAAGGCCTCAAGTTTGGAGATGATGTCATGAATAGAGATAGTGGATAATGAAACATTGAAAGAATAGTTTTGAACATGTATGGACTATTTCATTACAATATTTTTTATCCTTAAACCTCCCCCAAATAGTGTTGTGATTAATGATTTCCACAGAAAACATCTCATGTAATATATGAATGAAAGACGAATGATTTCTAACATTATTCTTCCCTCCACCACTAGTCTATTCATCATTTTCAAAGAAATCTAATGATATCTCCCTTCAAACTGGGCATCCCAAATAACATCCTATAATATTCATTCAATTCATTCTGATAAATGAAATGGAGATCTATAATGAAAATAAAACATCTAAACAAGAGATCTCTAAGGAAGTACCCCATGAATGCGAGAACTCTAAGAATGATGTTCCATTAAACACGATAATAAGATTCATCCATGTCAATATTTATGGAAATATTGAATCCTGAGTTCATTAAATTTATTTCGATGAACATTTCATGAGATAGTATGATTTCCCATATAATGGATTTCTCTTAACAAACCAATGATTTTTATCTGAGATCCATCTTGGGAAATTTTTAAAAGGGCTCTTGTTGAACCCAAAATCCAAGAAGTTATATAGGTATTTTCATATACATATCAAACGAAAATGATGGATCATGTTTGGATCCCTGATTTTTGGAATGAGAACTAGTGTGGTGGCACACTAATCTCATGGAATTAATCATCATTTTATTAAATCCGAAATCATGGCCACATGATCATTTAAATATAAAAACCATAAGCCCTTATAAATAGTTCCTGGAATCCGATCATAATGTGGAATACTCTCATGATTAAGATTCCATACTGGCTCATGAATCTCCAAATCATTCAGAATGGAATAAAAGTGTAAATAACCAAAGTTAGAGATGCATCATGTAATGGAATAAAAAATCACATCTTGGATGACTTGGTTTTCTTCTTACCCACATGGATTAGGGCATGTAAGAAGAGATTTGAAATATGATTCATCCATACCTCCTATCACCTCAAAATAATCTACATATAATCCATCATTACAGATTATTTTTGTAGAAGATGTGGTGATGTTTCTCATTAATAGGGTCAGGAATGGAAGTTTTATTGAGGTCTCCTTCTCTATTCCAATGAATTTTGGATTTCTATTGATCCAAATGTTCATTCATTAAGAAAATTTTAGAAAACAATACTCTTATGAATGGATAAATTTGAAAATATTTAATCATTCAACATAATTTTTAGGATAAATTCTACAAAGGAAATATTCATTCTAAGATCCTATAAGACCTGAATATGAGAGGAAAAGATATTATGCAAAAACATGAGATCATGACCATGTCTTCTCAATTTATTCTGAATATACTCCCAAGGCCACCCATATAAGGGTTTGATCCACACCACACTAAAATACCAATGAATGTCTGGATTAGGAAACCATTCATGGGTAAAGAATTTGTGATCAAATTCTAGATTATATGGGGAAATAGTGACCCAATGGTGTAGAATGAACAAAATAGTTATGGGGAAAGTTCTCAACTCTGGTATTTGGGAAGGATGGGATCACAGGGAGAATTTTGAGGAATTGATCACATAAACACCAGGTATAACACACCACTCTCTGATTATTTCATAATGTGAAATGATCCCCAGAATAGCCAATACATGAAAGACCATTCCTAGCTGAGTAGTAGGAAAATTACCTATTAGCCTGATGTGGATAGCTACAATCTCCTTTTTTCCCATTGGATAAAGTACATTATTAAAATCTCCACCTATAAGAAAATTTTCATCACCTGGAATAGATGACCTTTTGTAATGAAACAATGAACCCCTCTATTGCATATCACAACATGCATAATCCACAAAAAGGTAAATAGAGTGACCACCTACGATGATCTTTGTAGTCACATACTAAGATGAGTTTCCCACCTTATCCACCATGACACTATATTTCTAAAAGATCCAAATGGGGTTATTATAAGCATGATCAATCAAGAAATCATGAATTATAATGTTTTAGGAAAAAGTAACCATATTTGACACATTCTTCATTGGTTCATATACCACCACCATAGATTCCATTCATGTAAGAAGTTGATACAGAATGTAGTTAGCTTTAGCTCAAGAACCGAGGCCACAAGAATTTCATAACATAAATAATATCATTTAAATTTGGAGAACCTCATATTAGCACTAAGAGAGGTGGATTAAAAAGAATAACATGTTGATCTAGGCATAGAATGATGAAGTTGATACTCAGTTCCCTAATATGAAAGAGAATAAAAACCAGTGGTGAAACGAATCTGACTTTCCTAGATGGTACATTTAACATTCCTCGATTAAGATAATATACATATAGAGGAAGGCTATGAAGTGGAATATGAGGTATGGCTAGCAATGGAATCCTGAGGAAGTTGAGGTGGCAGAGATGTTTTATAAGGTTTTAAAGACAATTGATCATCTTATCAAAATATAACTACAGGATATTACTTATGATGATGTTTTTTGAGGTATAGTGAGGTAGAAATGGTAGGGTATTCATGAGGAAGTTGTGGTGATGGGGGAATGATCTTTAAAAACATCTTTTAAAGACGAACGATCAACACCGCCAACGATAACTATTGGAGAGAACTCTTAGATTGGATCTTTGAATTACACTCAGATAATATTGAAACAAAATGGAATGTAAACATCGTGAAAGGAAAGTGGAGTTGAAATAATATTTCTTGGGTTGAACTGGAAACCAGAAGACTAGGGATATAAATGTTGGGCTCATGGTGGAGAAGAAGAAATAAATACCTCTTTTCATTTTTGTGGACCTTTTCACCAAATCTAGGAGGAACCTGTGCCAAAATAGGATGGGAACCAAAATAAAATATTAAGAAGAAATTCACAAAACCATACAATTAGAATCCTTCAAAACCTCTGCAATGAGATTAGTCGAAAGGGAATAATAAACTATATCCCATTTGATGGAGTGAACATCATGCATGTTTGATCTAGGACACTGAGATACATTGACATTTGATAGGATGGGAATATAACTAGAACAAGGAGACTTGTGTTTATGTGATGAAAATTCAACCCCCTTTCAACATTAAAATGACAAAAGTGATTATCTGTGGTGATTCTAGTAATCGGTAAATCAAGGAGGATATCGAAAAAGTAGATCCTAACTTCTATCAAATACACCCTCAACTAAAATAAGGATGTCCACCAAGAGAGGATTCGATAAATCCATAACAACATTGATCTGAGATAAAGATGATACCTCCATCCATGATGTATGATGATCCATTCACAAATACAACCTCATACAACTTCCAATTCCCCATAGAAAATAATAATTATGGTAGGGGAGGGGATGACCAGAAAGGGAGACCTGTAGTACTAATTATGACATATCTCTACCAATAGAGAATTATTTTTTTATTTGATTTTGAAAACGCATTAAGGATGAGTAGTTACCCGTAGAAAAATAAGAGAAAACCACAGAAAAAAATCACAATTAAAAATTAAAAATTAAATAAATGTCATCATTCAGCATTGGTCCACATACCACTAAAACACACCAGAACACCTTGATTAACGCAATTTGTCCCATCACAACCCCATTGTTATATTAGATCAAATTGTTGGAGAGTCCATCCACTAGAGTCTTTCATCACCATCGTAAGATTTTCATCATCTCCTCATTTATCTATGTCCTAAAACATGTCCAAAAACCTATATTATCATTGCTCACCCTTCACAGTCACCATCAAGAAGCATGTACCACCGAGATCCATTAATGACACCCGAAGTCTAACTCAGAACAACCAAATCATCACCGAATGATTTGAAGAAGAATCAAATATAAAATATGACAAGTAAGAAACCAAATTAATAGGATAAAACCAACTAAATAAGTGTCTTGATCTAATGATTCCAAACCACACTTACCATAACCCCAAAGAATCCACCGACCCAAATCCAACTGGGAGAGTCACTGAGGAACACAAGGTCAGTGCATAGTTGAGTGGCTGGGGGCTCTGAAGGATGTCATTGTGGAGAAGAAAACCCAAATAAGGCACAACAAGAGAAGGCTTGCGCCAAGAGTCCTAGAGAACCCATCGAATGCCAGAATAACACATGACCCAAAACCCGATTGAACTGAATCTCAATATCCTAGATAATGAAGAAGGTGGGAACATGGGGTCAGAGAGGGTTTTGAGCAGATAACAACTTCCACAAAAATCTAATGATGCCAGGAAGGTCAAAGAATATAAGGATCCATTGGGAGAAAAAATTAGAGTTGAAGGAAAATCCCGATCAGGAGAAAACATGAAGTGGAAAAATATTGTCGGAGGAGAATCAAGACGAGAAGGAGGGGGGAGATGGTGCTGGAGCTATGAAAATGCCTCCCACCCATCAAAATACTTCTAAAGTGATGGCCTTGTCTAAGAGAGCATGGAATAGAAAATGTAAATATATCTACCACAATGAACCTCCATGCCCTATATGAACAAGTTAAAATCACATAATCCAATGAATTTTGTGATAAAACACCATTTCTTAATAAAATAATCATGTGAGATAATAAAAACACCAATGTAATTGCAATTCCAGACTGAAACATGAGTGGTAAGAGTCAGCCCCCAGGATGTAGAATGCTCTAGAGAAATACCAAAGAAGGTTCATCCAAGTAGAAACTCACTACCAGGGTCCTGGAGAGAGGATGATACACTTCATCAATGGATGAATATAGAATAAAAAGGACCATCATAACACCTTATGAAACAATGACCGATGAATCCAAAATGATGTACAAAAACTAGGGACATGAGGGGACTTAAGAAGGTGGGGTGGGGGAGAAGAAGAAAAATTAGATGGGGATGAGAAAGGACTAGGAGAATTTGGATGCCTCAACTTCTCCTCTTGATAATCAACCAATGGATAAGCATCTACCAGAGACTGATAAATTTATCATAGAGGGGTCACCGGAGAATGAACAATGGGATATGAAATTTGAATTCATGTGGAATGTGCAACACGTTCGATAGAATTGAATCAGTAATGGGTGTTTTTTATTTGTGTGGAGAAAATAAACTAAACTATCGATGGTTATGATGATTAATATTATTATAAATATGATAGGATATAACATATAACTGTACTGAAAACCAAAATTAGAGAATTTTTTTCTATAATATCTTTCATAATAATGAATTTATTCATTTAGAAATGTTATTTAATTTTTAAAAAAGTATGGACTTAAATTTTCCACCTTTAGATATTTTAATATATATTTTTTATAAACAAAAATGTATGTGCGTTCCTTTGATACATCAACCATTTCAGTTACAACGTTTCATACACAACCGTTCAGTTAAATCACTATACATTAACCATATAATTATTTCTGTATTATAAATACTATAAATATAATGTATTACCATAATTGTTTTATAACAATATGAAGAATCTATCTCGAAAGGTATAACATTTTCATTTAGTATATCTGTGGTATCCTTTATTAACATCCACTAGGGTGATATATGTACTTCATCAGGTACATGATATTAGATAGGTGGGAGTTCTATATGATATGTAAAATATTTGATGTGAACAAGGATGTCAATAGTGATGATGAATATTAGAATAATCATTTGCTTCTACCCTATCCTTATAATATTCATTAATTGTGTTATATGAAACAATACATTATCTCTAACCAGAAACTAAATATCACATTCAAGATTATATAAATATATTTTCTAACAAAATTGTCTGTTTTTATTATGATGTTGAATGGGTTTAATCTTCTCTGTCACATCTTGGACTAGATCAGGTCCTATGATTGTTCGCTATCACGCATGATCACAACATATTTTAGTCCAACACTTCTTCCCATAAAGAGACTAATAAGTTGATATTTGAATGCTATAATGGAAACTGTTATTATATGAGAACTCAATGAGTTGAAGGTTTTGATCCAAATATCCATGTATATCTATTTAACATTATCTTATTATATCATCCAAATCATTAATGGATATCTCAGACAAACCATTCATCTTATTGTGAAAATATGTACTGAAACACATCAATATATCCATTTCTTATGGACGTCTTATACAATACACCGTGGTAAAATTCAAATGGAAATCATATTCAATGGACATTGTCCCTCAATTAATTATTGCTAGGATTCTTATATATGTACTGGTGAGTTGGTAAAGAGGTAAATATTCTTTGACATTAATGAAATGTGATGACATTGTTAAATAGTTGACATCCACCCAAATGACATTGTTTCCATTACATGTCATAGGGAGTGCTTTAAGGAAATACATGATTATGTTTTCCCATTTATAGAATAGTATAGGAAATGGATTCACCATACCCATAGAATATATCATTCATCCTTGACTTGTTTTCATACCAATCATCAATATACAAATTCTATATCTCCTTATTAATTTTATAAAACTATAATGTTTTCATATAAGAATTACATGTCTTAGTTGTTCCTAGATAAATATTGAATGTTGATCTTTGCACTTCATAAATATGTTTGGTTTTCTCTTGATTTTATGGTTCACATATCCATGTTCCAACACTTATAAATTTTTATTTATAAATGTTTAACTTGCGAATATTCACAATATTAATATCTATAACCTCATCATAATTCAATGTCTCATTGAACCTCTTAATAATGGAAGGTTGAAAATTTATTTTAGGATGGTTATATAGAGTTCCTTTTATTATTCACATGTCACTCATTTTCATGTTCCAGAATAATATGTCCTGTTCATTCCATATTTATGATAGGGTTACGAGATCCTTTGAACATATTGAATCTTCCACTATTTACACCTTCCCAAGATGGTAATATATTGAACAGTCACTATCCTTGATCATATATAACAACATTTATTATTATATATTGATCCCCATTTTTTTTAATACTTACTCGAGGATTTTATAATATATATATATAATTATCAATTCCCCTAATAGAGATAATATGGCCAAAAATTACTATAAATATCAACATGGACTGTTTTTGATTATATATTGGGTTGTTATATTAACAAGTCATTGATTTTATTCATTTATATAATCTTAATTTCTTATCTTGCATGAGTAAAAAAACCCTTTACTTTTTATATTCATATTTATTGATCAAGATTCATTCATTGCTGCTAGTTAATTTGAGTAATAGTGCAGTGATTATTGAGTTCCTTAAATCATTAATAGTCTCCTAACATTTATCAATAAAATAAAAAATTACCAAATTTTGAGTTTTTATAGTTAGTGGTATTTAGAATCATGATAAAGTTTCCATAAATAATTGTTAGTACCAAACTAATCCAATGAAATTATAAATTTTGATCATAGCAGTTGGTTTGTAGAATTCATCAATTCCCATTGTTTTTGAATTATCGAAAAATATCGCATAATGATTGATAAAATTTCCCCAAAATAAATCTTTATGAATCCAAAGAACACATTTATATTCGTTTCCCTATATATTTTACCCTAAAGGGTCCTCAGTACAACATTCAATTATATTTTATTTTTTCTATTTTAATTTATAATAGATAAAAATAAAATATATATGGTCTAACAAATTTTTCAAGGGGGATCAAAAAGACTATATTCATTAATTCAATAATGATATATAGAGAATTTGAATGTCTATATGTAATCATGAATGACTTAATGTGACCATACATTGTATGAATTTTATCATGGGGGATTCCTCCATCATCAAATTTACTTGATAAAATCCTGACTGAAGATTCACATTGGATATGTACTGGCCACCAAATTGATGATTAGAAATGTTATAAATATATAGAAGATGATAATTTCAATACCATGATATTTTTTATCTCACACAAATAAATATAGAGGTACATTGGCCTATTCATTTTGTTAATCAAAATGTCTATTGTACCCCACTACAAACCACTTTGGTTTATAAAAACATTATCAAGATTATCATGTAGGTTATTATTATCTATTGATGTTTAATAGTATAAATTATATATTTGGTCTTGGATACTACATAATCTTTTTTTATATGATTTATTGAGAACCAATCCTATTACCTTTTTGGAAGATCAATCAACTATGTGTGAAACACATTAAAAAATTACAATACAATGGGATTTCCTTCATGGATGATTTTTCTATTGTCACAATCATTTAAGCTTGATACATATTCCCATAGAGAAAATAATATCCCTTTATGAGTTGATTATTCAAATTGATATTTTTCCTCCTTGAATTTCTATTGAATCATAATGCAATTTTTGAATATGAGGGTGATTTACTTTACTTAGATATTGAATTTATCTATATAAAATAAAATCTAACACACTCCAATAATAACATCACATTATACTAAAGATAGTGTCATAAGGTTTTCTATGAATTTTTTCCAAAAAATTGTTTCCTAGGATGTTTTATATACTTGGTATGCAACAATTTCTAGATTTATCCACTTTATCGATAATTCCACTAATATGTTTGGAGGTGGTGTTTCAATACATATAATAAATTTTTAGGATATAAATGAATTCATAGAATCTGAATCAAATAGATCATTCACTACGCTTAAATGAGTAATTAACATACCTTTTAGTAGTTCATATTCAGGATCCACCCCCAAAATATTTAATTGAATTAGCTATCCATTTCATTTTAGGCAATGGAGGTTGATGTCATGTGTTATAATCGATAAAAGTTTTCTTATTTCATTGATTCAAATAGTTTCTTTATTCCTTATAGTTAAAATATTATAAAACAGGATGAGGGTTTACTAATGAATTATATTCTTCCATCACTTTTGTGGGATTATCCAGTGTGTACTAATTAGTTATGTACCCTTTATTTTTTCACTTAGAACACTTACTTTTCCCCCAAATAACATTTCTATAATATTTCATCCCACACAATTAAATATTGGAATGCTAAGATTTTTTAACCTAATGATATTTCTCCATTATAATACAATAATTAAAATCCATCCACCGGTTCATATATCTAGACACATGAGACCCTTGATATTCAATGATATCCATTTCAACATTGAGGGAAAATCAAAAAAATTTCTCCCATGTATCAATTCAATGACTCAAAAAGGATTTTTATAGACTCGGATGTATCCCAACAAATAATATGGTAACAATACATTCACTGGATATGAAAATACCATGGGAATAATATAAACATATTTTGATGTTATCTCATATGTGATGATGGAATTTTTATCCTTTTTCTTTGGGATATGGAATTCCCAAACCTTATATACTTGATGAGTGGAAGTAAAATATATATCAATAACATTTTATGATATTCCTTCCACTCTATTTATTTTAACTATACCGTGGGATTTATATTTTGGATCAATGAACACTATTTTTCTAGCTTCACCCTCTATAAAATAAACAAAAAGCAAGACCTTCTGTTTATAAATATTCTAATAAAATGTTGGATCTTTATAGTGGAGTTGATTTATAATTTATCAATTTTCTAATCAATAGATCTACTAAATTTCAGAGGCCATTTTCTTCTTAATGCTTCAGTTTCAACTTTCTCTTTCCTAAGGGGATGTGAATTTTCCCCACTATTCATGTTTCTATTCGAAAATTTGTTTAGTTTGGATGTTCCTTTCATGAATATATTGAATCCATCACACATTGGTCTGGGAATATCATTTAAACAATGATCACATTTTCCCTCGCATATTCCTAACTCGATTAATCATATGTCTAGTAGTTGACCAATATAAAGTCATATTTATGGATGATATTTTTTTACTAAGAACACATAAGTTGAAATTCAGAATATAAAGCGAATAATGTATAAAGGACAGATATTCATAAAACTATTAATTTTATTTACTCAATATATGTTATCCCTGATTTATTTTGTAACATAAAATATTATGAATATTTTTATTCAATTCATAATTTTTTTTTAGGAGACACTAATCTTATCCAAATGTATCCTATGGTTTTTTTAATCAACATGTGAAAAATGATAAATCTTTCATGCACCCGATGATAGTTGGGTCAGTCCCAATGATCCATTTTAGGGGTTATTACCCCTAGTTAAAATAGTTGTAGATCCACATCAACTTATAATATTGATATTGGTGTTTATTTTAATGGAAACCACATAATATATAATTTTACAAAACATCGTGATGTTATCTAATGTTTATTATTATCCCTAAATCCATTATATGGACTAAATAATTTTAATCCCCAAAAATATCTAAACCAACTTCTGATGACAACTAAGTAAATGAATTTTTTTAATAGAAATTAATTCATTATTTATTAGAAAATGTTCAACGTGACAAGATCCTAGAAGATATAAATATTCAGTTTCATCCTTAAATTTATTACATAACATAATAAATTTAATTAAATAATTAATATAAATATTTAAAAGCTCCAAAATATGCCTTTAAAATCCATTGATCTTATAATACTGTAAGGGATAACCTAGGTATGTATATAAGATAATGGTCAGTTATAAAGCACAATCGGGGAATAATATAAAACATAACATGACGAATGTAATATATGTTACTCGCTTGAAATATCAAGGGGACGCAAAAGGGGATATAATCATAAACTTGATCATCGAATCATGATATAATTAGATAACATAAATGCAACATGAGAAAGTGTCCAAATAATAAACAAGACATCATAAACATAAGTCAACGAAACCCATAATGAAAACATAACATTGTGTTATTAGGATATATTCAAGTTTTTCACAAATGGTATATCATAATATAAAAACAGTATCAATTAATTTGAGGGAAATATAATACTAAGACCACCCATCTCATTCTTAACATATTCAACCATAAGCATGGCACATAGATCAAAAAACAAAGTGTGTCTTTTATCACTATTAATCCCATGATTACGATTATTGGGTTGCATACATATATTTACTTAATCAATAATGTATAAGTAAATCATGGTGAAAACCCATGAATAGATATTGGGATTGTATTCACTACACAAGTAATTGGCATGAAAAATCGCATGATCATTTCGAGATCATAAGTGTGGTAAATAAAGATTTATAAAACAATTTAATGATTTTGTAATGGGTCTTCTATCACATAGAAATACCAATTATTTTATTAATGATTTGTATAAATAGATCCAAACATGAAAAAATTGAAATTTAAATAAATACTATAAAGAATGTTCCAGAATAATGATGAGATGGAAAGAATCCCTTACCATGATTAGGAATGTCTAGATTATTGGGAAGATCTTATTTTGATCTTGGGAATACCTTAGAGGATCCATAGAGGGAATGGTAGAGTAAATTCATGCTCTAATGGAATTAATAGATGGATAATATGATCCTCTATTAGTTTTTCATATAGAAATAGAAGATAATTAATTATTAATCAATAAACATAGGTTGTGAAATAAATATGATAATATAATCAAAACAATACACCATCATATTTTTTTTCCATAGTTTATTATATATAAGAGTTTTTTAAACTTTTTAATGAATAATAAATACTAGTATTAAAATAATACCATTCTTCATTTGTATGTTATTCATGGGTATAATGAAATAATTTTAAAACAATAAAATATAATAATTTCTTGAGGAATCATTATGAGTATCTAAAATTAATAAAATAAATAAAAAATAAAGTATTATAAAATTAAAAAATTATCTTGGTTTATAATAATCTCTATAATATTTATTACAATACATTTTTTATTTCGTGGTGTCATAATACATAAAGTATATTAATACAATCTTTAATTTTTACCTAAACCTCAAATATCTCAAAAAAATATAAAAATTTATTTGATGGATAATTTCCATATAATTATTTCACAAAAAAAATATATTCTTTTGTTATAATAATTTTATAATGATGACAAATTACACTTTAAATTCAAAGATTCGTAGTTATTGAAAAATATGTGTTTTTATGACAATTACTAAATCCACCCCGATAAAACTTTCATTTGACTTTATAATATTATAATTTCATTGAAATTTGATTATATATTATTTAATAATCATATTTTAGTAAAATAAAATTTATTTCAAAAATTATTGTATACATAAAAAAGTGTGTCGACATTTAAAAAATATATAAAAAAACAATTTTTTACCTTGAATCAAAATATCATTTCGATGAAACACATTATTTAATGATTTTTAATGTAATTATAAAATGATTTAACATAAAAATATATTATTGAAAATTAAAATATTACAAAACACAATTTTTAGGATCTTCATAAAAAACCCCTTATTACAACACTATGTCCCCTTATAGTATGGTGTTTGATGGTGATAGTTTGTTGGTGTGGTTTGGTGAATTTGTTTTGTGACATGATCTCGATAAGCTTGATCATATCCCATAAACTATTTCTATTGTGATTTAATTGATGAATTTTATCTTTATCTAGTACAAGGGAAAATATCAATGATGAAATATAACTAAAAATTCTAGATAAATGGGTTAATAGGGTTTGATTCTACTGGTTGAGAACATTAACTCATTCATATGTTTTAATTTGAAACTCTCATAAAACTTCATTTAAACTAATATGAATGGTAACTATATAATAATTATAATATCAATAGTTATGATGTTTAATGATAGTTTATATTCTATATGAAATAACTTTTTATAGTTCAGAATAACAAAATTTCTGTATATATTTTTTTACATTTTTACATGATTATGAATTTGTTCTTTTTAATATGGTATTTTATTTATAGAACATCTGATTTTGTAGATCCTATAAATGATAAAAATATAGTAAAGATTAATAACAATGAAAAAGTATCATTAAAATATAGAAGTCAAACGAATAGAAATCAATAAGTTTTATATGAACTGAAGATATCAATAAGTTTAAAAATACTAGGAATAATGTAATGTATTAATGTATTATTATATGAGAGAAAATTTTAAATGATTGTTTTCAATGTTGAATGTTCAATATTTTTCTAGGATTTTGGAAGATTTGTGTCTAGTTTTAATTGAATGAGCTTACTTTGATGAATCGTTAGAAGTTTTATTAGGATAATGATGTCAATTATAGAGGGATATATAGATTATGGAAATTAACAGTTTCATTTTTAGATGTAAGTATGTTATATGTGGTACATTTATCTAAAAAATTATTTAGATCTTTGGATCATTGTATATACTACAATTAAAAAAGGCTCCAATAAGGTGGAGCTAACTATATTTCACGAGATTGATTCCATTGACTTTATTTCAGAATATATGATAATATTGAATTTCTTAATGAGAATAAATTCTATTAAATCATATGGGTGTATCATGTGACAGAGGCGGTAAATAGTATATCAAGGTATTAGATATTTCTATTCTTAAAAGGGATTTATCAAACTTATGGGGTAAATTGCATATATATTTTCACATAGGTAGTTAAACATAAAACAATTTTATCTATACAAAGTATGGATTCGAGGTATGGTTTCCATAAGAAATATTGGGATTTATAAAAAAAATCATTCTTATGGAATTAGATGATAATATCAATATTTTAAAGTCGTGTGGTTTCATGGAGTGTTAAAACTAGTACATTGTGTGAAAATCGATTCAGATACATTATTATTTATTGTGGGTGGTAAGGTAGTTTAATTGGATGTTTAGTGATATCATAGTGTAGAGAATTATTATCTGGACCAATAGTAACCATTTTTTACCATAAGGTACTTGATAACGGGATATTCATCATTTTTATTCTCTAAAGTGAGTATATGTTTTTTATTAGCCTAGGGAAATAAAATTATAAATTTATGATAATTTAATTTCTTGTATGATTTAAGAAAATTTATCTCAATATTTCTAAACAGATATTAGGGATGTGGATTTTAAGGGAAAACTTTTAGAAATATTGAACCCAAGCAATTTCAATTATATCTAAAAGGTTGTGTGTGCTTTTGAATTAATTGAAGAAAAACTGTTGAAAAAAACCATTGTAATATATTTTAAATAATCCCTGTAAATGAAAAAAATGTTTATTTAGGTACATTACAATTCATTGATACCTTATAATTAAATTTTCTAAAGATAAAAGTATTGAAATTATTTTACTCATTCAAGAATTCCAAAAGGTTGAATAGTTTTAAAATTTATATTTTTAATCCCATAAGAGTAAATTGTGATGTCTTGAAGTGGATTTTCTATTACATAAAATGTTTCAAAAACTATGAACTTTTATTAAAAATATATGTGTATTAAAAAAAATCAAAATCTATCATTATGTGAAATTTAATAAGATATTATTGCATGAACATATACACGTTTACCTTTATAGGATGTGATGTGAGTTCAATTTAAATTCATAAACTAGTAATTTCATTCCTGATATAAGAAAAACCTTTTTTCACATTATGTGAAGAATTGAATGACTTGATTTGGAAAAATTGGATGTGGATGATGATAGAATGACTCAACACTATGGAGAATTATTTTATGATTCCAAAAGGAAAATTTAATTTTCTATAAATATGATGTTTAATTAAATGGTAAATCACATACAATACATAGATTACCCAATGTTGATGTTTTTTCAAAGTAGTACCAAATCCATAGAAGATAGAATATGGTAAAAATCAAGTAGATATAATGAAAATTTTCACAGTCATCCATGATTGGAATCTCTATTTCACATTAGTTGGTTTGGGTAGATTATAATATTATTGGTGGACCAATATTGTTTTTAAGGAAATATGAGAAATTGAATAAGGTTTGTGAGATATAATATAGGACTTGGTGGTGAGCATCGAAAAATTAATATTAAGTGGGAATGTTAAACATGAAAAACAACTATTGAATACACATCAACTCCTAGATGTGTCAATATTTCCCTGAAAATAAAAAATAGTCATGTATATTCAATGGATACCTCTAAAAACCCATGGATCAATGTGAATGTTGATGGGGGCATCATCTCGAAAACTAGGGCCCTATGGATAAGGTGTCTACAAAACATATTGTGGCTTTATCAAAGGGTGATTCAATCAGTACACTAGAGTTGGGGTTTCTTATAAAGCCGAGTCATGGGGGATGATATATATAGTTGGATATGTTATAAAATACAAATAAAACATATTATAGATTGAATGGGAATATAAAATTGCAATAAAGTATTTAAAAACCATAAAAAGGAATGTGACTTGGCATATCCTACCCTATTAGTATGAATGTTTTAATAAGGTAAAACATATCAATATGGTTGTCTCACATTCTTACTATGAGGAAACTCATGTAGTGGTTGTTCTATTTAAGAATGTTGTCATGGATGTGGCCATGATGTTGCCCTTTATGGACCCAAGATATTGTACTCCAATGTGGGAGGCTGATTCCTGTGGTAATATTCACTCTCATATATGTAATAACACATTGTAAAGCTTGACACAGACTTCATTTATATATATATTCTATAGGTCCAATTTCCACCATATCCTAGACATTCTAGTATTAAAACCATTATGTATCCAAATGTTTATATCCAACTATTGGAAAAAATCTAGTAGTCTAATTTTTTATACATTTGCTGCTGGTGGTGGACAATGAGAAACTAATGTCTAGGTGTCCATATAATGGAAAATAAAAACATATTGACTAATTAATAACGAAAGGATGATTATTTTTTTTGAAGTATCTTGTATTATTATAAATTACCACATGACTCTGTCGATGGATGTAGTGTGAAATTTTTTAATTTCATATTCATGTGTGATTTCAGTGCATGAATAATGTTCTAGAATAAATAATTAATGATGCGGAGAAATTAACAAAAAAAGAGATGACCATGAATATAATATAAAAATATTATTATCATAATATATTGTTAAGGGTTGTACCTACTAGACAATACTATATTTCATATAGTGAATCGATTATTTTTTATGATAATCATAAAACATTGTAATGATTATATATTTCCATAATCAATGTAATGTTGTGTTTCTTGTATTGAGTAATATTTATGTACATACCCTGTAATATTTTGTAATTTTTTGTAATTTTATTGATTTGTTCATTGTTTTCCAATAATTCATAGTTATTTTTTATTGAATTTTATTTGATGTGTTGTGGTTATTTAACTGCATGTTTTTCAATTTTTTTAATGTTTTTCCATAAAATAAGCCATTGTTTTCTACATTATATAATTTTTTGTATATAATCCACTTGATTATCGAATGATAGTATTGATCCTAGAAGACCCCAGCCTAAATTTTTTTTAGAAGAGGTAACTCCATAACTGTCCTCTAGATTCAAATATATACTCTGAGTCCTACCATTAATTTCCATTGAATTGGCTTCAACCAAATTTTGGGTTACAAAAAAGATGCCCATGATTATTAATTTTATTTCTTCTAAGAGTACTTCATTTCATACTGATTCAATTGATGTCTTAATAAAATGTGATTTATTAATTTTGGGTTTTCAAGGAAAGATTTTTTTATTTTTCAGTTGATCCCTAATTCTTCAATATAAAATCATTTAAATAATATACAGGAACCTTATTTCAGTTTTTTAAAAGTATGAAGTATTTGAATATTAATTTGTATGATATGACAAGGTGTGAATCATACCCATGAGTTCATCATTCATAGAGGATGAGGAATACCATCTAATCGGATGACAAATACATATATGGAAGGAAAATCATACATAGGTGTCTGATCACACCATCTGACCTTATGTGACCTTTGTGGAGCATAGCCTAGCAATCACATAAAATGTATTGATGTGGAGGATAGAGTTTTTCATAACCAAAGCTCGCCCTTAGTTGTTAATCATCCATAGATCTATATATATATATAAGATCATACATTACATATGTTCTTCTCCATAATTTATGGTTCAACATATATTATTATAGGTAGGATTTCTTTTTTTGAGATAGTTGTTATTGATTCATATATGTGGATATGGAAATTTTATTCAAACATGGGATTTTCATCCATTATTAAATACCCTTAGATTATATATGTGGTATAGTTAATTACCTGTAGGCCTAGAATATTTGATCAATCTCACAAAAATTTATGGTTTATAATTTTACTCTTACGTTGCTTTGAAAGGTGTAATGCTTCTATTAAGACACCTCACAATAACATTTTTAACATCATTTCCATTAACATTAAAAAAATTATTATAAAAAACACAATAAATTAAAATTACATTCCCTTTTTATTATATTATATTATTCACATAATAAAATATGAATGTATTTACTTTCACAATTATAATCTATTATTTTTATGAATTTTATTAAATATATAACAAATTTGAAAAAAATCTTTCTTGATCACTGCCCCATATTAGAAAGATATATTTTTCACAAATTTACATGGATCGCTCTACAACTATTTTTAATGTCTCGATTACAATATGTTACACTGAATATAATTTAGAGGAATTAAAAAATTAACAAGTTAAACATTCAATAATTCTTCTCTCAAAATCTTCAGGATCCACATATATTTTTTAACAAACTTATTAATTCTTATATATTATTATAAAATATCAATACCCCTTTCAATATCAATGAAATGGATTCCCAGAATACATATATCATCTTTTACAATGAGTAATTATTGTATTTTTTCAATCCATGGGTTTTGTAAAAACATATTACATGAGCCCATAAAACCATAAAATTAAATAACCCTATGAATGAAGGCGTCCATTGATAAAAGTTTTAATAGGTAAGGCAGGGATATAAATCATTTGAATCCCAAACATAGGTCCATTAAACTGTTAATTTGTAGATAATTCACACACAATTGTAATTTTATGATATTAAAATATTTCAAGATTATTTCCCATAAAATTCTTTAACTTCATATTATATTAGTTAAAAAAAATTCATTTAGGCATGTTCTCTACAGTGTTAATATATCAAAGATTATTGGTTACTGAAGATCATGTTAGTCATTCTATTTCCTTATATTATAATTTCAACTCTTGTTAGTTTTTTTCTATTAAAAATACTTTCGCAGTTCAAAAAAAATAGTATCTATTGTTTCAGTTATTACATAATTAATCTCTATTAAATGGAGTGAAAAATAAAATATTATATATATATTGATCATATTTTTTTATTTCTATAGAATCAAACTCACAAAATACAAATATAAAATGGGAAATATATATTAATATTTGTTATTTGGTACCCTTTACAACACTTATACTTGAAATTACCCTTTTTAGATTTCTAAATGTAATTTTTAATGAAAACAAGATATATTATTCAATTAACTATTATATGTAAGAGTAAAGATAAAGCATAATGGTATTCATTAATATTATGTTTGAAGGATTTTAACCCTCCTAATGATTACATCTAGAAATTATCATTGTAATTTTTTTATTTACATTATATTTGAAGGTTTTCTTTTACTGTACCCCTTTGATGTAAATAAAAAAAATTATCTATTATTGACTATTATAATCCCATTATATTTTTAATGAAATATAATAGGAATTATTTTTATCAGTGAGGAAAATAGAAAAAAATTATCAGAAACAATTAATACCATTCTCTGAATGACTTTCCCATGAAAAATAACTAATCATTTTATTATTTAGTAATTTATATTCATATTATTCATTCAATATCATCTCATGTTACAGAAAAAATGTTAAATAAAGTATTTTTTAATATATAATTTCAATAAAATAATCATACACTCAATTATAGACATTTTTAGCTAATTTTGACCAAATTATCCCTTGATTTATTACATTTATTCTTTAATCTTTTACCATGGTAAATAGTTACAACCTAAAGATACATAATCATTATGCCTAAAAATGAAGTTGTTGTTATTATATAATATAGACCCAATGATTCTATAATTTATATTCACTTCATTAAATTCAACTTATAAAAGTGTAAAAATATTATTTTTAAACAAAATTACATAGTTTCCTAGAAATAATACTTTTTATAAAATATTAAATATGTAATAAATTATGAAATGTTGGTTTTTTAATTAAAAAAACTATTTTAATTTATAAATTCATGTATATAATAGATGATTTTTCATATAAAAGGTTTTCATATATGTACCTACCCAACCCCAGATAGCCCAGAACTAGTGTCTTCAATCAATTACATATGTATGATTTCATTGAGTCAATCCCCAAATGACTAATTAGTTTAGTATTATGGGAACAATATATACAAAAATTATAATTCTGTTAAAAATGTATACAAAAAGTAAAAGATACTTTTTCTTATTAAGAAATAAACAACACAGAGGACAACTTTTATCCATCTAGTATATTTCTTCATACCATTCATAGTACGCTTCATGGATTCATGTGGAAAGAAACATAATAATGGTGGTCTCAAATGCCTAGTAAGGAAAAAATAGCTGAAGAAAAAATGTCTCAATAAGAATATCCAATACGGAATGGTAAATAAATAGAAATACACACCATTCAAATAATTAAGTATGGTAAAATAAATATGGATATGTCTGAAACTAAAAGACATGTCATTAATTAATGAACTGAATTAAAATGTTTCAATAGATTTGTTAGTACAATAATCCATCGATGAATAATCACTAAAACTACTATGAGGAAAAGTTTTTCTTAATGGACATCATCTCTACGGAACCTGAGGATTTATTACTGTTGGACTCACCTGTTATGATAATATCAATTATAAATAATTACGTTTTGGTAATCCCACATGATATTTATTGATTAAATTATTCATTACACTATCTACTGTTTAAGTGCATAATTTCAAAATAAAAATACTTTTGAATATGATCAAATGATATATCATTAATTCAAGAACATTTGGTGAATCAAATGTTCATTTACATTGTAATGTTTTATCCTAACTTAATCTATGGATAGTTTTCATAAACAGAAAATGAGCTTCCAATCAGAAAGGTCACTAGTATGCCAACAGTTTCCATTACACCCGATCTACCAATAGAGTAAGTATACTGGTATGCACAAGTCGACCGATACAGAGTGACAACCGCTGTTATGCAGTCTACCGTTACAAGCTCACTAGTATGGGTCACTGGAACATAAGTCTACCACTATCGAGAGATACTACTAAAATATGTCGCCGCTACATACGGTCACTAGTAATTGGAGTTACCGCTAGAAGGATATACCGTGACAAATAGCTACTGATACATTATCAACCGTTACTTCTCAACCACTACAAGTTCAATGATACAAAAAGCTACCGAATGGAAACAAGTCACTATTTCTCTAAAATGTATCTCTATTTTCCTATTAGAAAGAGTCATATTTTTTAATTTAAATGAAACTTAAATTAATTAATTATGTTTTTTGAAGGTCAGGAAACCATACCTCTTAAAAATCATTCCTATTGTCGGAGATCAAAGAACATAAAAGGGTAACCTCGAGCTACTGGAAATCAAGTCCTTCAACGAACATAAAAAACAAGAATCTGGATATAGAGAAGTATATAGAGAATGAAAATAGAGACACATATAAGAAGAATACATGTATAACTTGAAGAACTGTAAAGTACAGAAGTTCAAATAGGATATTCAAATGTCTGAAAGAAAACTCTTACATTTCAAACTGAACACCTGTACTAGAAGTGACGGGAAAAAATGACGATACTCATTTTTCTAGACATCATCCAAAGAAAGACTCAAGATTCATCTGCTTCATTACAAGGAGTCTGGAGCTTCACTGAAAACACATAGAGAATTCTATACTCATCTTCATTTTTTTAGATATATTATGTTTCATATATTTACATTGTGATTAGTGTGTGCACTCTATATTTTAAGCACACACTGTCTATTGTGCTGAACTGGAGGATTTTTAAATCCCCACTCAATCTTTCCCTTACACTCTTGTATCCCACTGTAGATAGTGGTAGAGGTCAAGTGAGACCTAGAGAGCCTATGTGCTATTATTTAGTTCTTACCATGTAGAACTATATTAGAGGTCTGAGGACCGGGACAGTCTCTGCACTATTGTAAAACCCCAATCCAGGGTGTGGATCATAGTTTATATAAAACTATTTTAGAGGAATAAGTATATTCTTGAGATTGAACCTAATGTTTAAAGCTGTTGTGCATTTTTATTTTAGTTAAAACTCTTTTGAATATTCTACTGCAAAGTACATTAAATATAAATCTTTTTATAGTTACTCTGATAGGTAAACTCGAATGTGTTTGTATTTATAGTAATCCAATAGGTTAGTTTCAAAAGCTCATCTAATCGTCATGTTAGATTAACTGAGAACTAATCAATCTCTTGAGAACCTAACTAAACCTTTATTGTATTACAAATTCACTACAGTTTTGCTTGTTATTTAAATTGGTGGATTTTAAAACAAATTTTTGGAACAGTAATTTTTAATAGAAACTCAATTTACCGCCCTATTGAGTATTCCACTCTGACCAACATTTGGTATCAGAGGATTAGATAAAAGTTTTTCAAAACGCTCTATTTTAAACTGTGATTTTAGTTTTATCTTAAAGATCTCGAAATTTCTGTTAATTCTAAATTTTTATATCTTCTTATAAATTAGGTAATACGGATAACAGATTAAAATGTGTAGCTACCAACCGAACACCCTTCTATAATGGTGCTAATTATTCGCAATGTAAAATAAAAATGAAAATTCATTTAGAATCAATGTGATTTGACATTTGGACTGCTATAAAGACTCAGTATAAGATTCCAGAAACTATTATAACTACTTGGGATGAACCTACTAAGGATTCTTACAATAATAATTGTAAAGAAATGAATTTCATGTACTGTACTTTAGGAGACTATGAATTTAATCGAATATATACTGGTAAGACTTCTTATAAAATATGGGATACTCTAGCTCTTTCCCATGAGGGAACCACAAATGTGAAGGAAATGACACTAAATACACACACTATTAAGTATGATAATTTTAAACCGAAATCTAATGAATCTATTTCTTATATGTATCTCAGGTTTAATGAGATAGTCAATACAATGAGATCACTGGGAAAAGTTGTTCCAGCAAAGTATAAAATCATGAGGATACTATGATGCCTACAAGACAGATGGGAAGGAACATCTGTCTCTATACGAGAATCATGTGACATTGGTAAGATGACTATCTAGGATATGATTGGTAAGTTGATGATGTATGAATAAGAGTTTATGGTAAACTAAGATGCATGTGTTGAACCAAAAAAGAAATCTGTTTCCTTCAAGGCATCTTCTTCAAAAATCAAGGAAAAATAGAAAATTCAAGCTGTAAGTGATGGCTCATGTATTGAAGAGAGTGTATCTCACAGTGATGCTGAAATGGCCTAGATAGCAAGACGATTTAAGAATTTTTATAGGAAAAAGTTATTTTTTTCATAAAATCCAATTAAAATGTAAAGTATGACAATAAAGGTAATTGGAAGAAGGATTAGAAAAGGACCTGTGAAAGATGACTGCCCGAAGATAATGTACAAGAAGAAATATGATTACAAGGAAATCAAATATAAGAAATATATGAAAGCATGCTGGAGTTCTTTAGAAGATAGTTCAAGTGATTCTGATTCCACTCAGGATGAACAATCTCAAAAATCTAATATGTGTTTTATGACAAACACATCTGAGGTAACATTGGATACAACTGCTTTAAACACTTATTATTTTGGAGATGATTCTGTCTCTAATTCGAAAAAAAATGTATAGTGAGGAATTATATAAATATTGTAGCATGCTATAGGAGACCTACAATGAGAATAAATACAATTATAAATACTTAAAGAAACAACATTCATTAACTTTCACTACCAAATCTGCACTAGATGTAGAAAAAGAAAATAAGGATCAACCCCTAAAAGAAAATATTGAACTCAAATTGTCTAATGAGAAACTTAGAAAATACTTAGAGAAGTTCCCCAATGTAAAGGAAACTCTAACCCAAATTTTAGGAAAACATGTAGCACCAAAGTATACTACTGTTTTAGACTATCATCCTGGACAGAGAAAGATTAAAAAGAATAGATTTATTCATAAATATTGATAGTATTCTGCTAGTTCTAGTTTGGTAAATTATTATGTCTCAACTATATACTCACATAGTTATAATTAAAAAATGATTATCTATAAAATTATTTTTAATCTACGGATAATATGAAACCCATTAGACAAATATAGGTACCAAAATTTCTTCTTTCTAACCTGTCTGGACCCAAGATGATCTGGGTACCAAAATCATTTTCTATCTAAATCTGTTTTGTAAGAAACGTGAAAGAAAATGTTGTATATAAAGATATGGTACATCGATAGTAGATGTACAAGACATATGATAGGGTACTACTCATGTTTTAAAACCTTATTCATATTTTATGGAGGATATGTCGCCATTGGGGATAACTCAAAAGGAAAAATCATCAGCTTGGGCCAGATTGGTAACATTGATTGAATTTTAATTTATAATGTTTTATTTGTTGATGAACTAAAGTATAATTTGTTAAGTATTCCACAGTTTTTTGATGATGGATTTAATTTTATGTTTGAAAATGACTCATGTAATGCCTTTGACTCTAAAAATGTTGTGGTATTTACTGCTTTAAGAAATAAAGATGTTTATGTTGAAGATTTGAATTCTTTATCAAAGCAAAATATTACCTATTTAAATGATTTTCATAATGAATCTTGGAATTGGAACATAATATTAGGACATTGCAATATACATTCTCTATGAAAACTAACTAGGAAGAACTTAGTTAGAGATCTACGAAAACATGAAATCCCAGTTGAAAAAGATTGTAATCCCTGTCAAATGGGAAAGCAACATAGAGATTCTTTTAAATAATAGAATGAAGATTCAACTTCTCAACCTCTTGGGATGGTTCACATGGATTTGTTTGGACCATATATAGTTTCTAGTTTAAATGTGATGCACTGTGTCTATGTCCTTGTAGATGACTTTTCTTGATGCACTTGGGAATATTTTCTAGCTCACAAAAGTGAAGCTTGCACTTACTTTATTAAATACTCCATGTCTGTATAAAACAATAGTGGACATATAATTAAAACCATGAGAACTGATTGTGGTTGTGAGTTTGAAAATCATGAATTTGAATCATATTGCTCACAAAATGGCTAAAATCACTACTTCTCTGCCCCTAGGACACCCCAGAAAAATGGTGTAGTAGAAATAAGTAATAGAACCCTTCATGAAATTTCAAAAACTATGATTAATGAATATGATTTACCTGTTTATTTTTGGGCTAAAGCTGTAAACATAGCTTGTTACATTATAAATAGAGTATTGATTAAACCAGTACATAAGTAGACCCCTTATGAATTATGGAATAATAGAAAACCTATTGTTAGTTACATTAATGTTTTTGGTGGTATAGTTTTTATTCTGAATACTAAGGATAATTTGGATAAATTTTCATCTAAAGTAATGAAGGAATTTTTATTGCATATTCTTTAACTAGAAAAGCCTATAGAGTTTTTAATAAAAGAAAAAAATGGGTGGAAGAATATGTTCACAAACAATTTGACGAAACTGATACACATGAAACTAAATATTCTCTTGAAAATCATGAAGAATATTTGTCTATTCTGATCCTTAATGATAAAATCAGTGAACCTACTGTAAATAAAACCAGTTCTGGAAATATTTCAAAATATACTTCTAGTGAACCCGAACCTAGAGACGAACCTGAAATTTCTATTCCAACCATTACTAGATCAACTAAGATTCAAAAGAATCATCCTTTAGATGTTTTTGTAGGTAATATTGAAAGAGGGACACAGACTAGAGCTTCTCTAAGAAACTAGGTTGAACATTAAGACTTTCATTCATAGTCAAAACCTAAAAATATCAATGATGCTATCAATGATGAATTTTGGTAAATGGCTATGCAAGAATATCTAAATCAATTTGAATGAAACAAAGACTAGAAATTAGTAGAAATACCTAAGGACACTTTGACCATAGGCCCAAAATGGTTGTTTAGAAATAAGGTTGATGAATCTGGAAACATCATTAGAAACAATGCTAGGTTAGTTGCACAAGGTTACACTCAAGTAGAAGGAGTTGATTTTGAAGAAACCTTTGCACCTGTAGCTAGACTATAATCCATTAGGATCTTACTTGCTTTTGCAGCTTATTTTAATTTATAGTTATATTAAATTGATGTTAAAAGTGCTTTTCTAAATGGTTATATAATTGAAGATGTTTTTGTTGAACAACCACCTATATTTCCAAATTTCAATTTTTGAAATCATGTTTTTAATCTTTCTAAAGCTTTATATGTTTTAAATCAAGCTCCAAGAGCATGCTATGACATAATTACGAATTTTCTTATTTCAAAAGGTTTTACTAAAGGAATTGATGATACAACTCTTTTTATCAAAAATATTTCAAAATATGTTTTGGTAGTACAAATATATGTTGATGATATTATTTTTGGATATTCAAAAAACTCTTTATATACTGATTTTTCAAAGATTATGCAAAATGAATTTAAAATGAGCTTAATGGGGGGACTCAAATAATTTCTTGGATTTCAAATTTTCAAAATAGGGTTGGTATTTTTCAAAATCAAAGTAAAAAAAAGGTGGTTTTACTATATCTATTTGGGTTGGATAATAATAATGGAAGTGATACACCTATGAGTACCACTTGTAACCCTGATATTGATGAATCGGGGAAACCAGTAGATGGAACCAATTATAGGGGTATAATTGGAATCTTACTTTACCTTACTTCTAGTCGACCAGATATTATGTTTCATGTATGTATGTGTGAAATATCTCAAGCTCATCGAAAAGAATCACACTTACATGTTGTAAAATGTATTTTTAAATATCTTAAACATACTATTCATTCAGGATTAAATTACCCTAAAAGAAAAATCCTTTGATTTAATAAGTTATTTTGATGCTTACTTTTTTTGTAGAAATTTGGATAGAAAAATCACATCTGGAACATGTCATTTATTGGGAAAATCCAAAGGATCTTGGTGTTGTAAGAAACAGAATTCAGTGGCATTGTCTACTACTGAAGCAGAATATATAGCTGCTGGTAGTTGTTGTGCACAGATTCTGTAGATCAAGCACACTTTGTTGGAATATAGATATGATTTTAAACATGTTTAGATTAATTGTGAAAACACTAGTGAAATCAATATCTCTAAAAACCCTGTATCTCACTCTAGAACAAAGCACATTGATGTAAGGCATCATTTTCTAAGAGATCACTATCAAAAGGGTCATATGACTCATGAATTTATAGGCATTGAATGTAAACAAGATTATATATTTACACAACTTTTATGTTGAGAGAGATTAAGTTACATTAAACATGAATTAAGATTGATCAACTACCCATAAACCTCATTGTTAGAAAAACTTCACCGCTAGACAAACCTCACCGCTAGACAAACCTCACTGTTAGACAAACGTCACCACAAGACAAACGTCACCGTTAGAAAAAACCTCACCACTAGACAAACATCACTGTTATACAAACCTCACTGCTAGACAAAACCTCACCGTTAGACATACCTCACCTCTAGACAAACCTCGCCTTTAGACAAACATCACTGTTAGACAAACCTCACCAATAAAAAAACCTCATTATTATACAAACCTCACTGAAAAACAAACCTCACCGGTAGACAATCCTCACTTCTAGAAAAACCTCACCATTTGAAAAACCTCAACGTTATACAAACCTCACCGGTAGACAAACCTCACTGTTAGAGAAACCTCACTGCTAGACAAACATCACCATTAGACAAACCACACTGTTAAGAAAATATAACTATTAGAAACACCTCACTGTAGTAGAAACCTCACCATTAGGACACCTGACTAGTAGTTATTAATGTAATAATCCTCACCGGTAGAATGGTTTCCAATATATCGTGTTTTTTTAAATTTCTATGTTTTAAGCTGAGACGCTTTATCATTTGAATGTATATGATTTTATTATGCTTCAATTCCTAAATGATATAAGTCAAGTATAAATAAAATTCAATCCACTGTGAACTCCACTATTCCATGTCCTCACCGACCCAATCCTTTGAAATCTTGCGAACCCATAGTTTCTCAATTTGGTGATGGTCTGAGTTAAGCAACTGATAATTGATGAAGGTAATGAGCCAAGTGTGAAGCGACAAAAATTCTGTTCTAGAGCCACTAAAAGTAGTAGTTGTACTTGTAAAGAGAAGATAAAGTATGATAATCTGTGTTTTCGAAGAGGGAAACAGTGATTCAGAAGGAGCATTGTGCTGAGTGGTTGATGTCAAGCAAGTCTCTTGTTTTGAGGATTTTAGAAGAGAAAGGATGGCTAGATTGTTTTTCAATCAAGAATGTGCCTAATTACCCGAAAATGGTTATGGAATATTTTGAGTTTGTTAGATATGAAATGAATGAAGATGAGAATAGGATAATTTCTGTGGTAAATGATGAGGAGATCTGTTTTTCATCTACTGAATGGGATGAATGTCTGGAAGTACCTCATTAAAGAGAATATGGTTTTTCATCTAAATCAGTACATGCAGCTAGTGACCATTTTGATTACGAGGTTTCTTTACATGAGTTAACTGGGAATGGATCAATTAGAAAAGTGATTGTTGTTGAAATGGATGAAGAAAACATATTGATTTTTAATTCCATTCAACATGTGATTAGTCCTGGAAGCCGAGATTTTGCATCCCAGTTGTTTCTGGATATATATTTCATGTGCCTATTTAGGCATGGAGTGAAGGTTAATCTGTGCATATTATTGAAGATTCAGATAAAGGATATGAATAGACTCAAATCGGAGACAAATAATTTGTTATTTGCAAAGCTGATTTCTATTTTGATAAAGTTCAAAGGTATTTCATAATCTAGGGATGAAACTGTTGTTGTTAAAGACAATTTCTGAATTACTAAGACTATTTAAAAGTATATGAAAGTAAGATGAAACCCTTGGAAGAATCAATGGGTGAATGATGATGGTAAATTGTATAATATATTTAATCATGTGAACCATCCTTATAGGCCTAAGGATGAGAGGGATCCATGTCAAATACCTGATGAAGATGAATGTGCTTATAGTGATGATGTTGATGATGAGGATGAAGAAACTTTAGTGGAAGAATGAGGAGATCCTGACATGCCTACTTTCCCAGCACCTCAGTGTATTTCTTATGGAGAGGGTAGTCATCCAGCTACTTTACCTAGAAGGGAATATGATTCTGATAGCTCAGATGAGGGTTCCTTGAGTTTGAGTCTAGTAATTTGGAGTTCTGCTATGCGTGTAGAGTATTGTTTGGTTGAGATGATAGAACCTGCACCTATACATGATGAGCCTCCTGTTGTTGAAATGGATTTGGTTGTGGAAGACTATTTTGATGAATAAATTCCTACTAATTCTGCTATTGATGTACATGTACAGGATAATGCACAACTTGAGGGAGAGCATCCCACCAGACATAGTACTGTATCAGTAGATCAGGAGATTGAAGACTCGGTAGAAGATCCATGTTTGTAAGTATTTGGGTTTTACTATCCTGATTTTGAAGATGAGATACCCATCAGAAGACCACATGTCAGTTATAATATTCATTCTGAGCCTTTACCTGTGGATTTAGTAAGAAAAGATGATCTAGACCTGTTGAATTCTGATCTCAAGACCTGTTTTGGGGAAAAAAATAAGAAGAATGGAATCCTCTTAAATATCATTTATTCCATATGTTATGAATGAATCTGTATCTATCATTTTGGATGAAGTCAAGACCTTCCAGAATTAAGTTTCAAGCTTAGTAGAGGATGTTGAATCTCTAAAGAAATCAGTTGTCTCTATGGAATATTATATGAGTTCTAAATCTCAAGAAGACAAGGATTTGTATTTTTCGAAAAGTGTAGTTGGCCAGATGGTTTCAGTTTTTGAAGAATTTAAGAATTCCATGTAGTAGCATGTCAGCACCCAAGAAATTGTTATGAAAAATATCATTAATGGGCTGACTAAATCTTTTATGGAAATAATAGCTTTTACTGGGGAAACTCTTTATGCTCTCAGGACTAATTTACCTATTGAGCAGATTAGATCTGTAATGAGAGAAGATCTTGGACAATCTTCCACCAGTGGCTCTGTAGACATTTCTGCATTGACCCCAGTGGTCACTACCACTAGGGATATAAGAAAAATTGTTCAAGATTTTCTAAGGGAGGCCACTTCTTCTCAGAAAAATGTTAAGGAAAAGGTGGATTACTATTTCCAAAGGGTAAACAGTAAACATCAGTTGAACAATCACTTCAAACATTTGTAAGAAAATTTTAAATTGCCTCCTGTGACTCAAGCCTTTAGAGACCATGTGAGTAAGCTAAGGAAGCTGACTGCAGCTTTGGAAAAATTCCTGGAAAACAAATATGACTTCATTTCCTCAATGGATAGAGGGTAAGGGATTGTGATGGATTTTAGAAATCTATTTCTTTTCTTCTTGCGTGTTGATACTTAGTTAGTGATTGTACCTCTAGCTTTACCTACATCTAGCTCTACTGTTTCTACATTTTTGATGAACCCAGCTCAAGCCATCAGTATCTTGACACAAATGATTAATCCAATGAGTACCCACTAGATGCCAGGGAAAGTCACAGTTTCTCAACCACCAGTGTCCATTTCTAGAGTTCCCAAGCCTTTAACTGAAACTACCTATACCGATTCTACCTCATATACCATAGAAAAATCCAAAGTGTACATTCAAGAAGTGGATTGAGTGGGTCTAGATGAATTTGATAAGGATCATTTGTACATTGTATATTGTTTTTTAATCCTTATATACTTTTAAATCCTTAATACATACCAATTTTTAATATTTTTTCCTCAGTTTTTACCTATGTTGCATACTTACATTATTGCTCCTTTACTTTTAAAATATTGTTCTTACCTCTGGTCCACACTTTTATAGTCTAATTTTCTGTTGATAAACAAATTTATCTCTTATCTTTCACCTCTCATTCCCCATATTTTATGTTCTGTAATACATTCCTTACATCCTTATCTTATACCTCCCTTCATTTTGTTAATCCCAAAGTGGGAGAAATATTTCCCAAATGGGGAAATGGGAGAAATTATAAAGGGGGAGATGAAGAGGGAGGATTATTTATTAAAATAAGGACATAGGTCATACATGGATATTAATATTTTATTTCTTTTCTAAATAAATTTTCTCTGATACATTTGACTCACCTGAGGAATAAGAAAAATTGTATTTTAGTCTGATACATTTGGATTACTACCATAATTTGTTATTATCAAAACGGGGAAGATTGTTTGACTCACCTATTTTGATAATCTCAATTATGAATAATTACGTTTTGATAATCCCACATGATGTTTATTGATTAAATTTTCCATTATATTAGCTACTGTTGATGTGCTTAATTTCAAAATATAAATACGGTTGAATATGTTCAAATGAAATGTCTTTTGTTCAAGAAAATTTGGTTAATAAAATGTTCATTTACATTGTAATGTATTGTCCTAACTTAATATATGGATATTTTTCATAAACAAACAAAAATATACTGATAAAAAAAGGACACCAGTATATAGATAGTTACCATTACACCTGAGCTACCGATAGAGTATGTCTACCAGTATGTACAAGTCGACCGATACAGAGTGACAACTACTGTTATGAAGTCTACTGTTACAATATTACCGGTATTGGTCATTATTCATAATTCTACCGCTACCGAGAGATACTTCTAAAAGATGTCTATACTACATATGGTCACCAGTACATGGAGCTACCACTAGAAGGATATACCTTTACAAACAGATACTGATACAAGATCTACCATTACAATTCCACCTCTACAATTTCAATGATACATAAAGGTACCGAATGGAAGCCATTCATTGTTTCTCTAAACTCTATCTCAATTTTACTATTATCAATGGTCATATTTTGTGATTTTAATGAAACTTAATTTTATTAATGATGTTTGTTCAATGTTATGGAATCATACATTATACAAATCATTCCTATTGTTAGAGGTCAAGGAACATAAAATGGGAACCTCAAGCTATTGGAAGAAAAGTTCTTCAACACACATAAAACACAAGTCTATGGATATACAAAAGTATATAGAGAAAAAATTTCTGAAACATACAAGAATAACACAAGTATAACTCGAATAACTATAAAGAACAAAAGTTTAAAGAGGAGATTCAAGTGCTACTAGGAAAACTCTTACATTACAAACTGAACACCTGTACTAGAAGTGAAGAAACAAAATGTCGATACTCTGTTTTCTGAACATATTTTAAAGAAGGACTCCAGCTTCATCAGTTCAATCCAAGGAGTCCAAAGTTTCACTAAAAACACATAGATCATTCTAAACTAATCTATATTTTGTTTAGATCTATTGTGTTTTATTTGTTTACAATTTGAGCAGTGTGTGTACTCTCCATTTTAAGCACACATTGTCTCATGTGCTGTACTGGAGTATTTCAAAATCCTCACTCAATATTTCCCTTACACTCTTGTATCCCACTATGGATAGTGGTAGGTTCAAGTGAGACTTGGAAAGCCTGTGTTCTATTATTTAGTTTTTCCCATGTAGAATTTTGGTCGAGGTTTGAGGACCTGGATAGTCATTGCACTATTGTAAAACCTCAATCCTGGGTGTGAATCATAGTTTATATAATACTGCTTGAGAGGACTAAGTCTCTGCTTGATACTGAACCTCTTGTTTAATGTTACTGTGCATTTTTATTTTAGTTAAAACTATTTTGAATATTATGCTTCTCTGTATATTAAATATAAATATTTTTAAAGTTAATCTGATATTTAAACTAACAAGTGTTTGTATTTATAGTAAACCAATAGGTTAGTTTCAAAATCTAATCTAATAATCAGATTAGATTAACTAAGAACTAATCAATCTATTGAGAACCAAACTGAACCTTTACAGTATTAAAAATTCTCTACAGTTTAGCTTGTTATTTAAATTGGCATATTTTAATACAAATACATTAAACATAAATTATTAATAGGAACTCATTTCACCACCCTCTTGAGTATTCCACTCTAATAAACAATTATAATAAATACCTTTTGAAATATGGTTAATCATTAATCATAAGAACTCGTTTGGGTAATTATTCGTCTTATGAGAACCAGTTGATTCATCGTTCATCTATATAATGTCTGAGCACTATTTTTCATGTGTGTAATGGTATAATTTTTCACAAATTGTAATATCCATGATATATATTTTAGATAATTAGGATAAATTCAATGACCAGTGATCATATGATGTTGAATATTTCAATGTGAATTCAATAATGAATCCTGGATGTGAAAGTGAATATTATCCTCATCCAAATAAATAATAAACAATTTAGAATATTAATAATGATGGTATCAATACAAAAACAAAATTAGAGTAAAATAGAGGGTTTTTGACAATGATTAAATAAAATATTAACTATTAAAAATATTCTTGAGTAAAATATCCATTCTTTTTGAAAAACATTTCATTAATATTTTTTATTAAAAAAATACATTATAGGAATAAAAATTTATCATTGATGTAATAACAATGTATTTATCCAAACATTTCATATGAGGTAAAATAATAACATTCCTTTTGTAAGAAAATATTTAGAAATTTCTTCATTCAGATAGAGAAAAAAATATTCCTTTGAAAATCATGGTAAAATAATAAAAAGGATAAAAATTTCTTTTCCAATTAATTTTAAAAAAATTGAAAACATGTTAATAAAGAATTGGTTTTAGAAGAAAATAGGTTCACCGAACAAAGATATAGATAATGATGGGTTTTAAGAATTCATTTTCTGGATCATTTTTAGAAAAATATATTTGAAGATAAATATTAGTACTTGAAAATGTTCATAACTAATAATTGAATAATTAATGGGTTTATTGAATAATTTTTATATATTTCCCTTGAACATAAATAGCATTGAAAGGTCATTAATGTTATTGATTAGGTTAATAATACTTAAGAATTAGGATGTCACCAATACTACATTAAAACACCCAAAATCATAACCTCATAAAGGAATAAAATTATTTCAAAGAAATCGTATCATTGAGAGAAAGGATATTAATGATATATTGTTTAAAGGTAATTACATAATATATATTAAAGGAACTATGTCCATAACAACAATTAAGCCTCAATGAAATTTAAATTGAGATTAAAATATCATACAGATGGATTTAATGACTAAAAAGTGATTATCATAAAATGAAAAAATATAAATACCATGAAGATAAATTAGTCCATTATATAATATATCTAAATGGTTTTTATGTGAAACTCATAAAATAAGGATGTGGTGAATGTGACATTTTTCTCACAGATGTAAAAAGTTCGCTGACAATCCTAAAATTGCATTTCCTTTCGATTGAATATCCTTTAACATTTTGTATAAAAAACAAATTTTAATTTTATAAATTATTCAGAAAATATTTCATTGTAATAATTAATTTTATTTCAATAATTACCATGTTTTTGATAACTACTTAAATAATTAATTTGACATCAGACGTTTTTTAACAAATTCATTTTACATATCAAAACAACTTCTGTTGGTAAATAATGGTCAAGGGGAAAGTTATATAACATCTATAGAATAATAAAAGTAACATAGAAGTTATATTTATACATGAATTATAATTACAAAAAATCATTAAATATGGTTATGAAAATGATCCATCATTACAACCATGGAGACGGTAGGTTATACGTATGCTTTAGTAATATTCCAAATTTTAAATGATTATTGTTGAAAGAAGGTATGTAACTAAAATCAATCCATATTGATTATTACATATTAAAAACCATATTATTTAATCATATTTAATTATATAAATAATTTTTTGATGTAAATGGAATAAAATCATGAAAAAAATTGGCATTCCACACGTCCGCGAATGACGTTATCTTTTTAAAATGTGTGAAATGTTAATAAATAAGATGATATATATATATATATTATTGTTCTATAAATCCAATCATGTCATTAAAAGTTTATTGATATTTTAAATTACACATATTTCTAAATATAACAATTCATTTATACATTTTATGTATCATGTGAACGAATCGCATCGCTTTGATGGGCGATAGTCCGCAATTATTCAAACATTGTTATTGTATTTCTGTAAAATGGAATTTATTAAATTTATTTATATTATATATATTAAATAAATATCTTATTTAAAATATATAAACAAATTTTCCATCATATGTTCCACCATGAAAGGTGGTAAGATAATATAGAACAATCATTGCTTTGTAAGGCAGTTGTTCGCCGTACAAAGAAATTGTATATTGGCATCCATTAGATGGGGTTGTGTGTAATTTTAGGTTTATTAATTATAATAAAGAATTACAAGTATCTTGGGAATACATTTTTGTGTGTACAAAAATACAAAAGATATTTTTCATTGGTGGAGAATGGAAATAAAACTAAAAATCATGAGGGGAGATGTTACCTCTTAATCGGGTAGCTACATTTGGTTTGAACCAAAACATTCTTTGGACTTCATTATTGAAAAATGGAACCCTATAGGTAAAGGTTTTTTATGTTGGGAGACTATTTGATAAGGTAATTTGATATCCTAATAGGATTTATAGGTGAGTAGAATTGGGACATATGGTGGCCTTTTATAAGGAAGGGAAATGACTCACTGGGAATATTTCGAAACAAGTTAGTTTTGAACATGTTATTACCTAAAAAAGACTTGAAAACCCAAAAAATGCAAGACCTGTTTTTTAATGTCCGAATTACGGGCATCTATTTGAAGGTTGACTAGTTTATTGGTCATTTGGGCCCTTTAGATAATGATTTAGTCTTTTATTAAGGTTAATTTAACCTTAATAATTGAAAGTGATTTTAATCACTTTCAGTAATCATTTGTGTAAAAAATTTGGTTTTTAATAAAAATTATAAATTAGTATTATTAAAAATATATAATCAATATTTCCAAATTTAAATGAAATAATTTTTATAATTTAAATAAAAATTAATCCCACATATTGGACGATACTGAATGTTTTTAATGTAAAATTGTCTTACAGTTTGATATGTTTTTATAATCCATTACAAAGTTAAATTGATCCCAATAATCTGTATTGTATAAATTTATTAATATAATTTCTAATTAATCATAAAAATCAATAAAAAACATACCTATAAATTATAAATTAATTATATTAATAAGTATTTTTGAACTAAAATTCAATATTTTTAACTATTCATTTAAAAATGATGTCTTAAAAAATAACAAAAGTTCACCATCTCCTAATTCATATGATTATTTTTTAAATAAGAATTTTATTTTGATATGTTAAATAAATTAATGTGTCGAAATTCTGAATTAAGATCAGTTTCCAATAAATAAGATGGAAATGACTTCAAAAATATAGGATTTGTTATGAAAAATAGGGTTTGTTCTTATCTTATGCATATAAGATCCAATGGATGAATATCCAAATTATTTGGTTGAATGTATGACATATATATATATATATATATATTTAATTATAATGATTCAATAATTTTAATTAATTATGTTTATTATTATAGAACTCAATTGGAAGCATTAGTATAATAATATTTTCAAACCCAATTGGATCATATTTTCATTACACATTAATTAGAAACCCATGAATTCAATTTGTATTTTTATAAACCATAAATTTTCATTATTAGGTTAAAAATATTCATAAATACTAATATAAATGATAGGATATATCATATTATATTAAATAATAATATCTTAATAATACATTGTTATTTGGTGAAACACAGTCTTGCATGTAACACAAATTATCAAGGATAGTCACATTTGCATGTAATGCAAGCTGTTGAAGAAGGTCACTCTTGCATGTTATGAAATTCAACTAACTGTTGTGTGAATTGATAATATATATAATCTATTTTAAATAGTAATGATATTTCTAAGTATTAATATATTACATTATGTTCTCAGAGTCGCGTTTCATATATTCTATCGAATACAAGGTTCTTTCTTTAAGTTTTTATGGGCATCACATTCTCCCAACCTTTTTTAAATTATGTCCTCATAAAATGACCTCGCTATTGGTGATTTATTTTTGAAACCTTACTATGTTGGAGTCCTAAATTATGTGAAGTTTTTGAAAAACATCCCCTCTATAAGAGATGATGTGAAATACAAAGCTTACATGCACAACCATGTAACATGGTCTCTAAGAAGAAAATAATTAGTGGAAGGTAGATATATGTACTTGGAGAAATAATGTAAATATTTATATGGAGTTAATGGGGTAATAAATAAATACATGTGAATGATCAATGGAATATTGAGGACCTCAAATACATTAATCATTAATTATTAAGAAGGACATTTTTTCAAAAGAAATTTAGGTATTAAAAAAAATTATTTTATAGTCATTTTATTATTGTTGGGATATTATTTTTTTGACCTATAATATAAAAAATATTACTACATGATAGGTTTCAAGGTAATATTAACAATATTAACTTCTTTTTTTCTCCAATAAAATTATAATTCATCCCTTTAATCCTAAAAAAATTATTTACCAATGATTATTGTTATTTTCCTACAGCACTAAATGAAACTTTTAAAGGATCATTAGGCCTATAAAATAGTGACAAGTATTAAAATTTGTATTTAGTTGTCATCTAAAATAAATATTGTTAATAGATTAAATTTTAATCCTCAAAAATTGTTACTACTGGTTTATCATTAATTTTTATTTATTAAATTGAAAAACTAAAAACTATGAAAATTAACATGGACATTGTGTAGGTCAGTGGAAGGAATGAAACCCTTATTTTCCATTGGTCATGGGTTCCAGACCCTCGTCCTCAAAATATTTTATTGGTTATCACATGGAATATAGATTTGCATTTTCTAAAACCATATTAAACAATTTCTAAAATATATATGATGGACATCCTTAAAATTTGGTTTATCACTAAATAGAATTTTAACATTGGATTTAAATTTAAACTCAAAACATAAATACTTCATCATCATATTTCAACATTAATCATTTTATGGTCTATATTTTATCCTCTAAGAGAGGGAATTTATAGAGGTAATATCTCGATTCCCCAAATTTATGACAAATGACTATAAAGGATTTATTAGGAAGAACTTTGTTTCTGGAAATCATACTCTTCCTTTTTCCTCAGTATTCTTTTTCATTATGTCCTTCGTTCCAACACATAATGAATTTTCATCTTCTATTGAGAAAAATTCCAAGGTGTCTACATCCACAATTCTCACATGTCCAATGTTGATCTTCTTTTCTACATGTTCTACACAACCAGAGCTCTTATAATCCTCTATCCTTTACTTATTAGGTATTCTACAGATTTGGTAAAGGTATATATTGTTAATCATATTTTGGTAAATACTGATTTGGAAAAAACATGATATCCTACACTCCTATCAACAAATCATTTGGTTTCTCATTTTCATTACCTTTCCCTCATGTTAGATATAACTAGTAATCCTTCAGGTTCCATCCATTTACTGAAACCATAAAGAATATTGTGAGAAAAAATAATCACATTGAGATAATTGTATAATTATCTATATGATATAAAAATCAAGACAACTTATTTTTAAACAAAAATTACCTAGGTTTTACCATTATTTTTCATTTTGAAAATCCAATAAAAAATTTTAGTTTGTTTTGTAAAGAAAATGTGGATTATCTTATGTTTATCCCTAGGGAGTGTCAAACCAGAAGTAAAAAAGTGTTTTTGTAGTGTACCAGGATACCCTGTGTCAGTCTCGAAACACCTTTTCCGAGTGGCTAATTTTAATTTTATTTCTTCTACAACAATTTAAACTTGTAGTATTCATAAAGGTATATTTTTCTAGGAATACCGATATAATCTATACATCCCCAAAATTTTAGGGTTTTTATCTATACAAATAGTAAAATTATATCATATGGTTATGTTTTCAAACCTATATCATCTTAAATCTAGTTTCCAGGTTTTCTACTAAACTTCCTCTAATACCAAATATTGTCACCCAAACCTATATCTCCTAGATATTGCGTCTGCTATCAATTACATTTTCAATATTAGAAGGAATTAAACCACGAAGTACAGATCGGTTTTGTAGTCTTGGAAAACCAAATACATAAATGAGAATTGAATTAAAGATGGATACAATAATTACATCATATTTTTTTCCTTAAAAACAATATAAATCAACATGATAACACTAATCCATGTTATATATTACTGCATATATTTAATTGTTTGCTTCTTATATTCCAATGGAAAGATACACAACAATGTTGAGCTCAAATGCTCAGTAGGGAAAAATATAGTAAAATCTATAATGAATCAATGTAAATAGTCAACATGGCATGTAATTAACTATTAATAAATTCCATTCATATAACTATATAAGTAAAAATAAATATTTTGAGTTATAAAACTAAAACAAATTCCATTAATTGATGATCTTCAATAAAATTTATCCATAGATGTATCAACAAAAAATCTCATGGATGAATCAAAACTAAAACAACTATAAGGGAATTTATTTATTAATGTAATTCTTATCAAATAACATGAGGAATTATTACCAATAAGAAAATTGAAAATAATATTTAAAACAATGGTAAGAAAGCCGTTTAAGCAATTATTCGTCTCATGGGAACATGTCGATACATCAATGAGAAATAAAATTACTAGGCTTGACCCCTCATTAACAGTCCAAATAATTCCTAATATTGAATAATCAATATAAATAATATTCCTTATCAAATAACTGTATTGAATGAAGAATATATATCTATAAATAACTCCAAAATTAATCATATAATCTATCAAAGTAATAACAATATTTACATTGGTATATAGTGTAAGAAATAGTAATATGCTTTATCAATTCTATGGTTATTATGTTAAATTCAATGCTCACTGATCATATGAAGTTTAATATTTCAAGGGTACATCGATATTGAATTATGTAATGGAATTTGTGTACAATACATGTCCAATTCAATAATAATCCATCTAGAGAAATAAGAAGGATGGTGTCAATACAATAATCCCATGTGGAGTAAAATAGAGGGTTTTGTCATTAATGAAATAAAAGATTATATTTTAAAACTATTCTTGTGGAACATAACAGTTTCATTTCAAAAATATTTTCTAAAATATTTTTTATAAAAATGAAGATTTTAAACTAGAAAATTATTATACAATTAAATTATTGTATATGAATCTTTACATGTCATAAAAGGTAAAAAAGAATATTCCTTATATACGAAAAACAGTTTGAAAATGCATCATTTGGAATAAGAAATTAATATTCCTTTTAAAACACTAGTAAAATGAAAAAATGGTAAAAATGTATGTACCAAATAATTTTAAAAACTTTTTGAAAAAATTTTAATGTTGAATAGTTTTTAGAAGAAGATAGGTTCTCCGACAAAAGAGAGAAATAAATTATTCTTTCCTAGAAAAATTCTAAATCATATTGAGTACCAATGAGTTGAATATTGGTACTAAGACATGAAAATGGTCATAAATAACAAAATTAAAAAAGGGTTTATTTAATAAGGGCTATATTATTTCCTAGAACTTATGTACCATTGAAATATCATTAGAGTTATTGTTGTGGTTAAAAATCATTAAACATTCCAAAGAGTCTGATACCACATTGACTCATAATAAATAATAAAATCATGAATGAAAAAAATTAACTCAATAAAATAGTATCATGAGAGTAAATTTATTCGTGCGGTATTTTGTAAAGGGTAGTACATTCCATATAAAAAGGGGAGGAGGTTAATAACAACAGTTAAATATCAATGGAAAAAATTGAGATATAAATTCCAGACATTTGAATCAAAAGACTAAATATTGATAATAATAAAATGACACATCTAAATAACATAATGATAATTTATGGAAAGCTATAATATATCAAAATGGAATGTAGTTACACCAAAAAAATGATATAAGTAGTGAATATGAAATTCATCTCACAGATGTTAAAAGTTAAATGCAAATCCTTACATTGAATTTCCATTCAGGTTAACATCCTTTAACATAATTTTTAATAAACTTATGTTAATTTTATACATTCCTAATAAAATTTAACTATTTTATAATTACTTGTATTTTACTTATTAACTTAATGATTAAAACTACATAAACTATTATGTTTATATCAGGTGGTTTTGACCAAACTTGTTTTATGTGTCAAAACAATTATTATTGGTCATCTATAGCTAAAGGGGTCATTATATAATCTCTCAAGAATAATAACCATGAAATAATTATCATATTAATAGACCAATTACACTTTTATAATCAATCATAAAATATGGTTACAAAAATGATCCAATGGTACAATCATGGAGATGGTATGATATACATATGCATTCGTAACATTCCCATTTTTAAATCATCCTTGTTGAAAGAAGGTACGTAATTAAAATATTTCAATAATGATTATTATATAATAAATACCATAATATTTAATCATATATTATTATATATAGAAATATGTGATTTAAATGGAATCTCTTCATGTCAAGAAGGCAGTAGTCCACTCATCCACGAACGACGTTATCTTTCTTAATGTTTGGTGAACGTTAATAAAGGAAAAGAAAAATATATATATAATATATTTACATAATAATAATTATGTGATTAATATATTAATTATTATTTTTTGATTTCTCTTATGTTTAATTATAATCATTTATTTATATATTCCATGTTTTGTGGGAACAAATCACAGTACTTTGAGGGGCGGTAGTTGACAATTTCCAAAACGATGTTATAATATTAATGTAAAATGGAAAGTATTAAATATGTGTTTAATAAACAGATTTAATATGTATAAAGTCATAATAAATATCATCTATAACATATAAAAACAATTTTTCCATCATAATCGCCACTATGAGAGGTGGTAAAGGAAATCTGAACAATCATCGTTTCGTGAGGCAGTATTTCTTCGTAAAAAGAAAAGTATGTTCTCTTCAATTAGATGGAGGTGTGTATAATTTTAGGAAAAAAACAAAGAATAAAAGCATCCTTGTATCCTTAGGATAGATGTATTTTGTTCAGGAATATAAAAAATCAATTTTAGGGGGTGTGCAAAATATAAATGAATCTAAAAAGCTAGAGAGAAGATGTTTCCTCAAAATAGGGTAACACCTTTGGGTTTGAACTAGTAATTCACATGGATTTATTTCTATAAAAATAGAGGATTAAAAATATATATGAGGTATTTTGGAAGACCTTTTGTGTAGGTAATGGCTGAACTAGAGTGGTTTTAGTGGTGTGAAATGTGGGAGATGTGGTGGCCTTTTATTGGGAAGGGAAAGGACTCGCATGGAAGTTCTAAAAACAAGTTATGTGTGACCAAGTTCATTCCTAAAAAAATTTAAAAAAAAACAAAAAGGTCAATAATTTAATTATAATGGATGGATTATTGGTATCCAATCGATATTAGACATGTTTCTAGGTCATTTGGGGTCTTAATATCAGGGTTCAATCCATTATTAAGCACAATTTAACCATCAAAATTCAATGTAAATTTAACCACATTAACTAATCATTTTGTTAAAAAAAATTGGCCTTAGTTGAAATTATAAATTATTCTGATTAAAAAAATGGAATTCATTTATCAAAAATTAAATCACAGAAGTGGCAGAAATTAAATTTAAATTAATCTCACAGATAGAATGAAAATTTGGGTTTTAATGTAAAACCTATAATAGTTTCCTATGTTTTTTATAATAAATTAAAAAGGAAATTCATAAAAATCAGTTAAATTGTATTAATTTATAAGATTATTAGGAAATTAAATGTAAAAAATATATAAAAATATAACATTACCTTATTAATTAATTATATTAAAAAAATTCAACTAATTTTTTTTAACTATTCATTAAAAATTCAAATGTGTCAGCAAAAATATCAAATATTCACCCTAAAATAATTAATATATTTAACATCTAAATAAGAAGTTTATTTTGACATATTCAGACAATTAATGTGTCAAAATTTAGATTTAATATGGGTTCTCCATTAAATTGCGTCAAAATTACTTTTAATGAAATATAGTGTATTATGTGTAAAATTGTTTTTGTTTTTATGCTAAGCATATAAAATCATTTTTATGAATAATGAAAATATTTTATTAAATATATAACATACATATTTCATTAATACAAATCCCAAATTGTGATTAATAATGTTTATTAAGATAAATCTTCATTGGAAGCATAAAAATAAAAATATTTTTTTATATAGAATTGGTTCTTATTTTCATTTCTCCTTAATTAGTTACCCAAGATTTCATTTTTTATTTATATAAACCATATATTTTAATAAGATAGTTCATCATTTTATTGACCATAAATATAATATCATTGTTATATCACATGATATTAATAATAATATTTTATTAATACATTTTTATTTTGTGAAACTTGATCTTGCATGTTACACAAACTATAGAGGAAGGTCACTCTTGAGGTTAATGAAAGATATCAAGGAAGGTTGCACTTTCATGTAATGCAAGTCAAATTTGTAACATCCCAATTAAGTAATTAATAATAGATATTTTTATCTATGTCTACTGATAAATTAGATAGTGTTTTAGAGGCTTAAAATGAGAATAAATCCAATCTTAAGCATGGAATACACTATTATTTTTAAAGGATTGTTTTATTGCTTTTTGATGGAAAACCATTTTTAAATCAAAAAATTGACAATTTTATAAGCTCTATTTGTCAAAATAAACTTATTATTTATGATTGAGACATTGAAATTTACATTGGATAATTTTTTGGTATTTTTCTGACAATGTTCATTTTTTAATGAATAGTAAAAAATAATGCATTTTACATCAAAACTGATTTTTCATCTAATTTAATTATATGGTTAGATTATATTTTGAATTGGTTTTAAAGTTAAATTAAAATATATTTTTACCATTTAATCCAATAGTGGTTGTTGGAATCAATTTCACTTTGAAATTGGACTTAAACTAGTGTCAATCTTTTGATACTAATTGTTTCATAAAAACATGCTATTTGCTCTGGCAGTGGGAATTAATTATTAAATTAATTAATATAACTTATATGTTTTGAATTTTTTAAAATATACATCATTTTTTAATTCGTAATATCAAATATAGCTTAGGGTGAGGTTTTGGTATTTTTCTGAAAAACTTTAATTTTTGATGAATAATGAAACCACTAAGTGGTACTTAAAAACTGATTTTTTGTTTAAATGAAAATTTACCACCACTGTGTTTTGAATTTCAAAATTCCGGCATACATGGTTGTCATTAGGAAGTAAAATTTGGTTCAATGGGATTAAAATAATTTTTTGGTGAATAGTAACTTTTATGTTTTTAATCGCGATTATAGGTAATTAGTGTAATTTAAGGTAAAAATAATGTTTTAATAATATGAAATGACCTAGACACATGTACTACCCTTATTGGATGTGTCATGGCCGACCAATAAAATCCATGGGTCAACTTGGGGACCCCATGGATCCACTTTTGTAGGAAAATTACATTAATACCTATTTATTTAATGTTAAAGTAAAAATGTCACAAACATGAGTTATTTTACTAAAACAATGTTTACATGGGGTTATACAAGTCAGATATTTGAAAATAAATAGTCATCGTAAATATAAAAAGATTTCCTACATCATAGTATTTTTTATAATTTTTAGACATTAAATAAATTAAAATATTTATGACATCATGATGATGCATCGATTACCTCATTATTTAACGATTTAAATAAAATGAAAAGATAAAGTAAAATCTAAGACCTACAATTGTCAAAAACCTATTGGTTGGGTATATTTATAACCCATATCGCCTTATCCTAGAATTATATCAATTTGGGACCTTTTAAATCCGAAACTCATTTTAAAATAAAGTAACCTTTCTTTACTATCCAAGAGTACCCCTCCTCTCCTCTTATAAAAGGCCCCCACCTCTACCTCGTTACCCACACTTCAATAGCCTTGGCTGGGCCAACCCCTTCCCATTTTGTCTCTCCACATCCCTATATAACTCTTATAATCCTCACTTTGGGAAGAAGGCTTTCCAAGGAATCCTTTGAGCTCAAACCAAAGAGAGTTACCCGATTTTATGGTAATGTCTTCACTTAAGTCATTTTGTTTTATTTTTGATTCTCCAACCCCCTAAACTCTTATTATTCATTTCTTTTGTAACAACTCCAGTATCTTCAATATACTAGGATGTTTTTATAAGAATTATTCAAGCTACACTTACACAAACCTACATGTAATGGTTAAAGAACATACTGTTTCCTTGGATGGAGAATTTCTGCCTCACGAAACGATGATTATTTAATATTATTCTAACACCTTCAAAGGTGTCCATTAAGATGTAACTATATTTATATATTATATATAATATGTTTATGTTTTCCTTAAGCATCTGTATTTTTCATTTATGGAATTCCTTTATGGCTTCCATTATGGGTATACGCGATATCTTCATTTTAGGATGTGTAGACTACCACCCTCTCAAAGTGCTTTGATTCGTTAATACCATATGTGGTACGTATAAAGGATATATTTAATGATATTATATATGATACCATACTGGAATTGAAATACTATTATGTATCATTATGTTTTTATTATATTAAATATGAAATGGAAATGGAAGGAGCGTTCATGCGTACGTACGACTTACCGTCTCCATGAACGGTGCATTTCATTTCTTACCTCCAAATGTTATGTAATATTATAAATGCATAAATGTAATGGATATATATGATATATATGATATCTACATCATGAATACAATTTTGGATATAATGGATATTTTACCACATGAACAACTTGTAATTATAAAGAGTTTATTTTTGACTCAAGTATCAATGATCGTTAAAACGACCGTTATTAACATAAATAATAACATAGTGTTCATGACATGGTAATAAGTGATATTAAAGGAATAATGAACTTGAAAAAGGTTCTTAAGAAAGTAGAAAATAACTCAAGTTTATTATTCCGGAGTTTAAAGAACGATCGAGTTAAGTCGGACCCGAGGTATGGGACTTCGTCTCAATCTCCATTCATTGAGGTATATTTTGTTTTATACAAAACTTTCTCTTATACGGTGTATAAAACCCTTTGAATTTTACATTTATCAAAAAGGAATCTTTTTTATACGAAGTGTTTTACTAAAAGACAAATGGGAATGTTTTTGTCGTACGTATGCGGCGATAACGACTTCTCCGCCACTGTGACCATTATTTGAGTTTCAACATCCTCTACAATCCATACCTTCTTTTTAAAAGAAAAATAAATACCATGTTTTACTTTTCTTTTATTTTGGTATTGAAAATGGTTTTCATAATGTTTTTATATCAATGTGTTCTATTGATATCTTGTGATTGAAAGGTGGAAATGTTATGCTTCCTTTATGCATGTTTTATGTGATACGATTATGTTGTGGTTCTTAGACATTATTATGAAGATGGGTGGTTCCATGATAAACTAATGGCGGGTTAGCCAGATATATCTCTCTAATGCATTGGGTAACACAAAGGAGTTAAACGTTAAGGTTTCTCCGAAGAGATTTAGGGAATATACAGTGATGGGTATTCCAAACGTAACCAAGAGGGTTACTCCATACGTAAGAATGTTATGAATGCCTCATGTTACCTTTATGTCTTATGATTTCTATGATTTATTAATGATTTGATGATGTATGTCAAAGTGCTTATGTTTTTTGGGTAAATTATGATTTCATTCTTATGTATATATGTACTCATGTTTCCTTTCCATATTTTTATATCCCTTACTGAGTTTTTTATGCTCATACCATGTTTTTGAAATGTTTTTCACAGGATAAGGGAAAGGTACATGATATGATAGTGTCAAGGAAGTTTCAAGGAGGAATCCATGTTTTATTTTAAATATATTTTCGTTGATGGGAAAAATGAATACTATCTTTATGTTACCACTTTTATTAAATGTGGAATGTAATGGAAGTTTTATGACCTAATTCTCCCAAACTGTAAACCTGAAAAGATACTCAATGTGTAATCTTGTAATAACTCAAGATTAAGTAAGGTTTAAGGCTGGGGCCTTATAGTTGGTATCAAAGGTCAGTTTAGATAACTTTAGGAGTCAGAATTTTATTAAATGACTATCCAAAAATATTTTTTTTATGGTAAAATTGAAATGAAATAGCATTTGAATATTACCATGTTGCTTTATCTAAGACATGTTTTTTCAGAATGGTTTTCCATAGAGGAAACATGGAAGTAGTGCTAGGAAGGAATACAGAAGGAAATAACCTTCTGAATCAGCATCCTGAGATGGTCGAAATTGGAACTGAACATTTTGTTGTAGTAATGGCGTATTTGACTCAAGCGAAAAATTGTGGTGGTATCCATGCATGAGATCAGCCAGATCAACCGTAGAGGAACATGTCAGTAGTGGAACATTTCATGAGGCAACATCACCTATCATTGAGAGGATCATCTGACCATGTTCTTGTTGAAGGGTGGATTAAAGCATTGGAGAAGATTTTCGATGTCATGGGGTGTTCAGACAATCAAAATGTTTGTCTTTCTATTTACCATTTGGAGGGTGGAGCAGATCAGTGGTGGTCGATGGTTAAAAATTTCAAGGATTCTGATGAGATTGATGCTCTTGACTGGGATGAATTTAAAGGTTTGTTTCTTGAGAAGTATTTTCCTAAGGTTGTTCGACTTAGGATGGAAAATCAATTCTTGGAATTGAGGCAAGAGGAAGACTTAGTGGATACCTATGAAGAAAGGTTCACTCGATTGGAAATGTATGGTCCAAATTCTATCTGAGACCTTGATAGTAAAATCAATCGTTTTTACTCAGGATTTAATCTAAAATATCGAAGGGATTTAGCTTCTCGTGAGTTCAAAATTTATGAAAAGCTTGTTCGATGTGCTGAGAAGGTGGAAATGGAGTTTTCTGATGATCAAGTGTTCTATAACAACCAACAGAAGAAGAGACCGAGGTGGCAGGAGAAAGGAAAGAATTCTTCAAAAAAGACTGATGGTACGCAAACTAAGTTTCTAGTTTGTGATAAATGTGGTAAAAGGTATGCTGGGGAATGTCTCATGAATTCTGGAAAGTGCTACCGATGTGGTAATATGGGACATAAGGCTCGTTATTGCACTGAAAAAGATCAAGGTGATGGTATGTCCAAATTTGATTTACAGTTAGTGAAATGTTTTAAGTACAATGAGATAGGTCACTATAAAAACGAGTGTGCGACAAAGAGCTTGAGTGATGGGAAGCAGTTTGACTACAAGCTGAATGGGGTGGTGAAATCGTTGAAACTACTTCAGCAGATGTCAGGACATCAAATGAAGTTGTATCAGGTTCATTTTTTTTTTCAGATTATGCCAGTGTGTTTTTTGATTCGGGGGCTACACATTCTTTCATCTCTGAAAACATTTCTAGTAAAATGGGATTACCATCTCAAGAAATGACTCCTGAACTTTTGGTAAAAACACCTAGGGGAAATGTTGAGGCAAAAAGAATTTATAAGAATCTTCCTATCCTTATCGGTGGAAAGAACCTACTTGTGAACCTTATTTTTTTACCTCTAGTAGAGTTTTATTTTATCCTGGGTATGGATTGGCTCTCTATTTACAATGCTAAGTTTGACTGTAGAGCTAAAGAAGTTTCTTTTCAGAAAGACTTTCAGTTTGTGTACAAGAATGAACCCTTACTGTTGGTAACATATCAAGAGGCTGAGAAACTTGTAAAAGATGGAAATGAATGTTAATTTTCACATCTTGTTGAAAATAAGGGAACGATTTAGATTAATGATTTGCTAGTGGTAAATGAGTATCCTGACGTTTTTCCTAATGAGTTGCATGGAATAATACCAGATCGGGAAGTTGAGTTTTCTGTTGACTTAGTTCCTGATGATAATCCAATTTCAAAACCCCCTTATCGAAAGTCTCAAATTGAACTTTTAGAGTTGAAGGATAAATTGCAAGATTTATTAGAGAAATGTTTCATTAAACCAAGCACATCACCATGGGGTGCCCCTGTTTTACTTGTTAAAAAAAGATGGTTCTGTGAGACTTTGCATTGATTATAGAGCCTTGAATAACATCACTGTTAAGAAGAAATATCCTTTGCCTCAAATCAATGATTTGTTTGATCAGCTCCAGAGAGCTCAGTATTTTTCAATGATTGACTTGAGATCGGGGTACCATCAGTTGAAGGTAAAGGAAGCAGACGTTCCAAAGACTGCGTTTTGTACAAGATATGGCCATTATGAATTTGTAGTAATGCCTTTTGGGCTAACCAATGCACCTGCTATATTCATGGACTAAATGAATAGAATTTTCCATGAGTTCTTGGATAAGTTTGTGGTGGTTTTCATTGATGAAATTTTGGTGTTTTCTAAAAGTAAAGAAGAGCATGAAAGACATTTAAGGGTTATTTTGAAAACCTTAAAAGAAAATAAATTTTATGGGAAATTAAGCAAGTGTGAGTTTTGGTTGCAACAAATTTCATTCCATGGTCACATTGTTTCTAAAGATGGGATAACCATTGATCCTGCAAAAGAAAAGGTTGTTGAAGAATTTCCAAGGCCCACAAATGTAACTGAGATTCGTAGCTTCCTTTTTTTGGCAGGCTAAATCCAAAGGTTTGTTAGAAATTTTTCATGGTTATCTAGTCCAATGACTAAGCTATCTCAGAAGGGTGTTACATTTATTTGGGAAAAATAATGTGATGATTGTTTTCAGGTACTGAAAAGAATATTGGTGAATGCTCCAGTTTTGGCACTACCTTCCAGGAATGGGGAGTTTGTTATCTACAGTGATGCTTCATTGAAAGGACTTGGTTGCGTCTTAATGCATAATGATCAGGTAATTGCTTATGCATCACGATAGTTGAAAACTGATGAGGTAAATTACCCTACATGTTATTTGGAATTAGCTGCTCTTTTTTTTTCTTTGAAAATTTGGAGGAATCATTTGTACGGAGTAAAGTGTGAAATATATACCGATCACAAAAGTTTAAAGTATATATTCACTCAGAAAGAATTGAAAATGAGACATAGGGGATGACTAGAATTAATCAAGGATTATGATAGTATAATTCATTACCATCCGGGAAAAGAGAATAAAGTGGCTGATGCTTTGAGTCGAAAAATTAATGCCTCATTAGCAATGTTTCGTTTGGAACATGGTCCTTTGGTTAAGGATTTGATGAAATTTTGCATAGATGTTGTTGGTGCAGGATGTCCTTCTGTTTTGTTTCTGGTATCGGTGAAATATTCTCTATCAAACAAAATTACGCAAGCACAGAAGCAAGACAGTGAGTTGCAGAAAAAGGTAGAGCTGGTTCAGAAAAAAAAAGTTTCCTGAATTCATCATTGATAATTATTATGTTTTGAGATTTGGGAAGAGATTGTGTGTGCCTTGGGATTCATATTTGAAGAGAGAGTTGTTATTTGAAGCAAATAGTTCTCCGTTTTCAGTTCATCCTGGCAGTACTATGATGTACAGAGATCTGTGGGAGTATTACTGGTGGGATAGAATGAAAAGAGATATTGCTGATTTTACTGTGAAGTGTTTGACTTGTCAGCAGGTTAAAGCAGAGCGACAGTTACCGAAAGGGATGCTTCCGCCATTACCAGTACCAGAATGGAAATGGGAGAATATATCCATGGACTTCGTTGTGGGATTGCCGAAGACACCTCGAGGTAATAATGCAATCTCGGTTATTGTCGATCGCTTTACTAAATATGCTAATTTCCTTGCTATACGAGATACTTTTTCCCGAGATCAAATTTCGCATCTGTATCTTAAAGAGATAGTCAGGTTACATGGAGTTCCTCTCTCCATTGTATCTGACCGTGATCTCAGGTTCACTTCTAACTTTTGTAAAGGCCTTCAGAAGTCGTTGGGTACTGAATTAAAGTTTAGTACAACTTTTCATCCTCAATCAGATGGGCAGTTAGAACGAACAATTCAGACGTTGGAGGATATGCTACGTGCTTGTTCGATTGATTATCAGGGATGTTGGGACCAACATCTTTCTTTTGTTGAGTTTTCTTATAATAACAGTTTTCATTCTAGTATTCATATGGCACCATTTGAGGCATTATATGGGAAGCGGTGTCGAACTCTAGCTTTCTGGGATGAAGTGGGTGAATGGAAGTTGATGGGACCAGAATTGGTTGAAGAGATGGAAAAAAAGGTCAGTTTATTTAGAAACACATGAGAACATCTCAAAGCAGGAAGAAGAGTTATGCGGATTACCAGAGGAAGGATCTGTCTTTTGAGGTAGGTGATCATGTTTTTCTCAAAGTCTCACCGTGGGAAAGTGTGATGCGATTTGGTAAGAAAGGAAACATGAAAATCTGAAAGTGCAATGAGGGATAAATACCCCCACTTATTCTATATGTAAATAAATTGCGGGGAAGAAATTTTCTAAAGGGGGGAAGGATGTAACATCCCAAGTAAGTAATGAATAATAGATATTTTTATCTATGTCTATTAATGAATTATATAGTGTTTTACAGGCTTAAAATGAGAATAAATCCAATCTTAAGCATGGAATACACTAATATTTTTAAAGGATTATTTTTCTACTTTTTGATGGAAAACCATTTTTAAATCAAACAATTGAAAATTTTATAAGCTCTATTTGTCAAAATAAACTTATTATTTATTATTGGGACATTGAAATTTACATTGGATAATTTTATGGTATTTTTCTGACAATGTTTGTTTTTTTAATGAATAGTGAAAAATACTGCATTTTACATCAAAGCTGATTTTTCATCTAATTTGATTACATGGTTAGATTATCCTTTGAATTGGTTTTAAAGTTAAATTAGAATATATTTTTATCATTTAATCCAATATTGGTCGTTGGAATCAATTTCACTTTGAAATTGGACTTAAACTAGTTTCAATCTTTTGATACTTATTGTTCCATAAAAACACGCTATTTGCTCTGACATCAGGAATTAATTATTAAATTAATTAATGTAACTTATATGATTTTAAGTTTTTTAAAATAGAAATCATTTTTGAATTCGTAATATCAAATATAGCTTAGGGTGAAGTTTTGGTATTTTCTGAAAAACTTTTATTTTTTATGAATAGTGAAACCACTAAGTGGTACTTAAAAACTGAATTTTCGTTTAAATGAAATTTTTCCACCTCTGTGTTTTGAATTTCAAAAATCTGACATACATGGTTTTCGTTAAGAAGTAAAATTTGGTTCAATGGGATTAAAATAATTTTTTTTGTGAACAATAACTTTTATGTTTTTAATCGCGATTAGAGGTAATTAGTGTAATTTAAGTTAAAAATAATGTTTTAATAATATGAAATGACATAGAAAAATGTCCTAACTTTATTTGATGTGTCATGGACGACCTAGACAATCCATGGGTCTACTTGGGGACCCCATGGAGCCACTTTGGTAGGAAAATGAAATTAATACCTATTTATTTAATGTTAAAGAAAAAATGTCACAAACATGAGTCATTTTACTAAAACAATTTTTACATGGGGTTATACAAGTCAGATATTTGACTATAAATAGTCATTTGAAAGATAAAAATATTTCCTACATCATAGTATTTTTTTTATAATGTTTAGACATTAAATAAATTAAATTATTTATTGCATCATGATGATGCATCGATTACCTCATTATTTAACGATTTAAATAAAATGAAAAGATAATGTAAAATCTAAGATATGAACATATCAAAAACCAATTTGTTGGGTATATTTCGAACCCTTATAACCTTATCCTAGAATTATATCAATGTGGGACCTTTTAAATCCGAAACTCATTTTAAAATAATGTAACATTTCTTTACTTTCCAAGACTGCCCCTCCTCTCCTCTTCTAAAAGGCCCACACATCTACCTCCTTACCCACACTTCCAAAGCTCCTCTTCTAAAAGGCCCACACCTCTACCTCCTTACCCACACTTCCAAAGCCTTTGGCTCGGCCGACCCCTGACCATTTTGTCTCTCCACATCCCTCTATAACTCTTAGAAGCCTCACATTTGGTAGAAGTCTTCCCAAGGAATCCTTTGAGCTCAATCCAAATGGAGTTACCCGATTTTAAGGTAATGTCTTCACTTGAGTCTTTTTGTTTAATTTTGCTTCTCCAACCCCCTAAAATCTTTTTATTCATTTATTTTGTAACAACTCCAGTATCTTCAATATACTAAGATGTTGTTATAAGAATTATTCTAGCTACACTTACACACACCTACATATAATGGTTAAAGAACGTACTGTTTCCGTGGATGGAGAATTTCTGCCTCACGAAACGATGATTGTTCAATATTCTTCTAACACCTTAAAATATGGCCATTAAGATGTCACTATATTTATATATCATATATAATATGTCTATTTTATTCTTAAGATTCTGTATTTTCATTTATGGCATCCCCTTATGGCTTTCATTATTGGTATACGCGATATCTTCATTTTAGGAAGTGCAGACTACCGCCCCCTCAAAGTGATTTGATTCGTTAATACCATATGTGGTACATATAAAGGATATATTTAATGATATTATATATGATACCATACTGGAAGTAAAATACTATTTTTTATCATTATGTTTTAATTCCATTAAATATGAAATAGAAATGGAAGTAGCGTTCATGCGTACGTACGGCTTACCGTCTCCATGAACGGTGTATTTCATTTCTTACCACTAAATGTTATGTAATATTATAAATGCATGCATGTACAGGATATATATGATATATATGATATCTACATCATGAATACAATTTTTTATATAATGGGTATTTTAAAACATGAAGAACATATAATTATAAAGAGTTTATTTTTGACTCAAGTACCAATGATCGTTAAAACGACCGTTATTAACTTAAATAATAACATAGTGTTAATGACATGGTAGTAAGAGATATAAAATGAATAATGAACATGAAAAAGTTTCTTAAGCAAGTAGATATTAACTCAAGTTTATTATTCAGGAGGTAAATAACGATCAAGTCAAGTCAGACCTGAGTTATGGGACTTCGTCTCAATCTCCATTCATTGAGGCATATTTTGTTTTATACACAACTTTCTTTTATATGGTGTATAAACCCCTTTGACTTTTACATTTGCCCGAAAGGAATCTTTTTTATACAAAGCGTTTTACTAAAAAAAGGTAATGTTTTTGTCGTACGTATGTGGTGACAACGAATTCTTTGCCGCTATGACCATTATTTGAGTATCGGCTTCCTCTACTAGCCATACCTTATTTTTAAAGGAAAAATAAATACCATGTTTTAATTTTCTTTGGTTTTGGTATTGAAAATGGTTTTCAAAATGTTTTTATATCAATGTCTTGTATTGATATCTTGTTATTGAAAGGTGGAAATGATATGTTTCCTTTATGCATGTTTTATGTGATACGGTTATGTTGTGGTTCTTGGGAATTATTATGAAGACACGTGGTTCCGTGATAAACTAAGGGCGGGTGAGCCCGATATAGCTCTCCAATGCATTGGGTAACGTGAAAGAGTTAAACATTAAGGTTTCTTTGAAGAGATTTATGGAATATAATGTGATGGGTATTCCAAACGTAACCAATAGGGTTACTCCCTACGTAAGAATGTTATGAATGCCTCAAGTTACCTTTATGTCTTATGATTTCTTTGATTTATTCATGATTTGATGAGGTATGTTAAAGTGATAGTGTTTTAGGGGTAAAGTATGATTTCATTCTTATGTACATATGTACTCATGTTTCCTTTCCATATTTTTATATCCCTTACTGAGCATTTTATGCTCATCCCAAGTTTTTTAAATGTTTTTCACAGGTCAAGGGAAAGGTACATGATATGATAGTGTCAAGGATGTGTCAAGGAGGAATCCAAGTTTTATTTTAAATATGTTTCTGTTGATGGGAAAAAAGAATAATATATTTATGTAACCACTTTGTTTAAATGTGGAATGTAATGCATGTTTTATGGTCTAATTCTCTATAACTCTAAACCTGAAAAGATCCTCAATGTGTAATCTTGTAAAAACTCAAGATTAAGTAAGGTTTAAGGTTGGGGCCTTATAAACTTATTGTTTCATTTATGGAAATAATTATATTATATAATTTATATATTTACTATATTATAAAGTATCTAGATATTACCAAACACACATGGTGTCATGTGGAATACATGCTATTGACTACGAGTTTCTAACCTATGTTTTTCGGGCTGCCACAATAAATTTCAAATTCAATCACATAAAATAATAATGGAAAATTAATTTTGTTATTTGTAAAAAAATAATCATTCATTATTAACCTAACAATAATTTTCGTATAATAATATCATAAATTCATATTAATATTATCTTATAATTAATATTAATAAAAATTTGTTAATATTGAAAAATTATATTGATAAAAATTAATATTTCAATATTTTAATAAAATCGTTCAACAAAGTATAAAATTGTTCATATTGTAAAATGAAATCTTAATCAAAATGTATTAATTATTCTTCGTTATTATCAATTACTAATTATTTTAATAGTTTTTTATTAATATTAAAAATATATTTTATCATTATCAAATCATAATATAATTATTTTTTCATAATGAAACCCTGGTTTTAGAAATAGTGTTTTTCAAGAAAAAATTTATTTTTCTCATTTGTTTCACCAATACAATTGAATTACATTCAAATTAAATATTTTCATTATTTTATTTCTATAAATATTTCATAAAGTGGTTACTCATTTACACTCTCTGTAATTCAATGGCTTGGTAATAATGGTAGCGAATAAATATTTATATTATAAAAAACTATATTGTGGATTTGTATATGTTTTGTTTGTCATGTGGAGTAAGCTATCGAAATCATTATCTTATTAGAAAGTAAACACCCATTATAATATTAGGGGGTGGAATTCTCCCCACGTAATTAAATATTTCACTAAAATGATAATTAAAACTCATTGAAGAAATTAGGTTACATTCTTCATAAAATAATCATCAAACAGTGTACAAATACTTATATATAATGTCAACAACACTCTCTAATTCTATATCATATTTCTTATCTTTATTTAGAAACCTTTATCTAATCACATAATTAAATTCCCATTTATGTATACACCATTTCCATATGTTCCCAATACCATGCCTTTTCGAAAAATGATTGGAATACCTATGTAAATAAACCAAATTGATATTCATCCTAGAAATTAACCCTCTAATTAACACTCAAATGGTAATAACAAGTGGTTCATAAAGTCAAATTAATTTCACAGTAAATGATATACTAATTCATTAGATTATAATTACCTATAAAATCAGAAATTCCATATTTCCCAACGGTATTGATACTACTAAACTTATGTTTTCAAACATGATAGATCATTTATTATATTAACATAAATCATTTACTAATCCATAAACCAACCAAACCTCTAACATGTATTCCTTTATATTTATCTTTAAAAACATATCCTTTATATAAAATCAATTCTCAAGGTTATTGTTATCATTTAATATATGATTTCAAACCATTAATCAAAAAATATTAAGGAATGATCGTTATATGTTTTACAAAATCCTCAATAATTTTTGAATGCACCAAAATGTAAAAGATAAATATCACACACTAGTAAAAATAGATAAGAGATTCATGATTTAATTTTGATTAATATATAATTTTTACAATATTAGGTAGGACTTGGAAAATAACATCTTCCATTATAGAAGGTAAATAATAAAATTCATCATTGTTAATGTATGATCCCATATTTTATTATATAACATAATGGTTTTTGGTAAATAACAATATCTTCATATTTTTTAAGATCATATTTCTTGGAAATACTAATACCAAAAATGGTTATTAATAATATTAGATTCAATGAACAATTGAATATGAAAAATCAATCAATTTATGTCTTCTATTGTGATACCTTCACTCCATCCTTTGATACATCATTATAAATCTTCTTAGATTATGTTAGGTTCTATTATTCATTATAACCTAAACACTTAAAGTAATAATGAAATAATCCATTCATAATGGATGATAAATAGAATTTCAATGGCCAAGGAATACCCCCTTAGAGTTTCAATCCATGTTTTTAGTCTCAAGACTATTCACTGTCCACCAAAATAAAGATCAATTAATTTCTCAATTATATTTATTCTATGTGATTTCCCCTAGTAGAATTTTTGTTATTGACACATCCAATTTATAGTATACATAAATGGATGTAATTTTTTTGAAAAAAAACAATACTCAAGACCTTACTATTACATGTTTATTTTATCCTACAGCTATACATATTTAATTAATTTTCAACAAATTCATCTCATCTTAATCCCTAAATAAAATGTTCATTTTTTCCAAGAAATAATTAATTTATTATCCCAATCGTTTATCTATTATAATAAACCATAACTTATAAACAAATATTTTTTTTCAATCAACATCCTTATATCCAATGTCATCTAATCATTTCCATTAATTTAAAATATGGAACCCCATCCCCACAATCCTAAATCTAGTATAATAAACACATATTTTACAAACTCACATTGATATCAGATATAATTTTCTCGATATAACTATGAATAATTAAAAATAAAAATTATTATTAAATGTATTATATGTATTTTATATTTTTTAATTTTATAAAATTATAGAAATTGAAAAAAAACAGTAACCAAAAAATCCCATTTTCATCATATTAAACAAACAATTTTAATTGCAAAAAAAAACTAGATAATCTACAACAAGTATTCAACATACCATATAAATTATAACCCACATCATATTCCACTAATAAATTCATTTTGCTACTTTATTTCATATCTTACGGAATTGAAACCTAATAAAGGATTCAGAAAAAATAATTCTGAAGGGAAAAAATACTACTAAGGTAGCAATGGAATAAACATTGCTCAAATTTTATGACTGGAATAAGGTAAAAACATGAATCCATAATCATCATGAAAACAATATCATTATATATTTATTATAGAAAATAGAAACATGAATATAAAAAACATCGATCTCATTCTGATGGAATACATAATTATTTTCAAAAAACAATGTTTTCAAGGACTTGTGTCAATAAACAATCCTATTATAGTAAGATCTTTAAACCAAACTAGATCATGTTTCATCCTTGGTGTGTATTGATATATCATGATTTTATGTTGCAAAATGTATAATTTAAGATAATATAACGTTTTATTATCAAGGTTAATAATCTACCCATATTGTATATAATGTGATATATAGAATTTTAATATCATTATAAATTAAAATTGAGTTAGAAACAAAATCATATGATTAGAAAAAATATTTTTTTCAATATTCAATTCAAGAAATGAAATTTATTTTTGATTAATAATTTCTATAAATTAGAAATATAAAATATATCAAAATTTCATTCAATTGTAATTTAATTTTCAAAAAATGAATCTAGGGCCAAAACATGTAACATGTCTTAAAGAATCAAAATTTAGACAATGAAAACTCCCATAGATGTAGTAAAACATTAATAATGACACCATAAGTGGGAGGTATTATAATTTTACCTCAAATAACATGTTTGAAAATATCATGATATGATATTTCAAATAAGATTTATAAACAACATATATATTAAATTAGGTTTAGAATATCAAATATGTATCAATGTGTGGAATTTAAGATAAAACCCCTACCTTAGTCCTGATTCATTCTTCAAATGCACCAAATGTCCTTAATAATTAAATTATTACTATCAAATACAACATTATTTAAAATATTTTTAAATATAAAAATATTTACTAATAATTTTTGATAATTCAACATATATATTAGTTAATTTTGTCTTATTTTCATCATTGTATATAAGTAATATATTTCAAATTCAACAATTTACGTAAATGTGGTGTTGGTATATATATTTTTGAAAAATTCAATAAATCCTATAACATATATATATATTGAATTTATATTTTAATATATTTTAAATTATATTATCTCATTTAATTTATTCATTGATTAAAGACCATGATGTTGAGTTTAATGATGATCATGGTCTAATGATTCTTATCAATTGAAGGTTGTTTCTATGATTGATGAATTAAATATTTATATAACAACTAAAAATGAAAAATTAATTATTATTTAAACTCTTATATTATATTATACTCGTAATCATGCTACAATAAAAATTCATGATATAAATTCATTATATAATTAACATAGGTGGTTAACATGACCTAGAGATGAACATACATTAATTTAATGATTGATTATGAGGACGTTTTGTTATAATATCATTTTAATATATGTATAATAATCATATCTAGAATTTATTGTGTGATATGTCATAATTATATACAATTAGAATAATAATTAAATAATAATAATTAATTACATGAATTGAATAACGAATTATTCTAAAATAACAATTATTTTAAATGATTTAATTTATAACGATTTTTTAGTTAAGATTGGGTAAAATTAAATTGGATGTCTTTATAGGTTTTGTGTGTTGAAATGTTGATGAATGAGGTATTTTAAGATGATTTATACTAAATGATAGATAACATGTTCCAGATTGTGGTACCAACTATCAAATTCAGTGATTTTGAGGATACAACATCATAGAGGATGTGAAAAATTCACCATGTCATATTCACCATGGATATGTTTAATTAGAGAGAATATTACATAATTTTAATTGGGATGATAAAAAATAATGTCCAATTCCCATATAGTTTAGAAACCAAGTAGCCTCCAGATAAGATTGTGGTGAATATTTTTTGACACACAAAGGAAATATCTAATATGGGTGTGCATGTGAGAACACATGCATAAAAACAGGTGCATGTAAAGACAAGATAGATCAAAGGGGAGTAAACGATGGTGGTTAATATCCACTCAATTTAGGGGTGGAATTTAAGGCTGTATCCAAGAAAATAGGATTTTCATGCTCATCTGATCTAATGAAGGGATCTGGTCTCTTATGTGTTGGAGGTACTCTTCGTGTAGTTCAGATGTAGGAATCAAAATGAATTTTTAAATGTCATGGTCAGGCCGAAAATGATTAAAAAAATTATGGACTTTTGGCTCCATAATTTATTTTGAGGTTTTCACATTATAGTGAGAAGGATATTTCACAATCCCTTTGAAGATAATTTTTCCACACCACATACATTCCTTGCATCATGGACGGTCCAAATTTAATAGGATTAAATAATTTAGGAACTTTAACCCTAATGAATATCATGCTACATTGATGTGTTTATGAATTAGTTGATTCAATGCGTAAATATGTTATGGAGATGACATCAATGATGATTTCTGTGAATCAAATGAGTTACTATAGTGGGAGAAGTGGGTATGGTTAACTGTAATGTTCTATCTCAAAGAGTTGTTAACTACATGATTAGGTGAACTGTGTAATTGATGGTTGTTCCATAGTTATGGTGACCACACCATAGAATACCCAAATTTGAAATGCTATGTAAAATCTTATATGACCATTCTACCAATATGATGTTTATGTATGCTAGGAGTTTCTTCCATAAATATAATGAAAGGATGTTTTTGACTAAATATCCCGATGGTCAATTCAAATTAAATAGTGCATTATGACCCTAATAACATTGATTGACACATTTCACATTTGGGAAAAAGTATTTTCAACCCAAGCCATTGGATTGAAATAAATATACAGATATTCCTAAAATTTAGAATACACTGTAAAATGGTATGGTATACCTTGGGAGAATTTCTAGATCATATATTTAAATGGTTTTCCAATAACATAGATAGAAAATTTAGGTTTTAAGGAGGAATTAATTGAGGAGTCTTAATCTTACAACCTGTTCATATCTAATTTGATAATCTGAAACCACATAATTGGTGTAAAACCATAATATTTAGTGACATGTATTTTTTAAAATAAATTAAATCTTTTTTAAGATATTAATTACACAAAACACCATATTTTACAAGAATTACAAGAATTATTTTTTTTCTATCTTTACATGTAACATTGTGTCTGGATTTCACTAAATCAAATGTTGAGATAAAATATTAGTCATATGATTTAAATATTGTCATCTAATATAGTAGTTTTCACCCATCCAATTGAATCATGGGATAGAATAGGATTAAATAAATTATAAAAATATTTTTCACACTTGGATATAAAATTAATTCATTGCTAACCAATTAAATTTAAATCTATACAAAAAGTATTTCAAAATAACGGAAATGTTTTAATTAAAAAAAATTATAAAATCAAATATCATTTACCCTAATAAATTGAACAATTGTTTTTTTTGATTTTAACGTAATATATATTTTATTTATTCAATAATATTTTCAATATTAATCTTATTTTTTCTCCTAAATATATAATATAAATCCAATTTTATTAATAAAGAAAAATAAATTTAAAAGAATGTTTTATAAAACTTTTTCAAACTTATCTTGAAACAATTTTTTTTAAATATTTTGAATTTTTTTAAATAATGTTCATTTTTTAAATCTTCTTGTAGATTTTATATTATAATGAGTATTTTTATAAATTTATGTAAAGATAAATGTTTTGATTAATTGTTAAGAATGAGGATTTGTATTATGATTTTTTATTTATTTTGATGATTTTAAAAATATCCAAATAGATTTATGATTGTTATAAATAAAAAATTATTTGAATTAAAACTCTATTAATCAAGTTCAATTAATTGGAATCATTTTCATATTTCTTTTTTATATAAAAATGCAGAGGAAATTTTTTCCCTTATAATAAATTGAAAAAAATAAATTATATTTTTTCCATGCATTGAGATGGTGTGTGATTCTAAGACCATATGTGAGTGGAATTAATTTTATAAAAATAGTTAATATGTATTATATCACACGTTCATATTTTATTAATAAAAATTAGATAAAACTTATATGGTATGTCAGATCACATTTTTTATTTCATGATTTTATCTGGAATGTGATGTATACCCTAAGCATAACCTAAAATTGGTCATTGTGGGGTGTTCAGAAATAGTGATTGTCGAAGGGTGTGCCTAGTTAAAATAAGAAATATATTTCATTATTTTAATTAAATTATCCTTTCCTTATTCCAAGAAATCTACTATTTTGTATCTTATCCATGGTTTTCCATATAATCCCTTGCATATTCATGATTATACATCCTCTACTCTATTCGATAATCAAATCAGATGATGACGTATATTGGGATTGAAGTAGATTGATGTTCACTAAGGTAGTGAATCCTTTCAGTTGTCAGTGGGCACATTCATTGATGAATAATGATAATATATCTATTGAGGTATCATAAATTCATTTATTATACCATTATTGGTTTAATTGATTGAGCAGGTTTGATTTTCATCCTTCAACCTATTCTAATGGATCCTTGACATATGAATATGTACATGTTTCATAGATTACTCACTGTTTTCTTAGCAGGAGCATCCCGGTTGTGTTTTTTTGGCTATGAAAATAAAGAAAAAAAATTTGGGACCCTTTTCTTGTTCCTTTCTCACAAAATTTCATTGAGTTATTTATCATTGGACCATGGTGTAGCAATTAAACAATGTAAGGTTGGAACGAGCCAAATCAGAACCCTTAATTCACGATGATTTCATAAGATATGAAGGGATTGGAGATCATATACGGATTTTGGAATGAATTATTATACAATGGTTTTTGTTCTTCTTGGATTTTTTATCAAATACTATTAGTTGAAATTTCTAGCTTGAGGTATGATGGTATTACATTCAAGATTTATGTATAGTAATGAAATTAATATTTCTAGCAGTCGATGGCCAAAAACAATTTTCAAATTATGATCCATATTTTTTGGTAACAAAAAATTCCATATTCGATGGTAGAAATACCATATCTAAAATGTATAATCCATATCTATTCTTATATTAGAACTATTGACTACATGATGTGGAGTTTAAATGAACACACAATGTGTGACCCCTATATTGCAGTAGATTCAATTTTGAGAAAAATATAATGACAGTAAATAGTGCAGGACATATACACATTATGTATCAATACCTTCGTGGATATTCGCAGTGGAAGAGCACATAAGAAATAATCTCTATGTGAGGACATGAAAATTCTCAAACTAAAAATATATGTATACAGACATAAGAAGGAGAATACAGCTCGACACATAGTATCATGAAAATATCATGCAGTCCACATATATGTAGTGTACATCTACATAGGTCGGATGTGATTTTCTTTCAGAGGAAGTGGACAGGGGTAAGAGAGATTCCCCATTCTGTTTAGTTCCCCAACATTCCATATACCCATTCTTACCTTTTTTTAAACGTTATCCTCTTGTATCTCCTTCATTTTGAAATATATTTTGGACTGATATTAGAAAATAATGAGTCAATTTATATGCATAATGTCATTGTAGACTGTATAATGTATTTTGAGATATGATTTGTGATTTTATAGGAATGAATTTTTTTAAAAAGATGATTGAGGATGGAATTGATCAGAGATGATGTCATGATAATTTCCAAGTTGATCACTCATACAGGACCTGTCATGGGTTTGTGATTAATAGAGTGACTCCATCATTATATGATGGATTTCAGTCCTCTTCCATCTGAGTGGAACCCTCCATTGGGGTAGGGAATGATATCTTAATTCCTAGAGTAACACCCATCAACCAGTCTTGTTGTAGGTCATCAACATTCCAAGTATCACCATCATATGGGGTTGGGAAAGGTTCATCAATGACTACAGTTAACCCTCTAGATAGTTGGTATTGTATAATCTTCCTTCAATGTGGCACCCTTTTATTGGGCATAGGATTAGTCCTCAAGGTCTAGAGTTTATCTCTCCATCTAGTATAGTAATGGGTCATCAACCTTATTATTTTCACCCACTTGTGAAGACATGATATCATCCTTGAATACTTGAGTGGAACCATCCAGTAGGGATAGGCTTGGGTCCTCTACCAATACAAAATATAACCCATTAAATTAGAGGGACATAGTTTCTCGATGAATTGGGTGGAGCCCAATGTGGAGTCATGACATGGATCCTTTATGACTAGAGTTTCTTTCTCTAGATGGGCTGGTCATGAGTCCCTTATTGACTCAAAGAGTGGAACCCTCTCACTGAGTGGGGTATGCATCATCAACCATAATAGTTTCACCAAATTTTGGTAGTAGTTCATGGGTCATCTTTCGAGATATTTTCTCCCTCTGGTTTATGGAATTGTTGTGAGGTGAGGTGTGGTTGAGATGTTTTCTTATGGGAAGATGCATGAGTTACTTGAAAATATTGATGGACAACTCGAAATGATCTATAGTCATTTACTGGGATAGAATTTGAGATATAAACCCCATTATCCATAATATTGGATTCATTGGTTTGAGCATATATATATATATATTTATATATGCATTTTTAATCTCTTTTTATGGGTGGAAGAGACGTGATATATAGTCCAACTACAAAAAATGTTAATCTTTATGTGGTTATATGTGATTACATAATTACTTTGGGAAGATCTATTGACTATCAATATATATATTCTAATTGTTTCTTTTACTGCACCCCCATCACCATTCATGGCATCCCACTGGGTATGTATATACTCATCATTAAATGGCCTTTACTTACATGTGTCTTATCATTTTTATTTTATGGATCAGTTGGTAGAGATTATAGGGAAGCTTAGTGATACCTTTGTGCATTGATTTCATACTGTGTTTGGATCATGTAGATTTGGAGCTAGCCTCATTTGGATTTTTTTTACATTTTGTTAATGTTGGGGAATATGTCTTTATGGGTGTGTTTTTATCCCCTTTACATTCATTTTTCATTATAATAATCATCTATAATATAGAGTTTTTTCATGAGTTGATTATATTTTAGTTATTGCATCATTATATTATAATTCCTATGAACATATTCATTGATATGGCCGGGTTTGTGCCTATATGTATTATTTTCCTATAAAATTAATGACTAAATAACTCAAGAAGGGGGATAATTAATTTCTTAAATAATTAATTTGAGAAAATAATTCCACCCTCTTTATGGTATGTATGTTCAACTTTATTCGTTATGAGTATCTATAGTGGAAAATAAAATATATAGAAAGGGATTATAACATTTAAATTTAAATTTATTTGGGGAACATAAATCCTCTAATCCACTCCAACAATGCTCTACTCCTCGAGTTTGGTGATTTTCACTAAATATCCCTCATACTGAAGGCACCCAACTATGTATAATAAGCTGTCACTTATTTTAATCGTCCAATAGATTTCCACTAGCCTATCTCTTTATAATACATACCCACATTCTAAATTACACTCATAAATAAAGTTCAAACATAGTAAATAAGAGATACAAAATTTGAGAAAATGATTTTAGTGTATAATGTGAAGCGAAAACTGACCGTAGATAAATATTATACATGAGAAAAGATTATATTAAATTTTATCAAAAGATTTAATTCCATGTAATTGATAGAAATAATAATCTTAGAACTATACAAATGGATTCTCTATATGTAAAGATCATCAGTGTTTCACAAGGGTGAGTAAAATAGCATTACTTTGTCTTTTATTTCCCATCTATTTGAGTTACATATGACTATTAATTTTATATGTTGTTTCACACATAATAATATGATAAATATAATGTTAAAATAATACTTGTAGTTATATCTGATAGTATAGGTAACAGAGAGTATTTGTATATAATTTTCAAATATTTATTTGCTTTTTTAATTGCAATGTTAAATATTTTCATTGTCTCTGAATTTTCCTACTTATGGAAGGTCTTGCACTATTCGGTCTTTCTTCGAAGCGATAATCATATTATGGTATATAAAGAGGGTATGAAATTAAGTATAATGAGATTAAAAATGTAATCAATGTGATTTATAATACCATATTTTCAATGGAAATTAACTGAACATATTATTCATCAAATAATTTCATCTGTAATATAATGTGAGTTGTCTTTATAAGATATTCAGTCATTAATGAAACATAAGAAGATTTATCATCATAATATAAATTTTTTATTTTCTTAAACTTATTTTGACAATGAATATTCTTCTCAAATGTTATTTCATATTATCATTATGACTGAAATATCCTCCTTGACTTAATCGAACATCGTATGACAATGTCCTAGGTGATACTTTTATATTCTGAAAAGCTGAATATATTCTACGAATATTGTCATATAAAGTAAATTTATAAATTAAGATAACCATTTGAGAACATAGAATAGGATAGTTACAATATTATACAGTAATAAACTAATTATAATAAATCTATGGATTTTTTAGTCATAAAAATAAATAAGGTGTATATATATTGGAACACTACAGTCTTTAATACAATTCCCCCCTTTTTGGTTATCAAAAAAACATTCAAAGGAGGAATGTTTCTCTATTACTTTCAACATTTCATAACATTTTATTTTCCATTTCATTTCTTTAAATAAACTTTTTTATCTTCCTTTTTTTTGAAATAAAAGATGCAATTTTGAAAAATATGAAAAATTCTGTAGTTTCATTTTCTTCTCCCCACCTTTTTTATAACATAAAAAAAATTATATTATGTAATTAAAATATATATAAAAACATATATCAGTTAATACCACATAGTTTTTAATGTATGATGGGTTTATAATGAAATATCAATATAATAAAAAAACTAAATATTGAGAGAAAATTATGATCTTGAAACCTAAACAAGCTAAATATAATGTCTTCAAAATGAATATCATCACATAGAAGAATAAAAAGAAAAGGTTGTAAGACTATTAAACTAAAATTATACACTAATATTTCATAAACATCCCAATGAAATATTAATACAAACTAATTCATATGATTAAAATCCATAAGATGTTCCATATTTCAAATATTTTTCAGAATTCCCACTGATCATGAAACTAACTTCAAAAATGTTAAAAAGGATGAGTGTCTACCATTATACTAAAAATTAGATTTATAATGAGTTTTATGGATTTATAGGGTTGGTTTTGAGGTAATTATGATGTCAATAGAGGATCATAATCTATTTTTTCAACAACATCTCCTAACTTCAGTGAGGATTCTCAAAGACAATCATGATCATCATGAGATAACATAACTGGTGTCGGGTGAATATTCTGAGCAAAATTTTTGGAAACTTCCAAATAATAGTTTTCTACAAGAGTAATGGATATATTAAAAATATGTTCAGTTATGAAAAATTATTTAACCTATGAATATTTTCAGTTTCTCTTTAGATATCTTATAATATATCAAAAATTTCTCTTATATGTTGAGTGTTATGTGGGTAAAAATTATAAATTTGAAATTCAAGAAGCCTTCTACCATGAATTTAAAAATTCTCTTCAGAATAATTTTCAATACTATTTATCATGGCATTCTTGATGTAATATAGAATTTTTTCAAAACCATTCCAAATACAGTATGATAATTTTCAAATAAAATTATGGAGGTCTCTTTTTTCAGTTCAAAACACAATAATACTAATTAACACATAAAATTTATTATCTTTCATCCCACATAAAGATATAATTTCCTTTTCCATAGAGTGATTATCCATTTTGAAGGATTCAGAAAACCCATAAATTTCAACTTCATTACAATCAGATATATTCATCCTTATAATGATCAGTATTGATTCATGAAAGTATTCAATCATCTTTTCTATATCCCCATAATTTTTTTATATTGTTCCAAATAACGTTTTATTGAGAGTAATGATGAAACATATATTTTTTATGACTTGTATATCATTTTCCTATGTTTCTTCATGCTACTTGTTAGGAGTAAAAAAATATAATTTTCCTATCTATCAACTATTAAATTCATTTTTATTGGAAAACATATGATTTAATAAAATTCTATTCTCTAGATGTTTGGAAATATTGCTTTTTTATAACTTTTCAAATAATAGAATCAATTGTTATAATTATAGACTCTAGTTCATGAGTTAAATCCATTATTATGAATTCCATATCTGAAAAAATTAAAGTACCATCATGGGGGAATTTTGAAAATGTTTCCAAAATAGATTGTACAAAAATTCTTAATTTTTGATATTTTTTTAGAGGATGTTTGTACACATGGAGTTATTAATATGTGATATGATTTAGAGACATGGTTCCTAGGGTCTAAACATTTGATGATAAAATTGAGAGACCATGTTAAGGACTTTTTCAAATATTCATTTGGTCTCTTGTCCTTCCTCATTTTCAGTTTCTTACAGAATTGGATGAAGGGTTTCCTCATGAACATCAATATGCATTTCATAAACTATGTAATTTTTGGAAACATTGGGTATTGTATCCTCATGAATTAATTCTTGGGAAAAAATTATTCAGTTTCTTTCTTCATCCATTCTACCAATTTTATATGATTGAGATTGAACTATACATGGATATGGTCTCAACTTTATAGAGATTTTTTTATCAAGACCTGTTGAGAAAATTTGGGTGATGATTTTGGTTATCCTATAATTTAGATCTTTCATGGGTAGATAGGCATGAAAATTTGTCTCTTAAAAAATATGTTGAGGAAACTTGCTGTAGTAAAACTAAATAGTATACATTTACATGGACTCAATTATAACTTGGTTCATGAAAATTAGCATTACTACATACTTATTTTGACACTCATATTGGATATTTTTTGGAAATTCATAAACTCATTATGAACGGTCGTGATGAATATAAATAGGTGATAACTATTTATGAATTTAGCAAAAAACTAATCCTCCATATATTAAAAATAATATTTCATGATTTATACATCATATATGAAATTATTCCAGATTATGTTTTCAATCACTATGATTATTGATTCTCACACTAAATTTTATTGTTTTAGTTATTTGAGGGAACATGAAGTGAATAAATTAACATTGACATTCAAATAAAATTTTCTAAAAGGAAAAAATGGTATGATGACTAGAGTAAAGAATATTTTGATTTTTGAAAATCAATTATCCTGATATATGATCAAAAACATACACCTTAACAAACATTCATAATCACAACAGTATATAAGGATATTATAAATAGGGAGTTCAAGTGTTTGAGACCACTATGGAAGGGGTATTAATTTTCCTATATGTTGAGAATGTGGGATGAAAACACCCAGTTAATGTAATGGATCTATATGAATATGTTTTGAGGGTAAAATATATGGATTCCATGAAATTAATTATAGATGAAAATGGAAATGTTTTTTTAAAATATTGGATGACTATAAGGTAATTCCTTCTGTATAATAAATTATTAAATGTTTTATATGTGAAATGTATGGTCATTATAAAAATTTTTGTCTTAAGGAAAAGCCTCATGAATATAATCTACATGTTTTTATGAGTAATGTTTGTACTACTGATGTTGAAGAGACAATAAATGATATATGAAAGGTATGAGCTATGATAATTGTATTTTTTATTATAAATATCAAAATATGGAATGAATTGAGGTTAATTAATGTTATGAAATTAATCAAATTTGATATATTATAAAAGTGTTATTAAAGAATAATATAATGTATCATAGTTAATGGGTTATGAATAAAATTGGGTAATTGAAGTGTCTATGTATTGGAATTCATCAATTATGAATCATTACATATATAAGGATTTTTAAATAGATGTTTTCAATTATGTATTTCTATAATATGTTCAATTATAATTATTTACATGAAAATTTATTTAATTTAAGGGTAAAGTTTTAAGGAAAATGTGTGATTAATGATAGATAACATTTAATATGTTCTTTATGTCTAGGTAAATATGTTTTAAAAGGAGACAATGTATATATATAATGTTAAATATATAGTATTGATCACGTCTAGACTCATTAAAGAATTTTTCAATTGGTTTTATCTGTTATAATTTCATGATTTTTCACCATATTTGGTTTTAAGTAATATATCAATTGTTTTTTATATTATTTATGTAATGTAAAAGTATACTGGTTTTTCCGTTATTTTTGGTTAATTCTGGTTATTACTAAGATTAATGAGATTATATGACCAAGGTATTCACATATTTGAGATGTGACCATTAATATCAACATAATTATATTTGGGGTATTAATTTTATATTCATTTTGGGAATTTCAGTGATCTTCATTTTATATTTTCAATATTCAAAATCTCATGACATTAAACATTTTTGGACTGGATTATATTTCACTATAGACAGGGTTTTAGTGATTAAATAAATATTTATCTACATAAATATTTAAGATCATTGTATAAGTTGTCCCAACCCTTTTCTTTTATATAATAACTAGAGAAAGATGGGATGATTTATCATTATTTTTTGGATCTTATGATACAACATTTCTATATGTAAAAAATTATTCTTCATTTAATAATGTTAGAGAGGGTGTATAAATTTAATTAAGCATGACTAAATGATGAGATTTTTCTTATGAAATGGAATGACATAGAGTATGTAAATCATCTCATAAAAATTTCACAACTTTATAAAAAGTACGTTAAAACAAAATGTTATACATTTCAAATTATTTATAATGAATTAGTGGTCTCTTGAACCATCATAAATTTATTTATTTTGGCCATTATATTTCATTTGACCTCATTATCTATCACTCTCCATCATTATTTGGGTGTTATCGTTCACTTCCATGCCTAATTTTTCACTTCCATCCTATGTCCTATAATTTGGAAACCTATTATGTGTTATTTTAGATGGAATTAACACAACATTTTCAATCCATTGAAGAGTAATATATTTCAATATTCTTTCAAATGTGGGCTTTCCACAATGGTATTTTTATTTGTTAAACCAATTTTTATTATGCACATGATCAAATTGTGAGGGCACAAATTATTTACTTGTGTATAATATAATAGTCCAGGTTTTTGTTTAATATTTTTTTTCAAATTATTTTAAGGTTTTTGACGTTTTTCCTTACATGAAAAAACATGTTAGGTTTCAATAAATGAAATGGAATGTTTATCATCCATCACACAAAACACTATATGCATCTTGATTAAACCCAAAGATGAGTTTAAATTAAACTTGACTTAATATTAACATGTTATTATTTAATATGATAGTTATCACACGACCTTTAGAATTTTGGGTATTAATAAGAATAAATAAATTAGAAAAATAAATGATTTAAACATTTATATAAAATAAATTATTTTGTGACCAATTAATTATAAATGAAAATAAAGATTATTTAAAAATAAATGAACTCCTTTTCAGAATATATAATTTTTTTTAAAAATACTACTTAAATAAATTAGAAAAAAACCAATTTATTGGATGATTTTAGTGAATTATATGTATATATTACATATTCAATAGAATTTTCTAAATTAATCAAATTTGGTTTGTAGATAATATATTAGAATAAATCTAATTTTAATCATAAAACTATATTTTTTTCTGAAATAATTATTTTATTTTCAACCACTCGTTATAAAAATATTTTTTTCAATTTTAGAAAATTTAAATAATTTTTTTTAAAAGACAGAATTTTCTTAGGGTGGGTCTTTGATGATTTTCTAAGAAGATAATTTATTTGATATATGGAGAAACTAATGGTTTTTATTTTGTTTTTCATTTCATTCTACAATTTGAAAAAATATTTTTGAGTTTGTTTTTATAAAATTAGCTAACTATTATATCTTTAATTCTAATTTATGTAATTTTAATTATTTTAATATATAAATATAATTCAGAAAACATTTAATCATATGATCATTTTATCTATGAAAACAAAATTCTTGTCTCATTTATAGAATTGATTTTAAATTAATATTTTCCTTGTTTATGAATGGAATTTTCTAAAGTGGATTTATTATTTATAATAATAATAATTTGTATTCTATAATGATATAAAATTAACGATTGAAAATACTTATTTGAAAAAAATGAATTAATTATTTATCACGGTTAAGATACAGATGCATTTTCATAGGGTTAAAATAAAGAATGAATGATTAAATTTTCCTGAATACATGCCCAAACTGAATTTTATGTCAATAGTCAAACCTCTTATATTCTAGCATTAATAAGGGACTATTTTTTAGCCATGTGTTTTGAGAAAAATTTTGATGTACCTTTTTTTCAATGATTACAAATGTGACACTCACCTTACATAAAAAAGGAGTCCCCCTGTCCTATTCTATTTACACATAAAATACCATTATTTCAGAAAGGAACAACCTCAATAATTTCCTTAATTACATATTATAATAAATGAACACTTACATTAATCAGAAATTCAATTTATGAAGCATATTGGTTCAAACCAAATGAAGATGTCTAAAGAATAGGTATTGTCCCTAACTGAGCATTTTATTTCATTTATTCCTACATATAATTAGAATTTAATTTAACTATAATGGTGAAATAAACAGATGATATTTGGTATAAATATATTTCATTATGTTAATTTATTATCCTAATTCCTTATCCACTTCCATTAAATGAAATAAAAAATCAACATTCATGTATATAACAGACTACCACCTCATGACCTGATGTTAACCATTTTCATTAACCACATCTCATGGATGGATATAAATTTTTATTTATTATTTATATATTATATTATGGGTTTTGATAGGCTTATGTAATAATGACATCACATATTCTTCCTTACTTTTTATTCTATGCAAATACGATATACTTGCTCGTGTGAAATGCAGACTACAACCTCAAGAAGAAATATGATTCATTCACACATTACATTGAAGGTAATATATATGTGTTAATTAATATTATGTGATATATATGACATATAAATGATTATTTAATTTTATTATATTATTTAGCATTATTTCATTCTATCCATCCTGAAAATTATATCATCTTTCTTGTATACATATAACCTAACATCACAATGAATTGTGTATTTCATTTTCTATATCAAACTTTAATTGATTACAATAAATAAATATATAAAAATATATATTATTTTTATATCATGGTTAAAATAATTTTTATTATGGAACCATTATAAATGTAATAGGACAAAAAATATCAAATTATATTATATATGAAAAACCAACTAGTTAATACCTACAACATGATTTTCACATGGAATTGTAAATAAACGGGCGATAAGAGTTATTATAAAATCAGATATTGTACGACATATAATATTCTAGCTTATTTATATTTTAATAAAAAAATGTATATAAGGTTTTAATGTTTATTAATGACAAATAGATGTATTCTAATAGTTTTATATCTCCCGTATAACTTCTGTGAGACATATTCCATAATCACCACCTATTATTTATTATCATATTTACTAATATTCATTTTATTTTCAGATGATTTTTAATAAAATTATGTGGATTCAAATATCTATTTGAGCATCACTCATTCATGAGGTTTACATTTCAATAGTTACCAGAGTTGTAAGAGTTTTTTCTTAAATATTCAATTTTTGAGAAATATGTTATGTTATATACCATATTTTTATTTATAAGGTGTTTATACAGACCCATTTTAATCTAATATAATGAATTTATTTATTAAAATGACATTTTATGTTTTAATAAATTTTATTCTTTCATTGGGTCTCATTATTCAATGTTACCAAATTGGTAAGGGATGTATGATACAGTCTCATCATCTTTCCTATAATTTAGATTATTTATTCTAATGATAAGATGTTATGATCCATATCTCAAGAAACAAATTAATTTTATTATCATTTATTTATTTCATGAAATTACATATTTTCCCTTCATTTTCCCCTCTTTATATACTCAATATTTCAAAACAATGTTATTTAGAAAAAAGTAATTGATTTTTCTTTTTATTCAAAAACCCTTCTCTCCTCAAAATACATTTTTATAAAAAAAACAAAATTAAATTATCCTTCTTAAAATGGTTTATTAAATACATATGTACTCATGTTTTTTATATTTTAAAGAAATTTCAAATGAATTTTGATTTAATTTTCTAAATAAAGCATTTTTTATTTATTTTTAAATGTTAAAGTAATAATTTCTTTAAGAAGTATGGAATGCATGGAATTTCCTACCATAATGAATATTATTAACTTTAAAAATTACATTAAATATTTTCAATTTAATTTTCAATTCAACTTATTGTAAAAAAAATTATTTCATAAAAATATATTTCTATAGATAAAAAGATATTTTCATTATGAAATATATTTAATGATTATTAAAATCGACCATTATAAGTTTCAAATATTGTTTTCGAAGAAAAGTTTTTTTAAAATCTGTTACGTTTTTAATTGTATTTTTCAATGAAGAAAATATATATTATACAAGAAATGTTTGAAATTTTTATTTTATTATATCCATTATAAGGTCCAGTGATTATTTTCAAAGAAAAAGATCTCTTATAGTTTAATGAATTTTTAGATTGAAACTCCAATACTCAAACAAATGTTATTTCACATAAAAAATGTTACAAGTGTGTTTACAAAATAATTTTACATATAATATGAAAGTTCATGATGTAATTTTTTCCATACATGGGATATGATCCAATGAAATCATTCTTATTATTTTTCTTAAATGGTTTATGTTTATGAAAATAATAAATTTATTAAAAATATTTCTCTACTATTGGTTATACAATGACAATTTTCCCATAAGTTCTATTTCAATTCAAAAGTTAGACTATGAAAAAATTACGAAATGATTATGAAATGGTTTATTTTTATATAGGTTGTGTTTCGAGGAATTGTATTATACACTTTTCATTTCAAAGGTTATGATACTATGTGTGTTTTATGATCTTATGGCACACATACATATGATTTTAATTATGTCACCTGGGGGACCTATATCTTAATCCAAATAATTGGTTAATATTTATATCTCATTATGGAGATATGAATCAAATGGGGTGTCAACCTAGTTTAGTAGGGGAATTTTCCTTCTATGGTGGTCTTGGGACTGAACTATGAATACTATGATTTATTGATGACTGAACCCATTCCACTACGATATTAGTTGGAAATGTCCCTTGAAAAAGTAAGCTAACTATTTTCTATACCCATTTGTATGGAAAAAATTTATCTCTTTTTAATTTTATTCCCTTATGTATGATTTTATATGACTCTATTTGGATTAATGTCTTATAAACATACAATCATTATACCATTTCACATGATTATGAGCTTTGATATATAGTGTACGGTTTTGAAATGTTAATCTCATGTTACCATAATATTATTCATATTTCATTATTATGTGATCGTTGATAACTTAATCTCGTACAATTAATATTATTTTGATCTCACCCATTATTTTTTTTCATTTCCATTGGTTATGATGAATGGTTTTTTATATGGTATATCTGTAAAGAGTACTAAAGGTTAAGATCATTAAGGGTGATGTTGAAGATCTGTAACCAAATTTGATGACTGTGTACCCAGTCTCCATAGACTCAACAATAGTATAGACCCTGGATTTTTATTTTATTAATTTATTTAATATTATTCTAAAATTATATAATATACATATGTATGAAATTATTAGTGATAGAAACCTTTAGGTGGATAAAAGAATAAGAGTGTGATTTGTCTCTCCCAACGAACCACGATGACCCTTTTTCCCTACCTAACCTCATGGGTCTAAATCTCCACTCATTCTATTCTTCCATTAATGTTTCTAAACCAAAATAATCCTCATCCATATCGGAGTAATCAAATTAGAGTTTGAAAAAGGGTTTATCAAATTTCATCGGGTTTTCAAGAGGATCATTCACCTCACCTATTAATCGTTCTTCAATACGAATTGTCCAGAAAGGTTCAATCGTGCTTGTTTTAACTTCAGGTGATGTAATAGAAGATCATATTGATTTATTTATATTTTCTATCAATGTTCATATATTTATATTAAAAGTCCCAAATTCATGGAATATTTTTGGATTTATTACTCGATTATCTTTTATTGGGGATTGGATGGTTTCAAATGCATTTTTCTCTACCTTGTTTTTTCAACATTCTATTACCTTAATCTGAACAAAAAGATCGATCATATATTCCTAGTTTGGTTAGCCTTTGGTCGGATACTATGAGGATCAATTATTCGAAGATAAATTTCCATATGGATGAATTTAGGGACACATAAGAACAAGTTTGGGTTAGAATCCATGGGCATATTTTGGTGTAATGGAACCCTGAAATAATATATGATATTGCATCAATGAGGTGTATATCAATCACTAAGGACAATTCCACTGAAATTGTTAGTTATATTCATTATGGATGTGTGTTAGTTGATGTTGATTTAAGTGATACATTGATCAATAGGTTTTTCCTATCCACTCCACAATATAAAATTGTTCATTAGATTGAACATGAAAAAACCCCTCTGTTTGTTTTCTCTAGAAAAATTATTACACATTCAAAGCCTATGTGTAGAGGTGAATTAGTTTTCACTAATTGTAATATTTGTGGTGAGACAATGAAACACTAACAAATGAAGAGAAATAAGAGGAATTTTGAGACCATTGTGGACCAGATATAATTCCATGGGGATAAGGTTGGTCATTTTTCTACTCTTATCCCCCTATTGAACAAAATAATGTCATTTCATTGAATAAGGGATGTATTGATCACCCCATTTTAGGCCCTATTCAGGACGGTTTTGTTTTTATTGTTTCTGGTCACACTAATTAAAAGATCCCTTTATCAGGACTAATATTGGAGAGCTGTCTCTCCCTATTGAGGGCCTGCATATTAAAGATTCTTTATTTAGAGTTATTGTTGATGACCAAGTTTTAGAGGAATATGATGATGGATAAGATGAAAAGGATTGTGATGCTCAGGAAAAGGATTATTATGATCTCTGGAATGAGCAAAGGTCATTTTCCACAACCAAAAGGGAAAGGAAAATACAGCTGTTACAACATACATCAAACCCAATAGTAAAATCTCATACACATGTAAATCAGAAGTGTGATTTCATTCTACTCGTATTTTGATGCATGGATCACCTTATTCAGAACTATTTTCTAATACACATATGGCCGAAGATGAGCCAACGGTTCAACATGAATCTAAACAAGTGCTAGTTCTTATTCAGGGTAGCAACCCTGATGTAGAATTACCAAACAAGAAATCATATTATGCTACTGGTAAGCTAGAACGCTCACCTGCTTCATTACTTATGGGTCAAGGTGTATCCTACATTTCTATAAATCTTAGGAACCTCCAACTTTTGTGACTCTATAAGGATTTCCATCGGGTTAATGATCATATGACAGGAAGGTCAAATTTTAGTGGCTCAACTCATAAAAGCACTGGCTAGGGGGACTCCAATATGGAATCATACATGATGGGTATGAAGGAGTTTTCTTCTCCACACTCTATCAAGAATTAGTATGTGAATTATTAATCAACCTCACAGGTCAAGACATATATCCCTTTTGAGCTGATTTCAGGTAGCTCTGATGTTGGTGATCAACCAAATGTTCGGACCTCAATTCCTGAAAAAGTGATGGACACAATTGATGTTGGATCTCTAGATGATGGTAGAGGTCCGTGGGTGAATGTTAAAATGAGGAGAATGGGTCGACATCCGCATACTTGGGGTGGTATCCACTCTCACCATAGCATGGAGACTCATTCACGAGCCTCTTGACTTCCTTCCATTTGTTTTGTTCTTCATGTACCTTTTTGAACATTTATTTTTATTTCAATAATGGGGATGAGGGACTCACCATTAAAAAATGTATGAAATTCATGAGTCCCTATAATTTATTTATGTATCATCTTCATTGGATGAAATAAATTTTAAAAAAAAATAGATTTTTGATTTCTTTGTTGATCGAGAACAATGAGTTCTAAAATTGTTTTCGGTATTGGACCAAGAGGTTCAATGAGACAAATTTATATAGTACAAGGAAATATTAACGTTTAGAGAAATTAATTTAATGATATATTTCAATTCATGATATTTGGAATAGTCCATTGGGAGTGATCCAAGTAAAATAACATTTGGTTTTACTACATTCATTACTTATGGATGGGAACGGAAGAGAAAAATAAATAGTTTATATCATAACTATTGAAAAATATCTTCAATCAAGGATGAATTATAATAACATAAATACGCTAATTCACCCCCACCCCTCTCATGTTTTTATCCTCTATAGGGGTCTATGAAACTGTTAAATAAGTGGTGTTAATTTTTTTGTATCATGTAATAATTGAAATTGGTTTTAACTGTAAATTTATCTACATCATTCAAGGAAGCAATTTGACATTTTGGAACCATCAGACACTAAAGTTTTTCATATCCATGAGTATGGTAGTTTATATAGTGGCCATTTATGGAATCACATTTAAAAATGAAATTTTATCTCTGATAGGGATATATCTTCAATAATTTCATTCAGATAAAATAAATTAAATACCTTAGGAAGTTCTATTTATAATCCATTATTCAAAAATGTAATCTATTATAAAACTACTCGTTTCATTTTAGAAAGGATCCATAATATTTAAAAAGGATATTTGATAGTTTTGGTGGAGAATATTTCAATTATTTTCATTGAATATGATGATTTGAGAAAAAATTCAAATGATAGGGTTTATTACATTTAAAGTAATTTAAATGTTATTGTTAATGATATTAGTTTTGTGGTGTAAATATCAATAATGGGAATATCTTGAATAGGATCATTAGAATAATCCCTTAATATTTCAATTAAAACAATTTGTTTCTAGAAGATAAATATCCAAAATAAATTTCACTCAATATCTTTCATAATAATTTCACAGATTATAATATGCGAAATGATGAACATGATTCGTAAATAAAGCGATTTTCTAGGGAGGTTTTCATTAATTACATGAAGGATCTATCCATCAATTAAAATCCACATTTTGATGAGTTTTATGATGTTATCTAATATCAATCATGTAATATTTATAGAGTAAGAGGAATGTTTAAGGGTAATATTAGTTTTTATTGTATCAAATATAGAAAGGTGGTACACTATAAAGTTAAATATACTAAAAACATTCAAGTATAATATAATAAAAAACCCAAAAATATGGAAAAGTAGCATTGAAATAATTTACAATGGAGGTCCTTAAAGAAATTTATTACTATAGAAGTATATAATTATCTGGATTGTGAATTAAAAGAAGTTGAAAATTGTATAGGTTATGGTGTGTTGATGGATATTGATAATATGTTGGATAAATATGTTTACGTGATGAAATGAATTATAGGGGAGTTAATAAATCCCAGTGTATTGGTGCCTGATTTCATTATCTACATTTTGAAAAAATAGAATAAATGTTAGACATGATGTTTGATACTAAGAAATCAAATATATAAATTCAGGAAACACATTGATTTATGTTTATGTAAAAGATAAAATTGTAGAAAAAAATAAAATCATTGTTATTTTGGATAAAACATTTAATTATATAGTTAAGAGAATTATGGAGTTAGAAGATAAAGTTATGAACTAGAATCATTATTGTTAATATAAAGTATTTTTATTGGCACTATAAATGATGTCTCAAAAATTAAAGGAATCATTACAATGTTAACACAATGGAATTATTGAGTTTGAATTCATACCTATTATTTTATTTCATCAATTCAAGTTTAAAGTAAAATCAATTGTTGTTTAACTATTTCCATAACTAACACATTAGATGATGGTTGATCATTATGTTATTGGAAATTCAAAGAAAACACATATCCTATGATGATTCAAATACTTTAATAGTTAGTTATGTCTATATAGAATACTAGAAAACACTTACTATGTGTGTTATGCAACTAGAAGGTACTTTTTGGGGGAAAAATCTAAATTGGAAGTTATAATTTATAATATCTCATTTGGTTTTAAATGATTTTTTTTGTGAGGTATTTGATAATAAATTATTAAATGAAACTTAAATATTCCACATTTTTCAACAAGATTTCTTAAATGTGGAATAATGTTAAATTTGTTCCCTTTACCCAAATTCAGTAAAACTAATTTTTTTTAATTTTTTGAATAAGATAGAACCTTCATAGATCTAGCTATTGGGGATGCACATTCATCACTCTAACACCCTGAACCCAGTTACCTATAGTCAATGCATAATTACATAACATTGGAATTATATAAGGTATCATGTCCTGAAAGACCGATCAATTTAGTAAACATGGATGTACTAGATACATTAATATATTTTACATTACATCATCAAATAAAAACATCAATAACATTTTATCCCCATTGACCGCACTTATATCCATAGATTATCCTTTTAGGTCAACCATAAAATATTTATTCACCTCCTGTGAAAATAAAACACCAAAATGGGTGAGCTCAGATGCTCAGTAAGGATAAAAATATAGCAAAAACTTTCATAAATAAGCATAATTATTTAAGTAAATATATAATTCTCAAAAAATTCATTTAAAAATTTTCATAAGAATAATGTGGAAATGATAAAATCAAATAATGTTGTTTACTTATTCACATAGATATTATAGTAGTCCAATAATAACATGCAATATCAATAGCCACTTTAATAATGATGGAATGCATACTGCTAGACTTCATAACCACATAGTCAAGGATTTGAGTTATAACAACCAATAATATTTTTTCAAGGCCTTGTGTCTAGACACTAGTTTGTCTCGTGATACCTACCGATGCATCGAGGAGATACAGTGGGCTCCACCTGTCACATACTATGTCCAATGAATTCCTCATATGAAAAGGTATAAACATAACTTAAACATTCGTATTAAAATTAGCATATGAAATTTTAATACATTATCCATAAACCATGAATGGTATAAAAAAACACATCCAGAGTCAAAAAAATCACAGAACCTTCAATAGCGGGAACTTTAGCAACGGTGGGCACTATAGCGGCGGCTGATTACTGTAGCAACAGTGTGTACTGTGCAGTACTGTAGAAACGCGGTAACTGTAGCAGTAACATTCACAGAATGGGCTTTGGGCCAAAAAAATTGGCCTACGGGCTATGTTATGGGATAAATGCCCATTGGGCCTTTGGGCTATGTAATGGGTCTCCCTCTACCTAGTTAAAGAGGTATTTTCTTTGATTTAATAATAAATGAGGCTTCAGCCCCATCCTTTAAAAAAAATCAACTTTAAACAAACTTAAAATCTATCTAAGGATGTTGATAGAAATGAAAACCAAACTTTTTGTAGAGAAATATCTTATTATATTTTGAATCATTTTAAAATACATATAATTATTAAAAAATCATTTATTTTCAAAGCATTATTATAAGTTTTTATAGGATGCATCAACGATGTTATAATGGTAGAAAATATCTACACACACCATATAAGTTAAAAAACATTGTTACTCAAATTTTGTCAAAATGGTCATGAAGTACCTTGTTTGGAAAATGACTAATGATTTCTTTCAAAACATTTTATAAAAAGTAAAAAAATGGTATAAATGACATTAACCCGTAGTCTAGTAAATAGTAAAAAATTTGAAATACATTTTTAAGAAACATGGATGTGGATGATAAAGAGGTCCCAGTTGATACTTATGTAAAAACAACCTCGAATAATAAAGAGATTATGAAATTAACCATTACCTAGTTTTTTTAATTAGTTGATGGTATGTTAACCTCGTTTATAACAGTTAAAACATTTTTATTAGATTATACAATAATAATATACTTAGATATGATATCATATTTGATTTTATAATATTTCTTTGTTAATAATATTTTAGTAGTATTATCATTTTGGGTGTTAATTGATCCATATTCCATTATATTCTAGGTTACTTAATCCATGTTTATTATTGATAGGATGTATTTTATTCATATATAGAATTATATTAAGTTATTATACATTATTTTTAATCATAAAATGACAATTATTCTCGAATGATTATGATAGGGAATGAATCTCTTCGCGTTCTTGGAAACAGTAATCCATACGTACACACGAGCGACAATATCATTGTATTGATGGTGAAATAATATGTAATGGGATGGTATATCATATATACAGAATAATTAACATGCTCTATTTATTATTTACATTATTTATTCTCATTATTATATCCATCCAAATAAGGAAGTGTTTAAATATCTAACTATACCACGACATGGAGATGGTAAGCCTTACGTACGCTGGTATGTTGACATTGTGATTCATTTGATGGATAGAATAATTAATATGGTTGTACCATTTTTATTATGACATCACAATATCTATAGAAGATACTGGATTTACTATTTTACAATGGAAACATCAAAGCAAGAGGAAGTGGAAGAAGAAAAGACTGTGAAAGAGGTGAAGAAATATTTTCCTCTTCTTCAAGTTCTTCTTTTTGATTTGATCAAAATGGCTCTATAGGTTGTATTTTTGATCAAAGGAAAGCCTATAGAGTGAATGGAGGAATTTTGGGAGGATATTTGGGTAGGTATTGTCCAATCCAAAGGCTTTGGAGGTGTAAAATTAATAGAGTTGTATGTACCCTTTTATAAGAGAGTTGAGGGTTAGTATATGAAAAGCTTGAAATATTATTTTATTATAAAATCATTTTTGCATTCTAATGGCTCAAAAATGATATATTTCGAGGATAAGGTGGGGATGTGTCATGAAAATTTCAGCTAAGAGGTTTTGTAATGGTTTAGGTCTCCATGTTAACCTTATTTGTTAGGTTTAACTATTAGTCAATTAGTTTGACATTTACCATGTCTCTTTGTATTTTTATATTATATGGTTAATAAACATTCAATAATAAGAAAAAATATCCCCATGTGGTTCATTATTAATATATATAACTTTATCTAAATCTTTTGGACGAAACATATATTTATAGGAATATTATATCAATTAGTAATATAGTATTTGTTTTAAAAACTCAATTATGACAATTTTGACACTATTTAGTATATGATTTTTTTTGAAAGACATTAAATCTTTACCAAATTTAATAAAACTTATTTAACCAACCATAAAATTTCATATAAAATAATAAAATTAGTGTAATTTTTCAGAAGTATCAATTTACATTTATTTGGATATTTATAATATCAATTAATTTAATATTTCATTATTTAGGTTATTACTACATCAACATTCTGTCAAAAATAATTAAATAATTTAATGTCTAAAATTTATAAATACAATAAAATTATGTATGAAATATTATTATCTTTCTAATAAATATTTACAGTTGAATTTTTATGGTGTGTTACCCAATATAAAAATTGGTTTAGTTATTAAACTTTGAATTTAACTCTTTTAATTCATCTTTAATTAAAATAATAATAAATGTCCTATTTTAATCCAATTGGACCAAATGGGGTCATATTTTATTTCTAAGGTTTTTTTTGTCAAATTATACTTATCCAATAGAATTAATACATGTGGTAGGGTAATTATGATATCATTTTTACCCATAATTACCCTATTTACTTTTAACCGTGGTTAATAAAAGTGCAAGGATACTATTCACCAAAAAATATTTTCATATTAGTAAACCACATTATAAATACTGATATTAACCATGTATCTCTGATTTTTGAAATTCAACTCACTGAAGTTGTAAAATTATGTTTTATACAAATTTTCCAATGCTCCGAGGAGGTGGCTAAGATAGTAAAAAGTTCAATAAAATTTTTATATATCTGAAATTATTATAAAATAACTCTAATGAATTACATTAATAATATATAGGTATTATGTGTATATTATGAACTAAAATAAATTTATATAAAATAAATAAATAATTAAATAAAAATTCAGTTTTAACCAATAACACATTGTTTCTCATTATTCATCAAAAATTGAATGATTTCATAAAAATATAAAAAATTCACCATAAGTTAATTTCGATATTCGGAAGTCAAAAATGAAGTCTATTTAAAAAAATAAAATTTATAAAATTTCCAAAAGTGGGTGTTATTATTCTTAATGGCTAGTTGTATTAGTCATGGTGTGTTAGAATCTCAAAGTTGTGTAAAATGCAAGCTATAGCATTATAAAAAGGGAAACGTATTGTAGAAGCATGGGATGTTACATTCTCCCCTCCTTAAAATAATTTCACGCTTGAAATTTCTAGAATACAACCACACAAAAAGATTCGGGTGTTTTTTCATTATAAGTTCATCTGCTTCCCATGTTGCCTCTTCCATCTTATAGATTCTCCATTAAACTTTTACCATATGTGTCGTCTGGTTTCTCTACACTTGTTTTTTTGGTATCAAGAATCATGAAAAGATCTTCACAATAAAATGGTTCAGGTTCCTATTCAATTTCATCATAGGTGAGTACATTCGTTGGGCCAGGCATATATTTTCTCAACAGTGATAAGTGGAAGAAATCATGAACTTTGGAGAGACTTGGTAGCATTGTCAAATGGTAAGCTATAGCCCCAATTTGTTCTAGAATTTCAAAAGGACCGATATAACAAGGATGTAATTTATCCTTCTTATCGAATTATATAACTCTATTCTATAGAGATGCATCAAAGAAAACTTGATCTCCTACCTGAAATTCGAAATCCTTCATTCGGTTATCAGCATAGAAATTCTTCCTACTTTGAGCTGCAATTATATGGGTTTGTATAAACATCACATTTTCAATCATTTCCTCAAAAAGTTATGGGCCAATGAATTTTCTTTGCCCAACATCATCTAAAAATTTGTTGGGTGACATCTCTTTCCATATAATGCTTCATAAGGTTCCATATGAATACTTTAACGGAAGCTATTGTTATAGAAAATTATACAATAGGTAAAAATTTATCCCAAATACCATGAAAGTCAAGTGACCAAGATCTCAACATATTTTCTAGGGTTTGAATAGTCAGTTCTGATGGTCCATCATTTTGGGGGTGGTACGAAGTGCTCAAACAAAGATCAGTATCCTAGGACTTCTAAAGACTTTTCAAAAATCTTGATGTAAAATGGGGATCACGATAAGAAAAAATCAATAGAGGTACACCATGGAGTCTTACAACATCATGAATATATAGTCTTTCTAGAAGTTCCAGTGGAAAATCATCTCTTATAGCAAGAAAATGTACTAACTTGGTAAGACGGTCAACAATGACACATATTGCATCATTCCTTATAGGAGTCTTTTGTAGCCCCACCACAAATTCCATCGTAATGTTATCCCATTTCCACTTAGGTATGGGATGAGGTTGCATGACTACTATGGGATGTTGCCTTCCATATTTCACTTATTGATGAATAATATATCTTGACACAAAATCTGAAATATCTCTCATCATGTTGTCCCACAAAAAAAGTTCTTTCAAATCTCTATACATCTTGGTGCTCCCTGGGTGTATAGAGAAATTGGTTCTATGAGATCATCCAACAATTCTCTTTTTAGACCAGGTATATCGGGAACAAAATGTCTCTTCCCAAATTTCAAAATTCCATCTTTATATACGAAGACACCCAATCTATGATCATTTACATCTTTAATCTTCTTTTGAAAGTCCTCATCCTTAGTCTTTGAACTTTTTATACATTCTATTAAAGATGGTTTGGAAACCATTTGAGAAAGAATTAATGTTTCACCTTTCATGTATATTCACATAACCATATTTACTAGATCCATGAAAATAAGATTCCTTTCAACTCTAATCGTGTTCAAAATTCCATGATCCTTTCTGCTCAATGCATCTTTCACCTTATTTTCCATCATCGAGTGGTTTTGTATTGTGCAATAGTAATCCTTCAGTAGTTCAATCCATCTCTTGTGCCTCATGTCGTGTTCGTTTTGTGTTAAAATATACTTCAAACTCTTGTGATCAGTATAAGTCTCAAAATGTTTACCATATAGACATTGTCTCCGTATCATCATAGAAAATATTACATCTTCTAACTCAATATCATGAGTGGTATAGTTTTTCTCATGAATTTTTAGCTATCATGATGGATAGGCAATAGCTCTATCATTTTTTATAATGACACAACCATGTCCTTTCATTGAAGAATCGCTATAAATAATAAACCCATCATTCCCTGATAGTAGAGTCATGATAGGATCATTGGTTAATATTTTCTTTAGTTCATCAAAACATTATTCACATTCTTTTCTCCGAAATAATTTATCCCATTTATATGTTATTTTTGTTAATGGGTTAGCCAACGAGGAAATTTTTTTGATGAAATGTTGATAATGACCTTCTAAACCAATAAAAATGTGTAACTTTGTTATACTCATCGGTGCTGGTAATTTTTTATTACCTTATTCTTCTAAGGATCAATAGAGATTCTGTCCATAGAGACAATATATTTATGGAAAGAAATATCTTGAATCCAGAATTCAAACTTGCTAAACATCACATATAATTCATTTCTTATAAGAGTCTTTAGAATAATGCACAATTTATTCTAAATATCATTGTTGAATTTGTTGTATACAATCCTATTATCAATAAATACAACTATAAAGTAATCATGATATTCCTTGAAAACACTATTCATTAGATCCATGAAGACAGAGGGTGCATTAGTCAACCAAAAATGCATTACTGTTAACTTATAATGCGCGTACCTTGTTCGAAATGTTGTTTTCAGAATGTCTTACTTATTCACACACAACTGATGATATACAGATTTATGGTAAATCATTGAAAAATATTGATCTCCGTGATGTTGGTCGAATAAATCATCAATGCGATGTATGGGATACTTGTTCAGTGTTGTTAAGCATTGATCTCCCTATAGTCAATGAAAAACTTCATAGATCAGTCTTTATTGTTATAAAAAAAAGGCAGGGCTCTCTATGGAGAAACACTAGATCGAATAAATCCCATATTACTCAATTCCTCTTGTTGTTTCATTATATCCACTACTTCCAAAGTGTCCATTCTATAAGTGGTCTTCGATATGGGCCTCAAAATAGAAATTAAATCTATGGAAAACTCAATTTATCATTATATAGGATGTTTCGGTAAATCCTCTAGATATACATTAATATATTCATGAACAATAGGTATGTCCTCTATTAGAACATTCTTTTCCTCACCCATAATTATTTCATTCTCTTATTCCCCAATAATTGAATTTATTTGATCTTATAAGGGTGGATCTAGAAAAGATTCAGGTGGTGACATCTCTTCTCTAAAGATAAGGTACTCCTTATCAGCATCGAAAATTGTCACATCCTTCTTCTTACAATATGTTTACACAACAAGGTCTGAAAGCCAATCCATTCGGAATATTATATCAAATTCAATCATTGGTATGACATTGAAATCACCAGATAAAGAGAATTTATATGCCCTAATGGGAACTGATTCACAAAACATTGTTGCGATGATACATCCCTTAAGTGTTTTGACTGACAACTCCCATGTTATGAAAAATTTAAAATATCTAAATTTTATAGAAAACTGGGAAGATATGAAACTATCAGATGATACAAAATCAAATTATTCATTGTCTAAACATGAGAAACCATTTAATTACCTGCAACTATGTCTTTCAGAGATTCAACCATAGTAGTAGTGATCACATAAGCTTGGCCTTTCTCCCTTGAAATTTTCTTAGTAATGTTCCCTTGGTGCATAAGAAATTCATTTTCATAATATCCCTATTCTCTAAAATTGTAGCATTCAACATTGATAGCTTCTTTATTTCCCTTTAAATCACATTTTTGGTGGTCCTTTTCACCACACTTTTAATAGACTCTCATTCCTATTACAAAATTACTAGGGTGATTCTTCCTACATTTACTACAGGATGGATATTCAACATTTCCCTTCTTCCCTAAATTTCCATTTACAGAGTGATCGGAAGATCTCTTCTTCTCTTACATTACTTTGAAGTAATAAGACATAGAAAAATTCATTTTCTTTCTTATAGCACCTGAGACAATATCTTCATAAAATGAGAAGGATTTTGAGACTAAAGCTCAATGAAGAAATTGTTTTAACCTATCAAAGAATCAATCAATATTACTCCTTGTGTTACGTATATTAAATTCTACATGACTTGCTAACCATGTCATGTTATCCTCATACTTTGCAACATTCTCATCCTCCTTTTTCCTCAGACTCAGAAATTTCCATTCCACATCCGCTCGATGGTCACGAGGAAATTATTTTTCTATAAAAATCTCATTAAACTTCCTCCATTCCATGTTCTATACTTCTTCATCTTCCTTTGTGTTTTGGATTAATTACCACCATTGATCTATATCTCCAGTGAGGCTATAAACATCATGACACCTTTTTCCCTTTCACTACTCCACAAAGCATGAAATATTTTCTCTCTGGAATTTATTAATTTCTTAGCTACTAAGGGATTTTTACTCCCATTGAATGTTGGTGGTTGTTGACTCATAAAGCGGTCTAACATTGATCTTCCACATTGTGGATCAGGGTGCTCCATACAAGTAAGCTTATTATTCATAACCTGAGTGAGTTGTCTCAATATGGTGATAATCTGATCAGCACCAGTTGCATCACCATCTCCACTATAATTATCCTGATTATAAGGGAAATCCCAACATGGATTACGTGTGTTGATATAGTTTCCATTATTCCCCTTGGTGCCATTTATAAACAATGTAATACACTAGATTAGTTTATGAATCGTAATGCATAATTCAAAACACGTAAAACACGTAACATAAATTGAAAAATTTAGAGATATAATCCATAATAAAAAAATCTTTGAGGAGTTATATAATCATAAATCATTCATAATGTTTTTTAAAGAAAATTTTAATTATCCTAAGCATATCCCACAAGAGTGTCATAACCAAGAGTGCAGCAATGCATGTTGTCGTGTACCAGGATACCACGGGTCATGCCCGAAACTCCCTGTCAGAGGTTTCACTCCTAGGTACATCTGTGACAGAGCCACCTCTACCTTCTCGTATCCATACATGGATTTTTAGCTTGTAAAATACATAGAATCTCTACATTACCAAGATTGTGGGATGTTCACCTATACCAATCCTCAAAGTCTATCTTAGGGTAATGTTCTCTAATCAATGTTTATCTAAATATAGTTTCCATGGTTTGTACTAAATTCCCTCGGATACCAATTGTAACACCCTGATTCAAGTTACCCAGAGTCAGTGCATTATTTCAAAACATTGGAAGGATACAAGGAATCAAGTCCCAAAAAAATGATCATTTTAGTATCCTTGGAAGTACTAGATACATTCATAAGTTTTACATTACATCATTAAATAAAAGCATCAAAAAATATTTGTCCCCATTGAACACACTTATATCGTTAGCCTATCCCTACAGGTCAACCATAAAATATTTCTTCACCTCCTGGGAAAAATAAAACATAAAAAGGGGTGAGCTTAGATGCATTGTAAGGATAACAATATAGAAAAAACATTCATAAATAAGCATAAACATTTTAGGCAATGTATAATACTAAAACTAAAGTCTTTTAAACATAAACATCATAATAATGTGGAAAATATAAAATCAAATAATTCTATTTTCTTATCAACATTGATATTATACTTGTAGAATAATCCCATGCAATATCAATAGCCACGTTCATAATGATAGAATGCATAATGCCAAACTTCATAACCACATAGTCAAGGCCTTCTACCAGGACTACAAATAAGACTTTTTCAAAGCCTTATGACAAGACCTCAGTTTGTCTCATGAGACCTACAGATTCATCGAGGAGCTATAGCGGGTTCCACCCATCACTTACTAAGTCCAATGCATTACTCATATAAAATGTTTTGAACATAACACAATCATTCTTATTAAAATAGCATAAAAATATCTATACTTTATCCATAAACCATGAATGGTATAATAATAACACATCCACAAAAAAATATATCAAAAAATCTTCAATTCACTATGGGAGATTAGTATCATAATAAATCAACACTAAACAAACTTAAAATCCATCAAAGGATGATGACAAAAATTATAACAAAACTTTTTTAAGAGAAATATATCTTTTTATTTTGGAATCATTTAAAAGAAATATAATTATAAAAGAAAACATTTATTTCAAAAATATTCTTATAAGACTGTATGGGAACCTTCGACGATGATATAATGGCAGAAAATAGCCACACCGTTCATATAAGTAAAAAACATTCTTACCATAATTTTTTCAAAAAGTATATAATGTAACTTGTTTGGGAAATGAAAGAATGATTTATTTCAAACCATTTTAAAAAAATTTAAATATGGGTATAAATTAAATTAAACCATAGTCCAATAAATTTTAAAAATGTTTTGAAATATATATTTAAGAAACATCGATGTTGATGATAAATAGGTCCCATTAGATACATACGTAAAAACAACCTCATATAATAAAGAGATTGTGAAATTAACAATTACCTTCAACATTTACTTAGTAGATGGTTTGTCAACCTATAGTATAATAGTTAAAACATTTTTATAAAATTATAGAAGAATAATATACATAAATATGATATCATATATGATCGTATAATATGTCTTGGTAAATAATATTTTAGTAGTATCATCATTTCGGGTGTTAACTTATCTATTTTTTTTATATGCTCAATTACATAAGCCATGTTTGATATCAAGAGGATATATTTTATTCATATCCATAATGATATTAATTTCTTAAAAATTATTTTTAATCATAAAATTATAATTATTCTTGACTGATTATGATTGGGAATGAATCTCATCGTGTTCATGGAGACGGTAATCCGTACGTATGCACAGGCGACAATATCGTTATATTGATGGTGAAATAATTTATAGTTGGATGGTATATAATTTATATAGAATCATTAACATGTTATATTTATTTTCTACATTAGTTATATTCATTATTATACACATCCAAATAATTATGTGTTTGAATAATAAACTATACCATGACCTGGAGACGGTAAGCTGTACGTAAGCAGGTTTGGTGACATTGTCATTCATATGATGGATAGAATGTTGAATATTCTTGTACCATTTTTATAATAACATCACTATATATAAAAGATACTGGAGTTATTATTTTATAATGGAAAAATCCATGAAAGAGTTTGTGGAAGAAGAAAAGAGCATGAAATAGTTGATGAAATATTTGTCTCTTCTTCGGGTTCTTCATTTTGATTTGATCAGAAAGGCATCATTGGTTGCCTTTCTGACCAAAGGAATGCCTATAGGATAAATGGTGTAATGTTTATAGGATATTAGGTCAGGTTTTGGCCGAACTAAATGGATTTGGAGGTGTGAAATTAAGAGAATGGTAAGTACTCTTTTGTAAGAGAGGTGCGGGTCACTATAGGAAATCCTTGAAATATTATTTTATAATAAAATAATTTTCGGTTTCTATTGGATCCAAAATGATTTATTTACAGGGTAATATGGGTATGGTTATAACACCACTCAACCTATTGGTTTTTTATATGTTAAGGTCACCATATTAACCTTATCTTTTAATTTAATTCTTAGGTAAATAGTTTGACATTTTCCATGTCTCTTTGTGTTTTTATATTATATGGTTCATAAAAATTATATAAAGAGAAAATATAACCCCATGTAGTTCCTTATTAATATATATAACATTATCTAAGACCTTTGGAAAATCATTATATTTTTAGGAATATTAATTCAATTTATAATATTGTATTTGTTTTACAAACTAAATTATGACATTTTTGACACTATTTCGTATTTGATTTTTTTTAAACCATTAAAACATTATAATTTCAAATAAAATTTATTTTTCCAACCCTAAAATGTCATATTAATCAATAAAATTAGTTTAATTTATCATAAGTCTCAGTTTACATTTATTTTGATATTTATAATATAAATTATTTTAATATTTCATTATTAATATAATTACTACATTATCATTGTGTGATAAATATATTAAATTATTTAATGTCTAAAACTTATAAATAAAATACCATTATATAGGAAATATTATTTGATTTATGATTAATAATTATAGTCGAATTTGTATTGTGTGTATCCCTATATTAAAAATGGTTTAGTTATTAATCCTTGAATTTAACTCTTTTTACTCTAATTAAATTAAAATAATAATAAATGAACTTATCTAATCCATGTGGACAAAAGGGGGTAATATTTTCTTCCTAAGTTTTTTATTAGTCAAATTAAACTTATCTAATAGAATTAGTTCATGTTTTATGGTAATTATGATATCATTTTTTCACTTAATTACCGTATTTACTTTTAACCCTGGTAAATATAAGACAAAAGTTACTATTCACCAAAATTTATTTTCATCTTATTGAACCAAATTTTACATTTTGATATTAACCACGTGTCTCATATTTTTAAAATTCAACTCACATAAGCAGCCAAATTATGATTTGTGCAAATTTTTAAATGCTTCTTGGAGGTTGGTAAAAGGCGGTAAAAAGTTCAATAAAATATTAATATATATAAACTTATTATAAAATGACTAAAATAAATTACAATGAACATATATATGAAATATATATCTATTTTGACCTAAAATAAATTCAAATATTTAAATAATTATTTAAATAAAGTGTTGGTTTTAACCAATAACGCAGTGTTTTTCATTATTCATCCAAAATTGAATGTTTTCAGAAAAATACCAAAAACTCACTCTAAGATAATTTGGATATTAAAATTTCATGAATGAATTCCTTTTTGAAAAACCAAATTTATAACATTCTAAAAAAGGGTATTACTATTCATGACAGTTAGTTAGATTGGTCTTGGTGTGTCAAAATATCGAAGTTGCGTAAAATGCATGCTATTGCATTATTCAAACGGAAACATACCATAGAAGCTAGGGGTGTTACAATCACAAACATGGGTGATGAAAAGGATTTCATATAAGACTAATATTATTATTATTGTACTAATGGAAACATATAATCCATTCTTATGGCTATTTTTCTGTGGATACACATCCCATATGGCTGTAAATCAATACCGCATTATGAATTTCATACACCAATAATATGATGTGATTCATTTTTTGAAATGATGAGTATTTTATGATTTATTTATAATTTCTATGATTAGAGAAAGAAATATCACATGGAATTATGTTCTTTTGTTTCATATTAATGTCAATAATCTTTATAGTGTCAACTAATTATGTGGCTACAAACAAGTTGTGGTGTTCAATGAAATAATTTGTAATGTAAAATATTATATTAGTTTACATGTTCTATTGGGAATATTTTCAAATGGAAATTTACACCACATAATAGAGGAAAATATATTAATTCTATAAAAATTGTAGGTTAAACATCAATTGTATAGGAATGAAAACCATTTCATCAAAACATATCTAGAGAGGTTGTTCAAGATAAATGGAACTTGTAATATTCCTCATATCATGTATGATTAGACACATATATGTGATTTAGTTAAAAGGGGGAAGTTTTATTTTTATGTCATACATGGTAAAGAAGATGAAGGAATCAAGTATTCTTTATATTTAGCATGAAAATAGATCAGGGCCAATCTCATCCCAAGTGATATAAGGAAAATGATTTTATTTTTTATTTGTTGATGACTTCCACAGTATGGAATCATGTTAAAAAATGTATCACTCTATTTTAGAGGAGAAAAAAATATTCATGGGTTAAATTTATAAGAATTTTATATTGAAAATTGGAAAACATTTACAAATCATCAACTTGATGAATATTTGGGGAATTATTGAATATTGAATCGTGATTTTCCTATAGGTACACCCCATAAAAATGGGGTAATGGAATGCTTATATTACATAAATCAAAACATTTCCCAACCTATATTGATTGAAATTTAACATCCAAAATTTTAAAAAAAGGACATTTTCCTTAAAATGGTTTGTATCTCCTATGGAGTATTTCTATGTACAAATGATGGTAGTATACCATATAAAATTTGGTAAGGATTGAAACTTATTCTCAATTACTTTTATAGTTTCTATGTAAATGGTTTATTCTAAACATGGATAACTGAGAAAATTTCATGATATAGGAGATAATGGAATATTTATTGGATACTCCTTAAAGATGAGATATAAATGGTGTTAAAAAAATATAATTGAAATGATTATTCATTAAAATGAAATTTTGGGGGTTGAATGTGGATACAAAACAAGTGCAGATGGTAATTTATAATGTAACAAACAACTTATTTCCAAACATAAAACTTATGAATAATATAAGTGTTTATGTGGAGTTATATAGAAGGAAATGTATTCTAATAAACACTTATATTATGAATAAAATATAAAATTAATTCACCTTAATGGAAAATAATGACAAAAAATAATTCCCATAATGAATAATTATCGGAGACTAGATACCCTTACTTTAATCAATTTGAATGAAGGGCCAACAAAAAGTTTCTAAATTATCATTTCCTGATCAAAAAAATAAATAAGTTTTAAAAAATGAAATTTTGGTCCTATCTTTGAATTACGATCTTGAGAAAATTGGGAAAAATTTGACATGTGATGTTATTCCAAGGGCAGGTGATATGAATGTCACTTGAACCATGTTGGTGTTCAAAAAACATTATTAATTTTGAAATTTTCTGTAACCACTGAGATTATTCCAGCAAAAGATATTCCCAATTTGAAGGAATTGATGTAGATGATATATTTGTGTTAGTTGCATAAAATGAATCTATTTTTTTACTCATATCCATGAAGATTACTAAGTGTTTAATAATTTATCAAATAGACATCAATTATTATTTGTTGAATGATGTCGTTGATGATTAATTATATTTTGATAAACTATATGGGTTTCTAATTGATGAATGTGAAGGAAAAATGTTTCAATAGAAGATGGTTTATTATGGACTCAACATTTAGCAAGAGAATAGAATTTTAGATTTGATAAATTTATATAATCATGGAATCTATAAAAGAAGGGTTTATCAGAAACTCTATAAAAATAATATGAATAAGAATAAATTGATGGTGTTCATCTATGATGATGACAAATTTTTTGAAGTCTTGGATGAAAAACAATGTACGATGTATTAAAAATTCATGACACTACAACAAAACTGGCTATTACCGGCGATTGTTTTTCATATAGCGGTGGATTAAACCGTTGTTCTATGTTTTAGAGGTGGTTTACAAAAACTGCCGCTAAAATGGGTGTCAGAAATAAATTAGTGGTGGTTTTTTCCATTTTTCGGCGGTTTAAGGGAACTGTCGTAGATGCCTCATTTCACGGCAGTTCTCGTGACTTTAGTGGCATTTTGATGGGTGCTGGATATTTTTTATTCGCGGCGGTTTTAACCACCATGATATTCAGGAGTTTCATGCACCTCTGTCACAACGTTAAAAACCGCAGCTAAATTTAAACCGATTATATGTCACGACAGTTTTAACCGCCGCTAATGTTTTACTAGTAAATAATTATTGGCGGTTATAACCACCGCAAAATGTTGAAGAGTAAAGCATTAGCAGTGGTTAAAACCATCGCGAAATGATTACTAGAAAAAAAAATTACAGTTTTTCTTCTACTTCCCCACTACCCTAAAAAATAAATCAAACCAGAAAATGGAATAGGAGACATCATACAAACAAATAAAATGTTATTTATAACTTGGTATCCCCAACATGATGAAACAGGAGACATCATACAAACAATCGACCATAATTCTATAGTGTTAATAATCAATAATGGATCTATAGGGAAGAATGAAATCCATTCCAATAATTATATCATATAGTTACATGATGGGAAAGAATGAATTCTTTATAAAAAAACATTTCCCTATCTGATAGAGAAAATAATTACATCAGTGAACTGTCATTGATCGAATAACTAATGAGGTTTACAGATTCCTAATGACACAAAAATACACTATATCATGGACCAGAATTTCTAGAAATGTATCAAATATTATATTGTATGAGTCACTTGTGTCAAATAATAAAGAATCTATAGTAGAGGTTACAAGATTAGTACCTCAAACAATAGATGAATTTGAATTATGCTCCCTATCATATGTTGAATGTCATTTAGTATTCACATACCATGACTCTATGCTGCAACCTGACTATTCTGAGTGGCACCACATTTCATGCACATTAATTCCTGAGTCTAGTATCAACTATGTAGACTACCACCTCGGCCTTAGTAGTTTGTGGTATTATAGCTACATCCCTACTAAAAATTATGAGGACTCACATAATAATGTGGAATATGTAAAGATTTTATCCACCTAGGAGGAACTGGGGGAAATTTTTTGAAGATGTGCAAGATATGAACCAAACTCTTATAACCTCTACATTCAACTAGATACATCGTACGTTGGGATAAATGATTTGTATCTTCTCTAAATATCCTCATATTGTGTTAATGAGTCACCCAAATTATGGTAGAATAGTTGTGTGTCTTCCCTTTAACCATTTTTAGAATATTCTAGGTGACTTAAGTGACCAGAACATGCATATTTTCTTATTCTATTGTTGGAAACTGTGTATGGGCCTGATCTTTTCCTCAATTTCATATAGGTATATATCGATGTTAATCAAGTCCGTGGGAAAGGATATGGTTATTCCCTATATTTTTTACCAAAATATTCTCGGTGATTTCTATGAATAACACCAGATTATACCGACAAGCTTAGTAAATATGGGAAAATGTGTCCTCTTGCTCATAGTTTGCCACCATATTCAGTTAGTGGGATTCTTTGGAGGGTATAAATGTAGGGCCATGTTCTTGGTTGATTGATCCCTACCCTTAGTGGGTTTTCTTGACTACCTAGGTTTGTGAGATTTAGGTCACACCCCCGAGGTAAACACACAAATCATATAGAGGTTTTATTGCTTTGTAACATTGGTGATGGTGAATACTATAAAGAGACCTTTGGAGGGTCCCTTATGCTATCTAGATTATTCCTTCAGTGACCTCTTGATCAACCTCCCTAGAGAAGGGAGGAACATGTTATTTCCTTCCATGGATATGACCATGAAATGGTTTGTGATGGAAACTATTTATAACAAATTATGTTCCACTAGTAATTGTCGAGTAGACATCCAGTAGGGATTTTTTAGATGAATAGATTTTTTAGCTTCTTCTGAAGATTGAAAGGTACCATTTAGGTGTGACTACCAAACCAGTGAATTTGAGACCCAATGTTGAGGGTGTAAGGTTAATAATGGAGACCTATTTTTAAATGAGGATCCAACTTGTGCAATAATCGAAGCATATGTGTTCTTAATGTAGTAAAATGTCATTTGGATCAAAGGGGGTTCTAGTTGAATGTGCTAGAATACTTATGAGAAACATTTACAAGAAATCCTCATGAAATCATCATATCAATAAATAAACACATGTATAATCAATTGTATCGGATCCATGTTTTTCCACATTAAATATTTTGAGAGAGAAAAAAGAGCCTAACATGTGGGTGACACATGCATTTTGTTTAAGGTTCCATGTTAGGTTCACCATTTTTGTTTCCAACTACTTTTATTGGTGAGTATATGATCTGTATCAAGTGATTAGGCTAACCAAATTCTCATCATCCTCTTATATTTGGTCTCTGTACTACCTACTAGGTTCCAATTTATATAACCAGAACAAAATAACAAAAGGATCACTCTTTAGTCATCCAAAATCTCGACTACCAATTCAAACACAAGCCTAAATGGAATGAGGAATACCACACTTGAGAAATCAAGACATAAAATGAAACATCATAAATCAAAAAAAATGCATAGAAGGAAACATGAGAAATCAAGAAAATGTTAGGACATGGAAATTTTTGGTGGCAACTACGTGACATACATGTTACATATACAAACCAACCATTCTCATATTTGTTCAACACATCAACAATACTATGACTCATGATCCGATAATGCATCGTCACCCTCTCCACCTCCATCTCCACTACCTATTTCCACCTGTAAGAACATTATATTGAAAATTAAATATTTTTCCATATTTATAATTAAACATAAAACCAATTAAACTTTGAAAAATAAAGGATTTTGATTTTTTGAGATTTACCTGCTCACCACTTGTCGATGCACTACCAATGGGGACATATCTTCTCATATGCTGATGTATTTCAACAATCTCTTTCTGCAAAGCAGATATCTGATCCCCCTACTGGTGAACTGTGTTTTGTAGAGAAGACATCTCCCTATGAGCATCTTCACGTATGAAATGACTATAACCAAAAGTATATACATTTGAAATTCCTAGTGGCCCGCCAAAGACCTTAGATGGTACGGGTGCAAAACCCATCCCGTGCACTCTTCCAGGATGCTCCTTCCCAATGAATTTTGCAACCAGGTCATCCTGGGAGACTGAATAGGACTGCACAGGATTGGCATCCCATATTTCTATAATTTTTACCTATAAATCAAATATCAATATATATTAACATATTAAAAACTGATAATAAATTATTAGAATAAAAAATTGACTTCAAACACCAACTTCTTTGGCAGGATCATTAACAAAACTTCTATATGTTTTTTTTCTGAACATCCATCCACAGTTCAGTTCGGGATGCTTCATGCCCTAAACTCTGTGACTGCTTCAAACAAATATAAATTAAGAATTCAATATGTTAAATAGATAATATTGTCTTATAAATATTTAAAATAATTAAATTATTACCAATGACATTCAGCTTCTAGAAAAGATTTTTGAGCCCGCAGTGTGCGGGATGACTTACTTTTCCCGGTTTGATGCATTCTATCTTGAGAGATCCAGAAATAAATTAAATTCAATTTAACAGTAATGTATTCAATTTCATCTCATCTTCATGTACATGTATAAATATAAAATGATAATAATATAATAATATATATTTCAATACCATCAGCTTCTCATCACGATGCCTATCAACAAAAAAATTCCACTGTTATTTCAGTACCCCACTGGGTAGCCTCTCATACATTTGCTGCATGGTCAATGAAGTGTCGTTGACATCACACCACAACCTCCATTTGAAATATTTCCATTTTTTACCAAGACTTTTCAGTGCCCACTTCTGTGCTATCACATCAGCAACGGTAATGTGGAAGAACATCTGTATACAGAAATTCATTTTGAACATATTAGTAACATGACATTCAATTAAACCATAAAGTAATAAAATTACCTTCATCTGAGAATCAAAAACCTCATTTTTCCAGTTTGGAGGCATATGCCTCCAATCATCATATGAAATAGGCAGGGAAATGGGCTATGCTGCCAGCTGACCTATAATCTGGCCAAGTAACCCTGCGACGTCATCCATTAGGACCCCATAAGAATCAAATTGCATGACTATCTTCTCATCATTCATGTTACAAACATCTGAACTATTTATGTGTTTTTCCATGGTTTCATTTTTTTCATCTGCAATGAGCAAAAAATTAATATAAAAAAATAAACTAACTTTATTTAATTAAAATTTATACGTATGACTGTGACCCTAGAAAATGTCTCTGATGAACTGGAAGGGGCATGTCGCTACCCCACTACTAAGTCTCCTGTAGGGGGATTCTATGACTCCTCATCTAATGATACATCCACATATGGTGTCAGAGATGGTGCAGGGGGAGATGGTGTAGGGCTATAGGCAGCTGGTTCCTCAGATGTCGTGGGGACAGACAGATCGTTATCTGTCGCAGAACTAGATAAAATAGTGTACCACTTTTTCCTTTGAATTCTTTTCATTTAATCATATAAAATTATATTCAGAGTATATATTTCAAAAACATTATGCAGAAAAAAAATTTAAAAATGATAATAGATGCCCAGTACTAACAAACAAAATATATTTTTTAATGATAATGAATGACTGCAGAAATGAAACAAGTGGTGGCTGAATGAATAAATAATTTTACATACAATCATTTTCTCCATCAATAATGTCCTTTTCCTGCTCCATTGCTTCATCCACTTTATTCATCCTTGCTAGAATACTATTTTCAATATCATGATGGACAAATAATTCTGCTTCCTATTGTTGATGAAATTAAATTGCAGAGGTCAAATCTTCTACTTCATCACCCATATCATACAAATCTCTTTATATTACGTGAGTAACTACACTTCACCCTTCATCCACAACATCATTCACATAATATACAATTTTTTCTTTTGGTGCTAAGATATATGGATCATGCAGTTCACGACCACCAACATCCATCATGCGAGAGAAGTATACAGAAGTAAATTGCAAGGAATCTCTTTTAACACCTATGATAATATCGACCCATTTTCATTTGAATAAAACAACAAAAAATTCCCATGGTAGTTTAATTCAATAATATCATGCATCATTCCATAGTATCCTACCTCAGAAAATGTAAATATACCGCTATTATGTGTTTTCAAACCCACTTCATGATCGACTGTACGAAATCTAAAGCCATTCACATTATAAGCGTCATACTTTCTAACTTGTTTTATATGACCTCTTGCAAGAAACATCAAATATTCTGACAAGTCTAATCGAGTATCAGTATTCATGATCTGAAAAAAGAAATATAATTTAATAGATTTAAAAAACGTATGTGTCAAACTAGTATTAATATTTATAGAAATATTTATAAACATACACGTCGTGCAAACCATTCTACAAGATCTTTATTCACAGATTTCGTTATATCTTTCTCATTTTGTGTTCGGCCTCTCATTCTTATATTTTTCTGTATCCTCAACTCTTCAATAAATGGATCTACATTATCACTATTCAGAAGCACATATCTATGTGCCTGTAATAATTCCAATTCTGTCAGTGTCACATATGAGGTCCTCCCAACTGATCGGCCAATAACAGGAAATATTTTTGATTTATGATGTAATTGAGATTGAGTTGATGTGTCGTCAACACATCCAACTTGATTAAATATTATCTCAATATCATCCAAATATCTTGAACAAAAGGTGAGACATTCATCGGCCAAACAACATTCAGCAATAGAGCCTTCGGGTTGAGCTTTATTTCTCACACATGCTTTCAAATTCCCAGGATATTTTCTGAAATAAAATAATAATATTATGAATTTATTTAAATGCCAAAAATTGTTTACTTAAACGGAAACATATAACTAAAATACATCTCAACTGGATACATCCATCGATAATGAACGGGGCATCCTAATTTAGCTTCTTCAACCAACTGCATAGTTAAATGCATCATGACAGTAAAAAATGATGGAGGAAAGATCATCTACATTGCACAAAGCGTCAATAAAAACCTCTCCTACAGTATGTCAAGCTGAAATAGATGTAGTTCATTCTCACATAATTGCCTAAAAAATATGCAGAATTAGAGTAAAAGAGCAGTAACTTTTTCAGGTTATAATGTACGCAATTCCAATGGTAGTAACAGTTATAAAAATATATATGAATTGTGACTTTTCAATCCATATAACTTACAATTCTTCAAGTCAACGCACCTCGAGATGTTACTCGAATACCCATCAAATGCCTTCAAATTCTTTAAAATTCAATGTAACGTATCCTTATCCCTATTTTTCATTGAAAAAATTGTCTGAGCATACTTTTTATTCTCATGTGGCTAGAGATCACATTTTATGTTCATTACTTGTAAGTCTTTGCGAGCATTGATATGATCCTTTGACTTTCCATGATCATTAAGTAATTTGAAAATAAAATTATGAAATACATTCTTCTCAATATGCATCACATCAAGATTGTCGTGCAACAAATTAGATTCCCAATACAGAAGTTTGAAGAATATACTTTTTTTCTTCCATTATTGCGTTCTATGTTCACTTGACGATGCACTTCACAATCATTTTCCGCTATCATTCGAATCATGAACCATCCCAAATTCTGTTTTAACATTTTCATGTAGTGTTAATATTTCAGAACTAGTTAACAACTATGGGGGTGGTCTACAATCAATGGAACCATTAAATTTTGATTTGTTCAGCTGAAATATATGAGATGCATCAATAAATCTTCAATGGCATAAGAAGCACCATTTTCCATGGCGAGTTAGCCGTTTGGGCTCGAAATCAAAGTTACAAACAGGACAAGCCAAACCTATATAAGTGTTCCAACCAGATAAATTCCCAAGCCTAGGGAAGTCACTAATGGTCCACATTAAAGAAGCATGCATTTTGAACATTTTTTTAGAAGAAACATCAAATGTCTCAACACTGTTGCTCCATAACTCTAGAAATTTTTCAATCAAAGGATCCAGGTATACATCAATATCATTTCCAGGCATTTGTTTTCTAGGAATAATCATCAAAATGATAAAAGATGTTTGTTGTGTACACATCCATGGAGGCAGATTATAAGGGATCAAAACAACTGGCCAAATGCTATAACCGGTTCTCAAAGTCCAAAATGGTTTGAATCCATCGGTAGCCAATCCCAATCGAACATTCCTAGGATCAACTGAGAAATCTGGATGTAAGGAATCAAAAGCCTTCCATGATTGGGAATCTCATGGATGTCTCATTAACCCATCATTTTTATTATCTACAGAATTCCACTTCATGTTTTCGGTGGTTTTTGATGACATGAATAATCATTACAATCGAGGCATCAAATCAAAGTAACACAAAACATTTGCAGGTGTGTTCCTTTTCTTCTTCTCCATGAAATTATTTTCATTCATACTTCCAACATCACCCTTTGACTACCATCTAGAAGAAGAACATTTCATACAATTCTGTCTACTTGAATCCTCTCCCCAATAAAGCATACATTCATTAAGACACGCATGTATTTTTGTATAATTCCGACCATGCTTGTTAACAACTTTTTTAATGTCATAAAAAGATTTTGGAATTTTTACTTCAGGAAATGCATCACAAATCAATTCCAACAACATGGACATTTACTTATTTGTAATTACACATAGACATTTGATATGGTACAACTTCAGCAGAAATTAAAGCTTTGAATATTTCAAACACCCACTATACAACTCTTGATTTCCATTGTCAACTAAATCATGAAACAAATTTTCCTCACTGAAGTTTTCCCTTACATTTGGCTCTACAGAATCAAGAAGAGGACCCAATGATATGTTACAATTTTGATCTTCTTGTGTTATAGTCTCAAAAATATCACTTGTCATGTTAAATTTGTATCACCCACTTCTGGTTGTTCTACTATGGATTGATGCTCATAGTGGTGACTTGTAGTGCTGAATGCATCATTTATGAGGTTTTTCATTTCATTTTCCATTGTTGACAAACTTGGGACCTCATTCAGTGGATTAACATCAGGGCTCAATCTTTCTGTATTGTTCAATTCTCTATGCCAAATCCTACGCAAATATTGATCAAGGAATTGCTTCAGTATTAAATGTACATAATCTTCATCTCTTTTAAACATGTTCTAAATTTACATTTAGGACATGGACATCTTATTCTCCCTTCAACGGATCGATTAGAAATTGAATAATATAAAAACTCATTCAGACTCTTAACATATTACGGTGTGATCCTCAGTAATGTGATCCATCTATTATCCATGTATATCACAATGTGCCTATAAAATAATAAAAAAATATAACACATAGTTACTACTAAATAGAGAAAAAATATCATATATAAAATAGTGTATGATTACAGAAACACAATATAATAAAGATGACCCATTGATCATAAAGTATGCATAATATAATAAATATGATACATTGATCACTTTTACCACTTACTTAGCATGCGCATACAAACCGAACAAGTATGGTCCCTAGGAGACAGTGTCAACACCTCATTGAGGAGAAGTAAGAATATCAAGTTGCACACTTATCATAACACTGTTGATCACACATTTATGTGGCCTAAAACAACACCCCATTGAAAGTGATGTCATTGAACACACACAATATGCACGATTTTCATACCATTAGTACAACGACATAACTAGAAATATTTATCCCTTATATGACACCGTTTGAGACTTATCGCAGGCTTGCTTGGGTACCCGGATTATGGGTAGCCTAGGTGAGTTCATGAAAGTTGGTCATGTTTCATCGCTCTTTATGTTTTTCAGTCTTTTCACTATCTATTTGAATTTAGCCCATTCATATATGAATTTTTGGAATGAATCTATATAATGGAAATCATGAAGGGAGTTTTGTAAGGGGGTTTCAATACTAAAAAGGTATGAATTACCATGAAATTACACCTCTGTGCATTATACACAAATAATCTCTTGTTTGTAGGAAAGATATAAGTTAGGAATGTCATTGCCAAATAGTGGTGTTATTTAAAAATTAGATACACTCACTACCAATAGCCATGAAATTTTTGGAGTGATTAAAATAGTTAATGTATAAAGTGTTTCTTATATAAATATGATATATAAAAGGTAACTGGAACACTTTGGTCCAAATATATCAATTGTTAGTAAATTATATTGTATATATTGAATTTATATTGTATATATTGAATTTATGAAATATGTTTAAATGTAAATTAAGGGGGACCATATGTCATTCAGTTTAACGATATAATTAAAAAAATGACTTTTGTGCAATGAAGTATAATGTGGTATGGTGAGGAACTTTATGTCATTCATTTTAAGTTCCTATGACTATGATCAATGTGAAGAGGGCATTGTTTATATCTGTATTTTATTAAAAATGAAATTATTGAGTCTTAATGTCGAGTCAATAAAGAGAATTTTATTTGAATAGATGAAGTCATGAATAGTAGGATGGTGTTTGTTTTTTATTGGAATTAAATTTGTTTTTTGGTCCAATATAAATGATTTTGACATAACTATATATATGGACATAACTTGAATTAATCCACACACAGTTCTTAATATAGGATTTTTTCATACATGTGTATGGAAATAAGATGAAACCTAACCGGAATGAAAAAACACATAAACTAGGATAGTGTAGAAGATTATGAATTAAACTTATCATTAACCAATATTAATATAAGAGATATGGAAACCATTGTGTATCCTATATGAATAGGAATCAATCCATATGTAGTTCTGGAAAAGGAGTCCCTATTTAGATCTAGATTATGTATATGAGATAATAAAATTGCATCATCCTAGTGTAAATATGTTGGTGAAGACCCACTGAAAACATGTAATCCCTTACACTAATAAATATTACATATATATGTCTAATATTAAAGGGAATACGTTCCTAAAAAAATATACCACTCGAGTTATTTTGCACTATTATAGGATGGATCATATGTTATATGGAAATGACATGAGTTTCATACATTTTATGGTCCTACATAAAGGACCTTTGTGTCTTGCAGTTTGTGGTCTTATGAATGGAACCATCTCTAAGAAGTTTAAAGTCATTAAAAATGGACTTTCAAATCCCCGTTGTGAAGTTATAAAAAGTATTTCTTTGAGAATAATTATGTTTTTGGTAGACATGATATGCTCTCAATCCATTATAATCATGGAGTAGGCATTGTTGTAGAAGAAATTTTGTATTTTATATGACCCTTCTCATTTTACACTAGATTTATAGGTTTCCTCCAAGGTATCATAGGTGTTATCATAGATTATACTAGTTCTCCATGGATGAATAATCATATGTGGGCATTCTTATGGAATTCTCGTATAATATTATTTTTATTTAACTCATGGATTTGAAGTGTGTGAAAATAGTTTTCATCAAATTTCTCTTATTCATCAAGTCAGAGTTGAGATTTCTCATTCCTAAACAACTGAGCAAAAATGGAAATTTTAATTGAGGGTAATTAAACCTAAATGGGATGTACTACCACTAAAACATCTCAACCCCAACCTATTGACTTGGGTAGGGCCAAAATTCCACTAAACATAGGTGCACCCAACAAACACTAGAGGATGAATATAAATTACAATGCTATATGAAATCATTGTGGTGGTTTACTCTCATACACAACATAACTAGAATAAACCAAAAAAATGCTATAAAATAAATATGATGCATTATAAAAAATCAACCAAACACAATGGATATAACATGACCAAGATAAGAGTTCTGATAGTCACTGATATATCATATAAGTCTAAAAAACCCAATAGATCATAAAATTAATTATGGTTCCACAATAAAACAACCCCAAACTCCACCCCTTAACCATATACAAGATCTTAGTCCCATTATCCATGGATGTAGCCTCAAGATACAGCATTAGAGAAGTGGGAGACCTTTACCTTTCATGTATCTTGAATAGAAACATCTAAATAATCATTATGGTTCATATAAAGGGCATGATTATACTACCTAATAGATAATACATGATACATCCCACACAATTCCCAAGAACATGAACAAGTTAGAACATAATATATATATATATATATAACATGAGTGAATATCAAGCATTAGTGAATACGATACAAATGAAAAATTAGTGAAAGTATATCACACCATTATGATCAATCATATCATGAATGATCACATCCATGTAAGTACCCAACCAATTTATCACCATCCAAAATATCCTCATAATCTTATAAACTCATGAGTGAAATAATATGCCTCCATACCCAATTCATCACTTAGTGGTATAATCTAGTGTGCCCCCAACTTGTCTTAATAGACATGTAAAAAACAAAAAAGGCCCCATTGTATACATCATGAACACATGATAACCAGTACCATTGAAGTTTCATAAATTTACGAAAACGTGACTCTAAGAGATTTATACAAAAACTTAAATGGATACATACCTGGAAAAAATAGGGGTCTTCAGAAACGAAGTTCGTGGGGTCGCCGGAGATGGAGGTCACAAGGTCACCAGATGGTTAGGGGTCGCGGGTCACCAGACGGGGTCGCCGGACGGTTGGGTGTCGCCGGATGGATGGGGTTCGCCGGGAATGAGGGGGTTAGGAGTAGAAGGGTTCACGAGGGTTTGGGGGAAACACCGGGGTGGGGGTACGAAAGGGTCAGGTCGTATTTAAAAAAAAATATGGGTTTCGCGGTAGTTTATTAAAAGACACCGCAAAACCTTTCGGAAAAAATGTTTAGCGGTGGTTTTGGGAACCGCCATCACAAACCTGCCACTAAACCCAGTTTTTATTGTAGTGTGATATATATATTTGATATTTCTCTAATATATATAATGTCATTTTTCATTTACTTTAATATAATTCAATGGAAGGATAATATATTTACCTCTAAAATCAAATATTGAAAAACGTTTTATGACGATTTTAGAGCGATTATTAATGTTCCATGGATACTCTAATGGACATAAGTCTTCAATAATTAATATATTTTGTAGAGAAACCACATCAATTTGACCACATATTACAGAATCATTGGTGTCTCCTATATTTTACGACCACTTGAAATAATATTTACTTTTGTGTATGTTTAGATTCTATTTTTCATATTTATCCTAGGGAAATACCAATGAGAGATATGAAAAAAATTCTTCAATATATCTGAAATTTAATATAATATGGTTTTTTTCAATCACAAAATTCCTCAAATACACTATTGGGGTTCACTTATGTGGATTGGGATCATTTATTAGATGACCCAAAATAAATATTATATGATTATTTTTTTAAGGGTAGTTCATTTATATCATAGAAATTAAAGGACTAGGATTTTATATCCTTAAGCACTGTAGATGCCAAAACTCGTTACTACAACTAAATAATATAACCAATTTATATTGATGGAACAAGAAATGATGATGTGGGTGTTGAAGTGATTTATCATATTCTAATAATGTGTGATTACTATATTACAATTAATATAAAAAACTATCTTCATTATTTGGGTATAAATGACATATAATAGAATTTAATTTAATAATGGAGATGTTTGAGAAAGTAATTTTCATTTGATAGTATCTTCCAACACATGAAAAAAGTTAATTGATATATTATAATTTTCACTATACAAAGTCGTGTCTCAGTAATCTTGGATGGATATTGGAATCCAACAATATGCATTCCCTTTATTACATATAGTGTAGAACCCCACTCCCCATTATTGATTTTATAAAAAATGTGTATTTTATAACATAAATCTGTTTGATTTATAACTCTACTATTAAAACATTTCATAGAAGTGATCTCATTGGAATCAATTATAAAGTGATATAAATCATTATCTGTGTTTATAATGGGAAAATATTTGTATGAAGGAAAGTACCAAAATTAAAAATATGTTAAAGATATAGTGTTTTATGAATTATTACTGACCCTAAAGGGGATGACTAATAGCCAAAATCTAATTTGAATCGTGTATAGGATTTTTTTTCTAACATGAAGTAGGAATTTGGACTTATGTTTTTTCTTAATGACAAGCCCACAATATATATCATTTTATATGTCATTGAATCTGGTTAATTATATGAGACTACTATATGGATTACATGCATTCATTACCACATAATATTTACCAATGTAATATTTCCATGATGCTACACCATATGTTTTTTTTAGAGAATGAAAACAATTATCCAAGACTATTCCACATCATCACCTAAGAAGCCTCCATGCATGTTGGTGGAAAATCGTCACTTCCAAATAGATTATCTAAACAGAAGGGTTGTTATAATGAGTAGTTAATCATGTAATAATATGAGTCTGTGATGGGAGGTCGTGATGGAGGATAGGGAGTGACATTTTTATTAAAACCTAATCTAAATGGTGGTGCAAGATGGTGTAGTTGAGTAGTAACACCATTCAATCTAAACATATATGATGAAGGGAATAAGTATCTTAAATGGTTTTGTATTTTCTATGATAGGTTTTTTATGGATGTAGAATTGGTTTCTACATTATAGTGAGGTTTAGTGTTGTAAAATTCCATGTTTTCTGAATTTCAGAGACAATTATGATTTTTAATTTCCAAATCTACAGTGACATGGCTTTGTCAGATTCACATTCAATTAGAATGTTTCTACAGTGGAGATGTGCATAGTACTGTGGAAGGACCAAAATTAATATGAGTAAATAATTTGACGGAAATTAACCATATAGGTGGTCATTCCAAGTAATATTTACTTGTGATTGTCAATTCCATGTGACATGAAGTCATTGGATATTATTCTATAGATTCTTTGTGGGTTAATGGAGGAGTTACTACCATTGGAGAAGTGGATAAAATCCCCAATTAGGCTCAATACTATAGTTATATTAACCATTTAACAGAGTGAACGGGGGAATTTATTAACACACCAGTATAAGTTTGTCCATGTAATAGTATATAAAAATTATTAATAATACATAATAGAATCTATGACGACACTATAGCCATGTAGTTTAAATCTCGAAAAGTTTTCTTCCAGAAACTAAAGTAAAGGGAGTTATGGATTGAATTTAAAAATGATCAATTAAAATTAAATGGTTCATAGTGACCCCTATTATTTTAAGTGATACATGGATCATGAAATGAAATTTTAGAATCAATAGTAAAAAATTTATTCAAATAAAATGTTGGATATTTCATCTTCTTTTTGATAAAAATGAGAGTGACATATATAAGGGGGTTAATTTTTTTACATTCAATTATTTTTTTCAAAATCCCATTTGAATGGTTGATAATTGATGAATGTGAAATTCTTGGATTCTTATTCATACATCATTTTAAAATTTAATATACTAAATAGAAACACCATAATTGGTTATTGAACTATCATTATGGGAAAATTTAATGATTCAATGAATGGATCCATGATTTCTTGTCGAAGGAGAGAAGTGAGTTCTTAAATTCTTCATCTTAGTGAAATAGGAGGGTTAGTGAGACCACTCCAAATTGTACATAAATCCGCGTACATTTAGTTAATTATGGGAAAATTTAAATTATTGTTCATTCTTCAAATACTATCCCAATATGGGTGAACCATTTAAAATCACTTCTAATTTTTACTTAATTCATAGCTCATTAAGGGAAATGATATAGAGAAATTGATGATTTTATCCATATAAAATAATACTATCCTCATTCAAGGAATTATTTTTTAAACATAAATAGCCTTATTCACCCCCACTCTCATGATTTAATACTCCAAATGAATATAATAATTATATAATTAACCCATTCATTAATATGTAAAACCAAAACTCTAATGATGTCATAAAGATCATTTTGATTCTTTATTCATCCCTCATGTTCATCCATTTAAGGATGTGATAAAATTAATACTAAAAATAAATCATTCAATGGATAAAATAGTCCACACTTACACCATGTTGATAATTTAATTTTATAAATAATAGGAGAAATATTTTATGTGGTTTATTTTTTTAATATCATAAATAGGATATAAATGTGTGAATCAATTATTAAATTTCCCATTTAGATGTAACACCTTGACCCACGAAGCCTAGAGTTGGTGTATTATTTTATAACATTGGCACGATTACATGTAATTAAATCCTAAAGGATATATAATTTAAGTAGTATTGGAAGTATATATTAAATACATTATACATATAATACACTGGTAAAATAAAATAAAACACGATATATAATAAAATTAAATAAACTACCTCCTTGAAAGCTAATTCAAATTTTTCTTCTTCATAACCAGTGGAACATAAACATAATAACTGTAAGAACAAATTCAAAATAAGTTAAAATATTTTGGAAGTAATAATGAATCAAAAATAATAATCAACTTGTAAAGCTTGATAACTAATAACACATGCCTTTTAAAATAACTATATATGGCACAATCAATATAGAATTGTATGAAACTAAAACACAAGCCATTTAATCTTAAAATTGAGTGTAATATTAATCCATAGATATGTCAAAGAAAACATTTCACGATTAAATGAATCTAAAAGAGGTAATTTTTTTATTAATTGACTATTTATTTTCTATGTACATGGTACATTTACCATCAAAACATTTCACATGACAATTTTGCATATCAGGTAAAAACCTAATTGTTTTGGAAAACTAATTCTTCTCCTAAGACTACTAACATATTAATAGGATATCTATAACCACACACCAATCATGTTATACCTACCAAAATAATTCCTCATATAATGAATAATCATTTTAATTATGTAACAATAGTATTATCAATAATGAATCTTGAATAAAATATAAATATTTAACAATAATCTCCAGTTAATAAAATAACTGTTAGTGTGAACACTGAATGTAAATTTGTATATAGTTTAACTAATAATAATATCCATTTAATGAGAATATGGATATTTATTAAAAATTTAATTTAACATTAAAATGATCCTAAATAATTTAATTATTTAAAGATAAATTTAAAAATGAACAAAGAAGGAGAGATTTAAAATGTAATCATCTAACACATTGTTGGGGCAAATAACCTTTAAACATTCCAAAGTGTCTCATAACACTTTGAAACCTTTGAATCATAATCCATTGGAATGAATAAAACTAAATGAAATTTATAATATACTGAGAATATGATTATTTATTATATAACATGTCAAAGGTTAGTATATACACCATATTGGTGTGAATAAGTGCATACCAATAAAAAAGTCTCAATGGAATATAAATTGAGATGAAATCACTTACCCTGCATTTCATTTTGTGTGAAATTATTTTATACTCCTATATAATGATATTAATAGTGTTAATGACTTATTAAAAAAAAATTAATTTTTATATTATTATATATTATCATCCTACAATATCTTATTACTTTATTGATAATAATCCTTCAATATTTTCACTATTCAGTGGTTAATTTCCAAGTTTGTCGAGTATGTTTTAACTTATTTCATTTAGTTAGTGATAATTCGATAATGACATAATAATCTAAAAAATTTAAAACATGCTATTAATATCATATATATTCTTAATATATGTATTTATAATAATTCATTTTATTTTTATATTGGGAATTAAATGCATCATTTCGGGAGACTGTAGGGCATACGTACACATGAATGATACATTACTTTCATCTTCATATTAAAATAATGAAAATTAAATGATATATATGGATATAATATTTCCAATTTAAAATTTATTTCATATATGTGACATAGTTAAAAAGAAATAATCCTTTATATGTTCCATGTACCATCTGAACAAATCACATTACTTTGAGGGAGCAGTTGTCCACAGTTCCACAAATGATGTTATCGTATATAAAAAAGTTATATCCAAAATTTTATATGTTATATAAATATTTTAAAAGGATAAATACATTATAAAAAATATATATCATATATAAATAGTGTTTCCATCATAATTTCTATCTATATAGGGTTAAAATAATAATGGAACAATTATCACTTTTTAGGTGGTATTTTTTTGTACACATAAACTGTAGGATCGTTACACATTAGATAGATTTGTGTTCGTGTTAAATTATAAAAATTAATATAAAATATAATAGCATACTGTGGATAATTCTCTTAATTTATTTCATTATAATAATAATAATATAGATGCGGGAGAAGTAAAATAAAACTAATGATATTGAGGAAAGATGTTAACTCATCTATGGGTAACTCCATTTTTCATCCACCAAAAGGCTTCCTTTGATGTATTTTATCACAAGGTGAGGTTTATTTGTTTTGGGTAGATATTTTTAGGATATATTGTGTAATATAATGGTCAATAAAAGGTCAATAGATGTGTGAGGATGTGGGAGGGGAGGGGAATTTTACATTGGAGGAGTTTCATTTTTTTAATGATTGGAATGGGAATTCCTGCCATTTTTATCCATATACAAGTCCCTCCAATATTGTTAAAAAGTCAATAAAAGGGATTATATGGTCTAAATATGCCCATAAAACGGATTTTATAAATTTTTATAGGTTATAATGCGTCTATAGTTTAAGGATTAGTCAAATGTAATGATTTTTTTCCACTTAATCATTTTAATTATTTTTATTATCAAATTCCATAGTTTTTATTGTAAAAAACTAAAATGAAATTATTATAAATTATAATTTCTTCTAAATCCAAATATATAATCCAATTTTTCAAATTCTAATCACAGATGTGAAAAAATTAATTTAAAAATTTTCCGGCAGATGAGATGAATATGTGGGACTTTTAAGTAAAAACATTCAAATGATTCATATGGTATTATATCCAATTTAAAATTTAAATTATTTTAAAATGCCTAAATTATATTAATTTAAATATAATAGATATAGATTGAATTTAAAAAAAAAATTAAATATATAATTTATCCTAATAAATAAATTAGGCCAAAAATAAGTTTAAAATTCTAATAAAGTATTTTCACTCCTCATAAAAAATGAAACATGGTTGAAAAATACCAAACAATGACCCTAACATAATTTTGATGTTTTTATTTACAAAATTAAGATTATTTTGAACTGTAAAATTTACAATATTTTAAAATTTCATATTTATAATATATTCACCATTAAAACGAGAAAAAACTGCATTTATAAAGGTATAATATTTTATGCATATAATTGGTAATGATTTCATATTATACATTTAAAATATATTTAATTAATTTTAAGATATTTTATTGAATATTTAATATATATATTTATATATTCACTATATAAACTTATTACAAGTGGTACAATTTGACTGATTGTGAAAAAGAAGACTAAATAATGTTTACTTTATATTGGGTATTGTGTTTATTGCAAAGCTATCAACTAACAAAAATTTATTCGAAATGGAAAATATGATAATGACTTGAGGTGATACAATAGTATATACTTATAAGGTGGTGAAATAAAACCAAACATGTTTCTATATTAATGTAATATTCTAAAATATGGAAAAAATTTGTTTTGAATTTCTTAATTGAATCATTAAAATATGGTTAAGTATAATTCAAAAATAAAAAAATAATTATATAATAATAATAATAGTATTAAATTTGGAAATGAAAATTGTATATTCATTTGAAAATTATAATTTGAATGATGTTATGTAAAAAAATGATAAGTCATGTGGAGAAAAATGAGATTTCCTTGGTAGATCCCTTTGAAAAGGATGGAATAATGTAATATAATGCAGTGAAAATCACAATAAAGTGAAATATTTTTCTAGATAAATGAAAAAAGATAATGGATCGATGTGGAAACTAAAATTTTCAGAGTTCCGTAAAGGGGTGGTGAGAGAACCAATTGATAAGTGTTGGTTATGGCATTTTTTTAAATATTTCAACCAAATGTAGTGGTTGTCCATGTTAACATGTCATGTTGATACATATATGATAAATAATGGATTCAAGATGGAATAATTATAAAAAAAAACTCATACAACCAATTATAGACATGTTATTTTCATGTTTCATGACCTTTACCCCTTGAATTGTTTACTTTTTAACTTTTTTCATTTACTATCGTAACTATTTTTTTATTAAGGTCGCATAATATTTATGGATAAATATATAGTGTAACTTATTATATAATAATTACCCACTTGTTATAAATTCTAAATCATTTTCATTTTATTCATGTCATGACCCGTCCTCGGGGCATGTGCCGTGACTTCCCCAAGCCCGCCTTCCATAGGCCAGGGGCTGGCGACTAGCACCAAGGCGTAAAACCCGGTAAAAGGGAAGGCATTGCCTTTGTAAAGTAAACAAGTACAACAGAGTAAGAAAAGGGAAAAAGTAAACACTAAGTAAAAGCTGGTACAAGAGTGAAGTGCGGAAATGTATGTGGGCCAGTATACAAACCCAAACTGAAAGTAATGTACAACTCGAAAGGGAAAACAGAAATAGAAAAGTAAAGCCGCAACGCCGAGCTGCCCACTGGAAATCCCACCTGAAGGGTGGGTACAGATAGCTCCACTACTCCTCGGGTCCCGCCGTCCGCTTCGACTATGTCCCGCCTAGTGGTCCACCTCCAGGTACCATCCTGCTCTGCAATCCTCAACCACGATCAATGCTATCCGTCGTCTGCAACCAACACAACATAGTGCGGGCATAGCCCGTGTAGGGGTGAGTATAAGATACTCAGTAGGGACCTCGAGACCCCCGAAGGTCTCCCAAAATCCACAAAGGATAAACCACAAAGGAAAGATACAATCACGAAGTAACAACCGACAGTGCTTAGGTAAATGCCCATAGATATACCTAAGTCATCAATTCCAATACGCTCCAACCTCCCAGCCCAAGTACAACCCAGTCCACACAGGAAAGTATACGTATTCCACACAGGAAAGAAAAACGTATTCCACACAGGATAGAAGAACACAATCCACACAGGAAAGTAAACATGATTCAGCTCACACAGGTATACTTCTTCGAAAATGATAGAGATTATCACTGATCCATCTAAGTTGTCGGACCCACAATGGATTGATAGGTACTAACCCCCGCAATGACCCACACAAGATCGGTAGGAAACTAACCCCCACAATGACCCACACAGGATCTGTAGGCGCTGGCTCACACAGAACCGTTGAGCGCTGACCCACATAGGATCGGACCCACACATGATCGATAGCACTGATCCACACAGGATCACTGAGTGTTGTAGTCATCTTCGTCGTCGAATCCACTGAGGATCTCTGCACAGTCGTCGTCGCAGTCACAGTAGCAGTCGCAGCCAGCTCTAGGGTTCTCGCACACAGCATGCTCGTTCGGGAGGGTCCGCTCCACGAGCCGAGAGGCTGATACATCAACAGACACATAGTCCAGAGTTGATGTATCCAAAATTTCCGTATCGTCAACAGGAACTCAATGTCGCAGACGACGCGTCAATCGGACGCCCGGTCTGAGAGTTATTGGTTTTTTCCTCCCAGGGGCCCGGTTGGTTTTTAAGGCAAAACTAACCCGACCGTACTCCCCCTGTGTCCAAACCTCGGGCGGAGTATGACAAAAGATCCTTCTCACTAAGAGGAACTCAACAAAGTCGACGGCACGTCAATCGGAAGTCTGAAGCTCATGATATGAGCGTTTCCGCTCCGAGGGCCCGGTTGGGTTCGTGTACGAAACAACCCGGTCGTACCCAAAGTATTCAGAAACCCTGAGTGCGATATACCAAAACGACCGTCTCGTTCCAAGGATCGTGTCACCATTGATGGCGCGTCGATCAGAGGTCTGTAGCCCGAGTTATGGGCAATTGAACCCAAACGGTCCGAAAACGGGGGTTTCGGGCCCGGACCGACCCGGCCCGATACCCCCCGGTCGGCCCGGCCCGGTGGGGCACAGTGTGCCCAGAGCGCTGCCATCTCTGCCGGGGGGGGGTGGGCGTCTGCCCCCTTTGTATCCGCGGCCCCCCATTTATGGGTGCCATTTGAAGTCCGGCCAGGGGAATTATTTCCCCCGACTCCTCCCCTTCCGGCCGGCCCGACCTGGCCGGCCGGTTCCTGCTCAACGGGACCGGTGATGGTCGGTCCCCTTCCAGCTCCGACGTCGTCGGCTCGGTCCGGCCGCTGGTCACCTTGCTCCACCGCGGCCCTTGTCGTCCGGCGCGGTGCGACGGCACCGCGCCCCTCCGCCGCGTCCCGCTCTGGCCGCGGTGTTTTTCGGTGTCTCCGACGTGGCACGACGGCGTCGCATTCTTGTATTAATTTGTGGCGCGACGCGACGGCGCCGCGTAATTCTTGCCGCAAAAACTTGCGCGGTGCGATGATACCGCGCCACTTCCATTCAATACAAAGAATTCACCAAGAAAAATTCAGGAGGTGGGTCTGCCGTGTTTATGCGGTCTGCCCCCCCCCCCCTCACGTTAATCGATAACAGACGGTTAAATTTCACGAAGAAATTTAGGAATGAAATCTCGAATAAATTAATTAAAAACAATCCCCTACCTCGGTTTCAAGAACGGTGCACGTCAACGAGCCGCGGAAGACGAGCGTCGTGGAGGTCAGGCATCGCAGAAAATGAACGTCAATTCCGTTGACGTCGAGGTGCGTCCGAAGAGGAAAGGTCGTTGGAGAAATTCTTCATGTTCTTCGGCGGAGAAGTTATTCGTTAAGGATGGTGTTCTTCGTCGGAGTCCGAGGTGTTCTTCACGTTCTTCATCGAAGTTGAAGAAGAAGATGACTTCCTCAAACCCTTAGCCCTTTCCTCCCAAGTCTCCACCACAAGAAAAACTAACCGCAAAATAAAATAATCCTCCCACTTATTTTATTAACCCAACATAGGTTTTTGAATTTCAAGAGTTTTAAAATTCAAAACTCACATTTAACTCACTTAAGTTATTAATATAAGTTGTTATAAAAATTAATGAGGAGATAAGTTAGCAAAACATAAATGGGGGGGTTTAGAGGGGTTAGGAAACTGAGGGGTTGGGCTCGTGTGGTTCCCACCCGACCTTATCCTCTCAAGGTTGGTTATCACAAGTGGGTCCCACCCCCAACATCCTTACTTAGGATAAAACTACTAAGTGGGAAAAATAAAAATTGTTAAATTTTTATTTTCAACTACTACAAAAATTAATAACTCCCCTCGTGTAAACGCAACTCCGAAACAGGAGTTCCAAATCAACTACCGGCGCTGCGGTTCCATCGGTGCCCTCGGAATTCAATTCCGGGCACCGGTTCAAAAGTTAGAAATTCCCGCTCGTTCGTTTACTGAACGTACCCGAGCTAAACTTCGGATAGAAATTCCGGGCACTCCGGGCCTCGGAATCCAGTGCCGTCTGAAACCACGTTCTTGTAAAATTCCAAATAAAATTAAGAAAAAATTTCCCATGAATTTTACGGATTTTTACATTACTCCCACCTCATGGCTTTATGTCCCTGTAAATATACATCGAAAACTAGGGAAACAAATGTGTGTACTGAGCAGGCATCTGATCCTCCCGCTCCCAAGTTCTCTCCTGGAGGTTTTCGTGCTGCCATATGATGCGCACTAGAGGAATCGATAGTACACGTAGGACCTGCTCCTGTCGATTCTTGATCTCCACCGGGACCTCCGCAAAAGTCACCCCATCATCAACGTCTAGATTCCTATGGTCAATGATGTGCATCGGGTCATGCATGTATCTCCTCAGCTGAGATATGTGGAAGACGTCGTGCACCCAGTGCAACTGAGGTGGTAGAGCTAGGCGATAAGCCACCTCGCCAATCCTATTGAGGACCTGGAATGGTCTGATGAAGTGTGGAGACAACTTACCACCTCGGCCAAATCTCTGTAATCCACGTCGAGGTGAGACATGCAAAAATACATGGTATCCATCCTCGAACTCTAGTGGCCTCTGCCTCCTATCATCATAAGACTTCTGCCGGCTCTGAGATGTCCTCATCCGCTCCTGGATGACCTGGACCTTCTCTGTTGTGGCCTAGACCATCTCCGGTCCCACAAGTGCTGACTCCCCAGGGTCTGTCAAGCACAAAGGAGATCTACAAGGTTTGTCGTACAACGCCTCGTATGGTGCCATCCCGATGGTGGAGTAGTAGTTTTTGTTGTACGCAAACTCCACCACGGGTAGGTGGTCCTCCCAGCTGCGACCAAAGTCGTGGACACATGCGCAGAGCATGTCCTCGAGAGTCTGAATGGTCCTCTCCGTATGACCATCCGTTTGAGGTTGAAAGGCTATGCTCATATGTAGCTACATCCCGAACGACTCCTACAATCCCTTCCATAGCCGGGAAGTAAAGAGAGCATCTCGATCGGAGACTATAGAAGATGGAACTCTGTGAAGCCGTACAATCTCTTGAAAGTAAAGTCGTCCCAAGCTCTCCACTAAGCCCTGCTCTCTAATGGGTAAGAAGTGAGCCGGCTTGGTGAGTCGGTCGAAAATCACCCAAATGGAGCCGTGAGCTCTGGAAGTGTGATGAAGTCCAGTCACGAAGTCCATAGATATGTCGTCCCACTTCCTCTCTGGAACCTCCAAGGGCTGTAACAAGCCTTCTGGTACCTGGTGCTCAGCCTTTACCTGCTGGCAGGTGACGCATCAAGAAACGAACTCTGCCACAGCCTTCTTCATGCCCGGCCACTAGTGCTGTTGTCTGAGATCCTGGTACATCTTCGCCACTCTGGGATGTACCGCCAAGGGAGAAGTTTGACACTCTCTTAGCACCTCCTCCCGTAAAGCGACTGGTACCATGGTACATCCTCTGAAAAGGATGTTGTGCTCTACTCCAAGGGAGAAGCCATTAGCTGCCTGTCTTGAGGATATCTGTTCACGCCACGTCTCATAGTCAGTGTCCCATCGTTTTGCCTCTCTGACCCGATGGTGTAGTGGAGGAGTGACTGTGAGAGACTGAAGGAAGGCTGCTCCATCTCTATCCACAAAGGATATCAGCAAAGTGGCTAGCTGCTCTGTCGCCTCCTCAAGTAGTTGAATGCCCGTCCTCCTGCTGCGAGCATCGGCTACCACGTTCCCCTTCCCAGGAGTATAGACTATCTCGAAGTCATAGTCTTGGAGGAACTCGAGCCATCGTCGTTGTCTCAGGTTCAGGTCCTTCTGCGAGAAGATGTACCTGAAACTCTGATTGTCAGAAAAGACTGTAAAGCGCTCTCCCATCAGATATTGTCGCCATGTCTTCAGAGCGAAGACCACTACTACTAACTCCCGGTCATGGGTAGCGTAGTTCTGCTCATACGGCCTCAACTGACGTGATCCATAGGCGATCAATGCCCGCTCCTGCATCAGGACACAACCGAGTCTGGTCCCTGATGCATCGCAGTAGACTACGTACCCTACTCCGTCCTCAGGCAACCTCAAGATAGGTGTGCTGGTCAATCTCTGTCTCAGCTCTTGGAAGCTCTGCTGACATCTGTCTGACCACACGAAGGGCTTCCCCTTCTTCTTCAAAGCTGAGAGTGGTTCCCCAACGCTGGAGAAGTATGGCACAAATCTCCAGTAGTATCCGGCTAGTCCCAAAAAAACTCTGCACCTCCGTCACGCTCCTGGGTGGCTCCCAAGCTAGCACTGCCTCGATCTTCGTAGGATCCACTGCAACTCCAGCCTCGGAGATGACGTGCCCCAAGAAGTGGACCTTGCGTATCCAGAACTGACACATCGAGAGCTTTCCATAAAGCTGGTGCTCTCGGAGTGTGTCTAGTACAACCCGTTAGTGGTTGGCGTGCTCCTCCTCTATCATCGTGTAAATAAAAATGTCATCGATGAAGACCATGACAAATCGATCGAGGTATGGCTGACATATCTTGTTCATGAGGGCCATGAACACTGCGGGAGCATTGGTTACTCCGAATGTAATAACCAAGAACTCATAGTGGCCATTCCGACATCTGAAGGTCGTCTTCTGCACGTCCTCGTCTCGAACTCTGAGCTGATGATAGCCTGACCTGAGGTCTATCTTCGAGAACCACCGTGCTCCCTTGAGCTGATCAAAGAGGTCATAAATCCTTGGTAGCGAATACTTGTTCCTCACTGTCACCTAGTTCAGGTGACGATAGTCGACCCAAAGTCGCAAGCTCTCATCCGCCTTCTTGGCGAACAAAATCGGGGAAGCCCAGGGTGAAACACTGGGTCGGATGAACCCCTTTCCCTGCATGTCCTCAAACTGTACCCGTAGCTCTCGAAGCTCAGTGGGGGCCATCAGATATGCTGGAGTGGATATCGGGGCTGTCTTGGGGTACATATCAGTATAAAAGTCTACCTCTCTACGAGGAGGTAGCCCTGGAACGTCGTCGGGGAAAACGTCCGCAAACTGATCCACCACTGCAGGAAAACTAGGACTCCACACGTCAACTGCTCCTAGGATGAGGCTAGCAAACTGATGAGTGATGGGCTGTCCTCTCCTCTGCGAGAGTCCATCATGTGATGCAAAGTCTCCCTTCTCACCGGTGAAGGTGAACCTGCTCCAGTCGGTGCGTACACATCGCACCTTGTGACTAATACAGTCAATCTGTGCATGGAATGTAGACAACCAATCCATTCCCAAGATGACATCGTAAGGCCTCGACGCTGCTACAAGAAGATCCCAGTCGAAGCTCTTGCCTCCTAGAGTAAGCTCACACTTCCATCACCAGTGCGTAATCGTCGAGTCTACTCCCGTAGGAGTCTCTAGCCTTAAGGATCGAGCCAACGGCTCTGTCGGAATCTCCGAGCTCCGAACAAGGGCAGCGTCTATGAAAGAGTGACTCGCTCCTATGTCTATAAGTACTGCAACAAGTGTGGAATAGACACAGATAGTACCTCGAATCATCTCGAGCGTTCCGTGGTCATAGGCCTCGGCTTCCTGGAGCTGTGCCTGTCTCTGCCTTCCAGCTCCCTGTGGTCGAGGTGGACCTCCTGGTGGTGGTGGTGGTAAAGCCTCAAAGCATCGCCCACCACCTACTGCTCGGCCAGCTCCTCTGCCTCATCCGCCTGCTCCCTGCGGACCACCACGGTCGACCCTCTACCTCTGCCTCGGTGGTCCCTCAACCGTCTTCTGCTCCTCGGCACTGCGGGTCGGGCAGTCACGAGCCATGTGGCCCTGTCCGCCGCACGAGTAGCACTAACTGCCTCTCGAAAGACTTACTCTGTGCTGTGTGCCCCACACTGCTGAGCTAGTGTCTTGAGGTCATCTGCCTGAGGGTCTGGTCTGCCTGGACCCATGAGTCATCCGTCGACTGGCTGCTGCAGAAGACTCTTCTACGTGCCGCCCTGCGGTGGGTCTCGGTGCTGGTGTAGACTCATCAAGAAATCTCTCGATCAAAAGGGCCTGCTCCAGTACTCCGGTCTGAGTCAGAATGCTGAGGGAGATCAGCGATGCCCTGATCTCGTGTCTCAATCCCTGCTCAAAGGTCCGGGCCCGGAAGAATGGGTCTCATACCATGTCTATAGAGTAGCGCGAGAGATCGGTAAATCTCGCCGAGTACTAGGCGACCGTCATACTGCCCTGCCATAGCTGAAGAAGCTCCTAGATGCGCACTACACGGAGGGTGGCTGGGACAAACTCTGAGCGGAAGAGGCTCTCAAAGTCTGTCCAGAGTAGAGATGCCTCATCATGCACCTGGAGCATCAATCTCCACCATCGACCCGCTACTGCGTGCAGTAGGCTCGCTGCGAGGATCACCATGAGGTCTGCTGGTGTCCTAACTAACCGAAAAACTCGTACAACTGCCTCCAGCCAGTCCTCGACTGCCTGGGGGTCCGTCTCCATGTGGAACCGGGGAGATCGCTGGTGCTGGAACTCATGTAGTGCACTGAGGCGACGTGCATCGTCAGCGGCTGGGGCTGGAAGCATCAGTGGCTCGGTGGGTAGGGCTACCGCCGGTGCCACTACTGACAAAGGGCCCTGCACCGAGGCCTCGTCACTCGGTGGGCTGTCGTCACGCTCGACTCTCGGAACCCTAGCTGGCTGCCATCGTGGGGCCATCCTGAAAAGAAACAGGAGCGCCACAGTCAGAACAATAAACCTGGTGAGCTTATACAAGTAATCACAAAGAAAACTTGAAACACAAATGATATCAATGTTTTCGTGCATTGAGTCAGAAATCAGAAGTCAGGGTCCTGTTGTACGGATACGTCAGACGCCGCACCAACACTGGACTCCCTGGACTGATAACCACACTCGATACGCTAAACACATTTCCTTCACATAGAAAAAGATCAGAGTCCCATGTTCTGCGGTAGAACCAAACTCCTCTGATACCAATTTATCAAGACCCGTCCTGGGGGCCCGTGTCGTGACTACCCCAATCCCGCTTTCCATAGGCCAGGGGCTAGCGACTAGCACCAAGGCGTAAAACCCAGTAAAGGGAAGGCATTTCCTTTGTAAAGTAAACAAGTACCACAGAGTAAGCAAGCGGAAGAAGTAAACACTAAGTAAAAGCTGGTACAAGAGTGAAGTGCGGAAAAGTAGGTGGGCCAGTATACAAACCCAAACTGAATGTAAATACAACTCGAAAGGGAAAACAGCAACAGAAAAGTAAAGCTACAACGCCGAGCTGCCCACTGGAAATCCCACCTGAATGGTGGGTACATATAGCTCCACTGCTCCTCGGGTCCCGCCGTCTGCTCCGAGTATGTCCCGCCCAGTGGTCCACCTCCAGGTACCGTCCTGCTCTGCAAGCCTCAACCACGATCAACGTTGTCCGTCATCTGCAACCAACACAACATTGTGCGGGCATAGCCCGTGCAGGGGTGAGTATAAGCTACTCAGTAGGGACCCCGAGACCCCCGATGGTCTCCCAAAAATCCACAAAGGATAAACCACAAAGGAAAGATACAATCACGAAGTAACAACCGAAACTGCTTAGATATATGCCCATACATATACCTACGTCATCAAATCCAATATGCTCCAACCACCGAGCCCAAGTAAAACCCAGTCCACACATGAAAGTATACGTATTCCACACAGGAAAGAAAAATGTAATCCACACAGGATTGCACAACACAATCCACACAGGAAAGTAAACAAAATTCAGCTGACACAAGTACACTTTTCGAAGACGATAGAGATGATCACTGATCCATCTAAGTCATCGGACCCACAAAGGATCGATAGGTACTAACCCCCGCAATGACCCACACAGAATCGGTAGGAAACTAACCCCCGCAATGACCCACAATGGATCGGACCCACACAGGATCTGTAGGCGCTGGCTCACACATAACCGCTGAGCGCTGACCCACACAGGATCAGACCCACACAGGATCGGTAGCACTGATCCACACAGGATCGCTGAGTGCAGTAGTCGTCGTCGTCGAATCCACTGAGGATCTCTGCACAGTCATCGTCGCAGTCAGAGTAGCAGTCGCAACCAGCTCTAGGGTTCCCGCAAATAGCAAGCTCGTTCGGGAGGGTCTGTTCCATGAGCCGAGAGGCTGATACATCAAATGACACATAGTCCAGAGTTGATGTATCCAAAAGTTCCGTATCATAAACAGGAACTCAACGTCGTAGACAGCACGTCAATCGGACGCCCGGTCTGAGAGTTATTGGCTTTTTTTGTCCCAGGGGCCCAGTTGGTTTTTAAGGCAAAACCAACCCGACCGTACTCCACCTGCGTCCAAACCTCGGGAGAGTATGCCAAAAGATCCGTCTCACTAAGAGTAACTCAACAAAGTCGACGACACGTCAATCGGACGTCCGAAGCTCAAGATATGAGTGTTTCCACTCCGAGGGCCGGTTGGTTTCGTGTACGAACCAACCCGGCCGTACCCAATGTATTCATAAACCTTGAGTGCGATATACCAAAACGAACATCTCTTTCCAAGGATCATGTCGCCGCTGACGGCGCGTCGATCGGAGTTCCGTAGCCTGTGTTATGGGAAATTGAACCCAAACAGTCCGAAAATGGGGGTTTCGGGCCCGGATCGACCCGGCCCGAGACCCCCTGGTCTGCCCGAACCGAGTCGACCCGCCCCGTGTCTGGGTAGGCCCAGCCTGGCACGGCCCGACCCGGTTGGGAGCGGCCCGGCCCGGCTGGGCACAGTGCGCCCAGCGCCCTGCCAGCTCGGCCGAAGGCCGAGCTGTTGGCATGGGGGGGGGGGCGCCTACCCCCCTGTGTATCCGCGGCCCCCGATTTATGGGGGCCATTTGAAGTCCAGACGGGGGAATTAATTCCCCTGGCTCCTCCCTTTCCGGCCGGCCCGACCTGGCCGTCCGGTTCCTACTCAACGGGACCAGCGATGGCCGGTACCCTTCCGGCTCCGACGCCGGCGGCCCGGTCCGGCCGCCGGTCACCTTGCTCCGCCGCGGCACGGAACCGGCAGCAACCCTTGTCATCCGGCGCGGTGCGACGGCACCGCGCCCCTCGGTTGCAGACCCTCTCCGGCCATGGTGTTTTTCGGTGTCTCCGACGTGGCGTGATGGCGTTGCGTCCTTGTATTAATTCGTGGCGCAGTGCGACGGCGCCGCGTAATTCTTCCCGCAAAAACCTGCGTGGTGCGACGACACCGCGCCACTTCCATTCAATCCAAAGAATTCAACAAGAAAAAATAAGGAGGTGGGTCAGCCATGTTTGTGCGGTCCCCCCCCCCTCACGTCAATCGATATCATATGGTTAAATTTCATGAAGAAATTCAGGAATGAAATCACGAACAAATTAATTAAAAACAATCCCCTTCCTCGATTTCAAGAACGGTGCACGTCAACATGCCGCGGAAGATGAGCGTCGTGGAGGTCGGGCGTCGCGGAAAACGAATGTCGACTCCGTTGACGTCGAGGTGCATCCGAAGAGGAAACGTCATTGGAGAAGTTCTTCGCATTCTTCAGCGGAGATGTTCTTCGCTATGGATGGTGTTCTTCATCGGAGTCCGAGGTGTTCTTCACGTTCTTCGTCGAAGTTGAAGAAGAAGAAGACTTCCTCAAACCCTTATCCCTTTTCCTCCCAAGTCTCCATGACAAGAAAAACTAACCCCAAAATAAAATAATCCTCCCACTTATTTTATTAACCCAACATAGGTTTTTGAATTTCAAGAGTTTGAAAATTCAAAACCCACATTTAACTCACTTAAGTTATTAATATAAGTTGTTATAAAAATTAATGAGGAGATAAGTTATAAAATCTTAAATGGGGGGTTTAGAGGGGTTATGAAAGTGACGGGTTGGGCTCGTGTGGGTCCCACCCTACCTTATCCTCTCAAGGTTGGTTATCACAAGTGGGTCCCACCCCCAACATCCTTACTTAGGATAAAACTACATTGTTGGAAAAATAAGAATTGTTAAATTTTTATTTTCAACTACCACAAAAATTAATAACTCCCCTCATGAAAACGCAACTCCGAAACAAGAGTTCCTAAGAAATTATCGGTGATGCGGTTCCATCGGTGCCCTCGGAATTCGATTCCGGGCACCGGTTCAAAAGTTATAAATTTCCGCTCGTTCGTTCATTGAATGTACCCGAGCTAAACATCGGAAAGAAATTTCGGGCAATCCGGGCCTCGGAATCAAGTGCCGTCTGAAACCGCGTTCTTGTAAAATTCCAAAACAAATTAAGAAAAATGTTTCATTGAATTTTACGGGTCTTTACAATTCATATTATAAAATTGATAAATATCATTTTTAAAATAAATACTTATAAAGTACTAAAAACAATTGTGTAGAAAATATTAAAAATGTTCTTTTTAATTTTTGAAAAAAAATAATATTATATATTCACTATTAAAATAAATAACCCATCTTAGAAAAAAGCATCATTAAATTTATATTAATACTTATATAACATTTATTTCTTAAAATTCTGGTCATCTACAAACATGTTATATTTCATTATTCAAGTAAAAATTATCTTTTTTGAAAATAAATTCATCTTAAGGTAATATTATTATGATTCATAAAATAATAATGTTACATTTTTTAAAATAAACTTATAAAATGAGTTAATTTAATATTTAAATAAAATCCCAACATAATGTGGAAAACTACTCACATTGAAAAATATCATTTTAAATTGATAAATAATCTTTATTCTTATATTTTATATCTAAAAATTAATATGGTGTTAATCCATTATTCATATTATCTACTTATTTTTATATTATACTTTCATTATATAAATAGTGACTATAAATAAAAAAGAAATTTTTAAAAAAAATATGTATTTTCCGGCATAGAGTTATTTTTCTTCGTTTTCTCAGTTATACTAATAAAATTTCATTCCACCAAAATACAAATTTTTAATAATTTTACACATTAGGGAAAAGTGGTGAACTATATTTTTC